>QEPC01010225.1:1060271-1075345 GCA_003113815.1 Sphenodon punctatus
TGTCTTCTCCCCTGTCTCTCCCACTGTCCCCTCTCCCTGTCTCCCCCTCCTTGTCTTTTAGATTGTAAGCCACAGGCAGGGACCGCATCTATTTCTATGTTCTGTACAGCGCCAGGCACATGACTGGCACTATATAAATGTTAATAATAATAATAATAATAATTAATAAAGTGAAGTTAGCGTCATGTCTGTTTTGACCCTTAGTCATCCCAATAATGAGGACTTAATTATATTTCACATTTGTTGAAAGCTAAAGGTTCCCAGAATGCATTACAAATTCTGAACATACAACACCAGTGCAATGCTGCCATGCCCTGTTCCACACTGGACTTCTGAGTTAATTTATTTATTTGCTTTAATGTATATACTGCTCTTCCCATGATGTTTCACAGTGGCTAACAATCAGTAAAAAAGCAAACAAACACTAAAGTATAAAAATCCCATTCCCCACCCCAGAACTCCTACCCCTAAACCCCTCCAAAAAAACTTCCCTCCCCCCAACCACACACAACCCTCCAAGCAACCCCAATCCTTATCCCTGCCTGCCAAATGCCTTACCAAAACATTTTCACCACCTCCAGAAGATGTTCAGACTTCGGCTTGAGCAAACCTATAGGGAAAGGGGGTTCCATAACACTGGTGCAGCACTTGAGAACACTCCCGTCCCACAAACAAGAGTAACAGATGGAACCTGGAGGAGGGCACTCCCAGATGACCGCAGGGGCCACAGCAAAGCATGGTAGGACAGGCTTCATTGATATGTGGGGTCCAGGCCATTTAGGGCTTTAAAGGTCAAATAAAACCAGCACCTTGAATTGTGCCCTGAAAGCTCTAGGTAGCCAGTGCAGATGTCAGAGCACCAGTGTAATGTGCTCCTGGTGACCCGTCCCCGAAAGGAGCTGGGCTACCGCATTCTACACCAGCTGCAGCTTCTGAACAATCATCAAAGGCAGCCCCACATAGAGCACGTTGCAGTAGTCTAGGCTTGAGGTGGGTGAGAAAGCATGGATGATGGTGGCAAGGTCTGAATCGGAAAGAAAAGACCACGGCCTCCTAGCCAGATGGAGTTGGTGAAAAGTGCTCCCGGCCACAGTTGCAACCTGACAACACCAGATACCAGACACCAGAGCAAACCCCTGCACTTTCAAATGGGCCACAGGATCTTTTAAAGTCCAGCCAGGGTTCAAAAAATACCCCATGGTAAAATGTATTCAGGGAGTTTTTTTGCCGCAGGGATTTTTGTTCCTCCCCCCCCCCAAAAAAAACGGTTAATGGTAACCAAATTTCCTTTGAGTATATTGTGCACCTGGATCCAGGTGACAATGGGTATTTTCAGACGGTACGTTACCACACTCAACCACGGTGAATCGCCTGTGGTGGTGGATGGTCCCGTAACATGTGTTTACTCACTGCCAGATGTTCACCACGGTGAAATAACCATGCTTTCGAGGATGGTCCAGGCACCATCTCCAAATAACCAAAAGCGTGGTTATTTGGACCACGGCCCGGAATCGGCGGACGGTAACATTTGTTACCTCCCGCCGATTCTGGGCCCTGGCCCAGACCTCAGATCAGAATCTGGTGCAGTGGCTGGATTGGCCCCTGCGCCCGCCCATCTCCAGGAGGGCGGGCGGCTGGGGGAGCGTGGGTTGGCAGGGCTGTGCGGTTGCACGTTGCGCCACGCCGCGCAGGTCTCCCCCCCCAAGATTCCCCGCCAGAATCAGCCAGAACGTCTGTTGGCCGTGACTTTTTGATTCCGGTGGGGAGGCAAAAGGTGATTCCATGACGGGGTCAATAGGCGCCCCGTCACATCTGAAATCACCCAATGTCCTAAAAGGGCAAAGTTGGGGAGTCACTAACTTGCAAGTTTTTGCGAGAAATGCGCAACCAGGGTAGGAAAATACCCCGAGAAAATATATAAGGGTTAAATCATACTCCCCCTTCTCCCGCCTCTGAGCTGAAACAGTTAGCTGAGTAGATACAGTTTGGGGAGTTTCAGGATATGAACTGCTTCTAGGTTGCTTGGATCCTGCAAACCCTCTAGATAACTCGCTCTAATGGAACTCAAGGTGCTCACCTCAACAGGAAGAGAAGGTCTGGTGCTTCTGTCAAGATATAACTTTTTGGTTTCTCATCTATTTTATCTGAATTACAGAGCATGATCCTGTGAGATGCTAATCACTATCAGCTCCCATTGAAGTCAGTGATGACCTGAAGGTGTTCTGCATTTTATTTTATACAAAATTTGTGCCCCGCCCTTCCTGGCACGCAGTTTGGGGCAGCTTACATCACAATAAATAAAACAGCAAATAAAATAAGCAATAATATTATCAGTATTAAAAAAACAATATAAAACAGATAAAACCAACAATCCCATAGAGTCCCCAAAACACTTTCCAACCACACCCAACCACCCCAACCCAGTCCCCAGCCCCTACCTGTCTCCCTCGCCAAAAGCCTGGCAGAACAGCCAGGTCTTACAGTACTTCCTAAAGGAGGAGAGGGTCTCGTTATATTGCAGAATCAGGCCCACTAAGCTATCCCCTTCAGGAAGATAATGAAAGATAAATGCCTATTACTATGGAAAATAAAAATATCAATACATTCTCTTTGTTAAAAATAGAAATGCAAGTAATACTAAATTTTGAATAATTTGCATAATTTGGTTAATTTGCATAATGTATTCTGTTCATAGAAATTGGATTTTCCACTAGCAGAATTCAGGTTTCTTGGTCTCAGAATTTGGAAACTATTTTTGCAGAATATACAAGGCTCTGAAATAAACATGCTTTTGTGTGTGTGTATGTGTGCTTGTGTACACAAGTGTGTGTGTTCGTTCAGTATGAAATTATTGTTAGGAAGAGCTGACGGTAGTGGTAGCAGCTAGTAACACAAACTAGAGTGAAGCTAATTGTCACCATCTCCCAGGCAATTCTCACTGCTGATGTCCCTTTGCAGACGATGAATAAAATTATTTATCTATTCAAGTAATGAGAGCTATGCATTTTGATATCCACACATAGTGTAACACGGGTCTCCTTAGAGGCCCCTACCTGTAATTAGGAACAGATGTAAAATCTTGTTCTTGAATAGATAAAAACAAATGCTATCCCTTGTATGATACGGGGCTTACTGGAGAGCCTGGTGGTAAGACTGTAGCTCTAGAAGGATCTTCTCTCATGCACCTGACACTTCTTTCCACACAGAGATCCTATAAAGTCTGTTCCAAAGATCATTCCTCTGTCTTGAGCAGTGGTGTATCAATAGGTGGGGCAAACAAGGTGGTTGTCCTAGGGCCTGGGCATTCAGGGCACCCCAGGGCTGGTGAATACTGAGTGCTGGGAGAAGGCAGGACTGCGGGATACTAATGAAAAGTGGTCCCACCTTCTGTCTGCCAAGCCCTGCTTTTCACTCAGCAGAGAAGCATGGTACCATCCTCAGCACTGGGCGGCACCACCAGTCCACAGAAGGTAAGAAGAGCCCTGGATGTGTACATGTGTAGCCGCGTGCATGCATGAGAGTGTGTATGTGGTTGGTACACGGCCCGTTAATTTGACTTCCCCAGGACCCTGTTATGCCACTGGCTTCCAGCTGTATAGCCTAGAATACTTGCCAGAAACGTCTATGGGTGGCAGCAGAAATCTGCTACAGTCAAATAATATTCACGTACCAAGTTTTCCCATGATTATATTTATATATAAACCGCAACATTGACCTCCCTATCTATAACTCTTCACTTTTCCCTTTCCAGAGCCAGTCTGCCCACTAGATAGGATGGGCACCTTCTCCAGGGTGATGGCTTTCTGGGAGCAGCACCAAGGCATTCAGAGTAACATTCCCCCAAGTGTATTGCCCAGAAAGCGTGGGCAACTCTTCCCTAGGGTTCCAACTCTTCCCTCTTCCCTTGCAATGCAAGTCCAAGCTGCCTTTGCTTTCCTGCTGCTCTCCTATATTCTGCTGCCCTCCAAGCAGTAACTCCAGCAGCAGGCAGCTTCTTCTGTTCCAACGGGTTTTTCCAACAAGAAGAATGGGGTAACCAGATCTCTCAGCCACCTCCTTCAAGATTGGGATGCAGAGCTCAGTCCTTTAGTCACTTGCCTTTTTTGACTGGGAGAAAGAGTCAGTCGATTAGGATCAGGGATTTCACTTAGCAACCTCCTCTCAGTCTCAAAGGAGATGACTGAAATTACCTGGATGGTTACCTAGATAAGAGAGGCTCAGGGCAGCTGCTTGTTTCCTCTCACCCACCTCCCAGTAAAACTGTGGTAGGGCAACGTTGGAATAAGTTCCACCGTGTGTGCACACCTGTGTGTGGACTCGTGTGCAAAATGCCTTTCTCACATGATTTGCCTAGGCCCTTGCAGCACCCATCCTCTATGGCTCTCCCTTGTTCATAAATGCAAAGGCTCTAAATCTGTAGCATCCTTCCCAACAGTCCTGATTTAGGTAGGACAGTCACACGTTGGATGCTGAATTCCACTGTCCCCTTTTCAGGGGTCAAAGTCCCTCTTTCAGGACTTTGACGTTAATGAACGTCAATCAAATGACGTTAATCAATGTTATGTGTGAGTTCAGCTTTTATAGAACAAGAAGCTGGAGCGCGTCTGTTTGTCCTTCTTTGCAAACTTGGAATGTAGGGAGGAGTGTGGGCACTGTGTGCCCACATGTAAATGTGTGAGGCGGTGGAGCTTATTCATTGGGGAGGAGCTTATTGGCAGGGGGAGTGGCTTGTCTCTTTTTGACTGATTGAAATATTGGGAGGTATGCTGTAGAGTTTATAAATCCTGGCATGTAGAAAGTATATACCCTGCAAGACCAGAACAGTGCCAGATCCAGAGAAGCTGGTCTCCATGTGAAATGGGAATGTAGCCCTTTGGTGGGCATACACTAACTCACTCATTAGAAAATGGAAAATGTTACCATAATTAAACAATATTCTGCTTTGGGGCCAGGGCTTCCTGTATTGCAGACTCTGCAGGCTCATACCTTATGCATGTGTTCAGGGGCGTAGCTTTCATAGGGACAGGAGGGACATTTGTCCTGAGGCCCAAGCTGGGGGTTCTTGGGGGGGCAAAATCCTGTCCTGCTGCGGCATGGCTGGGCGGAGACTGAGCTGAGCAAGTGCCTACAGCATGCAGCATGCGTAGGACCTCCTGCCAGGCAGCACAGGACTGAACCAGCACTAGCTGCGGCACAAGGTAGGCACTAGGCAGTGCAGTTGCAACCGCCAGGGCTCAGACGTACCAAGCGGAGGGAGGAAGAGGTGATGGGGGGAAGAAGGAGGGGAGGGGGTGGGACAGGGGAGGAAATGCACCTGGGCCATTTCTTGCACCTGGGCCCATTCCTACCTAGCTATGCCCCTGCATATGATGTTGTTCCAAGTTTACACATGGACCACATGTGTTGGGGGGCCCCTTCTGAACTGTTGCAGGTCTGCCAAGGACCACGTCTCCCTGCATTTGATGCTCTGGGACCCCATACTATAACTTTAGGCCAATTCCCCTCTTGCTTATATTGTCATTTCAAGTTTATCGACAGGGGCCCTGTTTGGATGCATAGTCTCTACTTGCTGAATCCAGCCCTGGTTCAAAGAGAGCCACTGTGGATTCCACCATGAGGAAAGAGAGGGACTGGAGTCACATTTCATCACTTCCCTTCTGCACTGGGAAATCCCAGGAGAGGTTATTGACTTGGGATTCTCTGGAGCTGAAGCTTCAGTGGAGCTGGTCTGCCTGGGAGCTGGTGGGGACACTGGTGACACAGACCTATGGTCTCAACAGTTATTTAGCTAATCAAATATGACCTTTAATACAGTTTTGAAAGCTCCTCGCACCTTGGTTTCTGAGTACTGAGCTCTCCAGTGATTTCAGGGAGTTCTGGGTACCAAGGGTAAGTCCACATTGAAGAATGCAAGTAATGTTGGAAAGAAACCTCCAGAGAAGGCCAGAGTAAAAATGTAAATATGTAATTAACATAAAAATCTTAGGAAAATGCTGTCATAATCCTTCTTCTTTCACCCCATCACCCCCATAAGTGTCCCAGCTCATATACACAGAGGGGTATGGCAGTAGGAGGAGATGAGAGACTCCTAATTTCTTTCCTCCAAAAGTTGTCACCAGGTTAACAGCTAAAGACATTTTTCTATTTTACCTGTTAATTTATCCTTACCTTTGGAGGTAAATCAGTAACCTTTGATCGAGCTAGTACGTTTACAAACATGACAGGTCCCCTGGATTAAGTCCTAAAGCTAGATTAGTGTCGTCAATAGAAGGGGAATGCATAGGAGTTTATCAATGTTGGTAAAAGAGGAACATTTTATATGCCCCTCAGTGGTTTTAAATGTTAATAAATGATGTGCGGGGAGGTATTTTATGCCTCCATTTAACAAGGAGCTGACAGCTGCAGTTACAAGCAAGTCTCAGGCCACAGCTGTCTTTGTTAAACCTAAGGAGGAGGAGGAGGCAGCTGATGAAGGAGCTTCCAGTTAGCCTATTAATGCCTAAGAGACTGAGCAGGGGTATAACACTATTTGTAGTTCCCGAAAGACATCCAATCTGGGGTTCCTTATTCATGTATGGATAGCGGGCAGAGTGCCCATATGAACAATTGTCAGCTGTTTGGGTTTTGTTTTTTCTCCTGTGAACTCCACATAAAGAGCTGGGTTCCATCTGGAAGAGGCATTGCTATACAGAGAGAAGGGAGCCCAGAAACCATCTCTAGCTCACTATGTGTTCTTGCATTGCCCAGAAGCAATGTGATTGGGTGAGATTAGGCCCATAGCATAACCCTATCTGCCTAGCAGAGTGGTCAGGCTCCAAAGCCCCCACCTGGAAACAGGGCCAGCCTTAGGATATCAGGGCCCAGTGAGACAGGGCAATGGGGGAGTAGGAGCAAAGTGGGCAGGGACAGGGTTGCCAGGGCAGCGGGTGGGAGTGAGTGGCAGACCTCACAAGAAGTGCCTGCCCTGGGAACCTCCAGAACAGTCATGGCCTTGCTACCAGTCACTCCTGGATCATAAGAACATACGTAGTGCCATACTGAGTCAGACCAATGGTCCAGCAAGCATCCTGTCTTCCGACAGTGGCCAATCTCAAGTGCATGGGAGAAGAACCAACAGTCACAATGGGCAATCCATTCCCCGTTGTTCACTCCCAGCTCTGACAGTAAGAAGTTCATCCCATAAGCTACTTGGTTAATAGCCATTAATAGACCTGCTCTCCAAGAACTTATCCAGTCGTTTTTAAAACACAGCTATACTACTGGCCTTGACAATGTCCTCTGGCAACAAATTCCATAGGTTAATTATGCGTTGAGTGAAAAAGTACTTCCTTTTATTTGTTTTAAATCTGCTGGCAGCTAGTTTCATGGAGTGCCCCCTACTTCTAATACTATTTGAGAGGGTAAATGACCATTCCCTGTCTACTCATTCCATACCACTCAAGATTTTATAAACCTCTATCATGTCCCCTCTGTTCAGTCTTCTCTAAGCTGAAGAGACCCAACTTGTCAAGCCTCTCTTTGTACAGAAGCCATTCCATACCCTTTATTATTCTCATTGTCCTTCTCTGTAACTTTTCAAGTTAAGCGGTGTCTTTTTTGAGATAGGGTGACCAGAACTGCACACAATATTCCAGCTGCAGTTCAGACTTGGAGTACTCAGGGCATGGTGCCTCTGAAAGTGCATAGCTAGGGACATAGGCCTCTGTCACCCCTGCATAAGGCCTGCTCTGCCTGGGAAGGTATTGGCTGGTATTTCTTTTGGGAGCCACAGCCAAGGGAGCCATTTCATATTTAGAGGACTTTTAGCAGGGGGCATTGTTGTAAAGGGCCTTTCATGTAACGGGCCAGAGATGAAGATGTCCTGAAAGATGCAAGGCAGGGTGAAAGGGCGGCAGGGTAATATAGGGATCTAGTGTGTAGGCTAGGTTTGGGGAAATTGGGGACATGTTGCCAGTCTGACAGCAAACAATGGTTAAAAGATGTTTCAATCAGCCCCTTGGCTACTAAACGAAAAGGGTGAGCACAGAACTCCCTTGTTGGACTGCATGTCTAAATCAAGTCTCAAGTACTGTATTCCCCATGCATTTACATTGTTTTCCTTTCAGTAATCTGCAACACCGCCTTCGGTCTTTTACATGAAAGTGGACACAATTCACTGTTATTAGTGTGCATATTCATTAGCCTTGTTAACCACTGAGGTACTGCCTAAGGCAGCACACAGCTGTTCCTAGACATCTATTTGCTCCACACTGTGGGCATTGTTCCACGCGGCAGGATCCGAGCTTCATGGAAGGCAGAGGACTCGAAACAAGGCACGGAATGAAACCTAGCAGTGCTCTGCGTAACACCCTGCCTTTTCACTACATTACCAGGCCCAGATACGAGGGAATAACCATTATAATTCCACATTACAATCCCACAAGAGAATGTTTTCTGTTAGTGGCAGCCTCTTGCGTCCTTCCCTTTTAGCCGTGCAGGAGATTACTGGTTTAACTGTTTTATTAAAGAACCTACTTTTTATCTTCCCACCCAATGGCTTCTTGTGTGTGTGTGTGTGTGTGTGTCTATATCTAATCTATATCTATATCTATATCTATATCTATATCTATATCTATATATAAAAGCTGAGGGCTCAAAGAAGCCTTTTTGTCTGCTTTTTTTCTTTTTTCTTTTTTTTTTACTGTTCAACATTTGGTGACAAAATGGGCTATTAAGCTATAATTCTACTTTATTTCCAATTACAGGCACTGTATTTCACCTCAACTAGGGTCAGAGAGAAATAATTTAATAGGTTATGAGAGCAGGACTTGGTTTTGAGACTTGGACCAGAATTGGGTTGACATTCATGATGAATCCAATTAGAGCTCAACATAGTTTGGCTATCCACAGGTTATACATGGCTCGCTCTATTTTGCACAAAGCCTATTGATTTCTCAGTTGTGTCTTTAGAAAGGGGCTCAGTTTTTTTAATACTGGGGCCCCATCCTTCAACTCAGAATGTCTAGTTACAAATTGCCACTTTCTTCGGTTGAGCTTTAAGTCCTGTCCTGTGTTATTCATGCACATCATTAACATTTTAAGAAAACTGACCCAAACCAACTTTTTTACTCTTCGGGACTTTACGGTTATTGCCTAGGTCAAAGGTTCCAAAGCTTTATAAAAACATAATCCACATTTTAATAGAGAGATTGTCTTCTACCTTCCCATCGTATTTGGGGCCACAATGGGCCACCTCCCATCCTGTTCATTGTCAAGTAACACCCTTCTGGTAACCATAGCAATTTCTCATAAGGAAAAGTAAACGGGAGTATTTAATGGATCTTGACTGTTACTAATGGAGTTTTGCAGGTAAAAACGAGAAGGAGCCAGCACCAAATGGCCAGCTAGCTTCCCATTTGGAATTCCAGCCTTAGAGATGGTGTAATGCAGCATTGGCCAACTTCTTGGCCACAGCAGGCAGAGGCAGAGCTAAGCTGGAACGGGCCCTGCTGCAAAAAGTGGAATGGGGCCCCATTCCCCCCTCCCTATGGCAATGGAAGCAGCTGGACCAGTAAGTGTGGGCCCCTCTTGACCCCAGGCTTGTGGGCCCAGTGCAGCTGCACCACCTGTCCCTGTGATAGCTATGCCCTTGACCACAGGCCAGATTGCCTCACAGCAATTTACTGGCAGGCCAGAGTGCACAAAAATCTCTCATTATGCAGCTGATCAACATTATTTCTACAGAGCAGGAGTAGACAAATCCTGTCGAAACATATCAACATAAGCTGTGCGGGTTAGACATGCAGAGTTTGGAGCTGTTCTTTGCAAGACGTCATTCTGGCAATTTATATTTTGTTTAAAAGATACTGATATTTAATCAAATTAGATTTTAGGGCCATGGGCTGGATGGAAGGAAGCCTAACACGGGCCACCAGTTGGGCAGCCCTGGTGTGATGAAAGAAGGAGGGTACGATTCAAAAGGTAACCTGCAGTAACTATGTTTGTCCAACAGAGGAAACTAGTTCTTGTTAAAATGTGAGGTGATGTCTCAATTTTCTATTGCAGTGGTTTCAACACTGTGGTCCCTATAGTAGGTAGTCTGGTCTGCAGAAACATGCTAAACAGTAAAATGTATGACTCTTTAGAGGGACAAAGGAGGCTGTACCCACGTCATCGCCATTAGCCCCATCAGCCACCTGCTTTGCTGTGTTGCACTGTCCATGGTTAATAACAAAATAAGCTTTGGCCCCTGCCAGCACAATTACATGCTTTAGAGAGAAGGGTGTCACATACCTTGTAAATCCTCCCCTGCCCAGACTTTATTATTTTGCCACAAGGGCAAGCTCCAGCCTGATCCCATAACCTGCTAGGGATCAGCAGACTCAGTTTCCCCAGGGCCTCCCCTAGAGAGTGGTATCAAACAACACAGTTCCTGGGGTAAAGCATCAGGGCAATCCAAGACATGGATACCCAGCCTTCCACATCTGGGCCACCCTGTTGCCTTAGACTGAGGCCAGCCTCAGACACTTTGTTCATTCCCTTACCTCAACTTCTCTCCTCTCCCTTTTTCTGTGTGTTACCTTCCTTGCTGGGCTGACATCTGGGATGGGAAAGCATCCACTCAGTATATCAAGCACATAAAGATCACCCCTTGTGGGGGTTGTCTCCTGAGTTCTGTAGCTGTTGTAGCTGGAACTGCTCCTGACCAGCTGCACCTGTGTGTGCTTCTCCAACACACAGTTGACCGGAGGCAGCAGCCTTGAGGCAGTGACCTAAAGGCTTCGCCAAAGGGTGCTGGCCAT
This sequence comes from Sphenodon punctatus, assembly GCA_003113815.1. Lineage (NCBI taxonomy): Eukaryota > Metazoa > Chordata > Lepidosauria > Sphenodontia > Sphenodontidae > Sphenodon > Sphenodon punctatus. Next base: position 1,071,053 of record QEPC01010225.1, read on the forward strand.
TTCTGGGCCCTTTTTGGCTCTGGCACTTTGCCAGACTGCTCTTGGTTGTGAAAGGAATGGCTGTTGATCATTGCTGTTTCCACAACCTAATATGACTACAATCAGCATGTCATTATCTGCTGAGAGTTTTGAGGAGCCAGGAGAGGCACAGAGCAGTTAGGAGCTACCATCACTATCACAGGTTGCCCACCAGGAGCTTCAAAGTTAAGAAAGCCATTGGGGAGCCCAAGAGCAGCTGCTACTAGCCCACTGAACAAGGTGAAACTGCAAGAAATTTGGGAAACTTTTTTGCTGCTTCCAGGGGAAGCTTCTGTATACTGTAACATAATGGCATGGTACAAAAGTACCGCTGGAGACGGTGGTCTTTAGGTACCACATCTTAGGGTGAAAACAGACATGACGCTAACCACCCTTTAACCATCCTTGGTGGTCATTTATGCATGTTTCAGGGCTGCATAGGGCACCAATACAGCCCTTCAACATGCATAAATGACCACCAAGTGTGGTTAAAGGGTGGTTAGCGTCATGTCTGTTTTCACCCTTAGTGCAATCACAATGCTCAAGAGTGGTGGGTAACATCAAGATATTGGGATTGTTTTGAGGTGTGTACTGAATTGTTAAAAGACATTCTGCAGTGCTTGGAGTTGTCTGTTTTTCTCCTCTGGTTTGGAAGTATAATGGCAATTTTACATTGAACTAATAAGCAGTGTTCCTAGGTGTCTATGCCAGTGAGTTTTTGCAGGCAGAAATTTCCCAGAAAAACCTGGAATTCTGTGTTTTTCTCTGGAAAAGAATGGAAAATGAATATAATAATCAGGTTTTTCTGGAAAATTTCTGCCTGAAAAAACTCACTGACAAAGAAAACTAGGAACCCTGCTAATAAAGTATTAAGAATATCCACCCCATTACTTCAAGTCAATAGTAAAATATCTACTTGACGAAGGATTGCAAGATTTATTGTTAAGAAAGGAACAAAACCGATCCCTAAATTTGTTCCACACTCATTCCCTGATTGTAATGTGGTGTTTCACAATGATATCTTGGACAGCCTCCCACACATTCTAAGTTGAATCTTGACCTCCCCCTTTTCTGTGTAGTATCTTCCTTAGTGTGCAAGCCTCTGAGTGAGAAATCATCCCTTCAGGGCAGCAAACACATGCTGAGAGAAAGATCATCCCTCCTGCCTGGAGCAAAAAACACAGTCCGACAAAGGTGTCTGCTTAATCCAAAACAAACTGTAATAAAGAAAGGAGTGGTCATAAAAACAAAAAAACAGGAATATACAAGGCAAGTCCGTTACAGCATTCTTACAGTTCAGTTTTCTGGCAGGGTGATTCCTTCTACATGGTGGTCCCCAGATGACCAGGTAAGGAGGTTCAGTCAACAAGCAGTCAACACTCCAACCTGCACTCCAGTCCAACCCCCCTACCCTATCCAACACACATACACCTAATTTCATGTTAAGTCCACAGACAGCTTTCATTAGCTACCTTCACTTCAGATGGAATGTGACTGAGCAAGAGCCAGGCTGGTCTCCAAAAACCCCTGCCTCTGCATATGTCCAAATAAATAAATAAATAAATAAATAAATATTATTGTCTGTCTCTCTACCTTTTTCCCCTGAAAGAGGGACTTTGATCCCTTAAAGAGGGATAGTGGCCGTGGTTTATTGGTTAATGCTCCAGAATCCTACTTAGCATTTCTCTGAGTTTATTAAAGTCATCTTTTTTAAAGTCCAAGGTATATGTTTGACTATGCTCACCATTTCCTGTCCTTAAGATCACGAATTCCAAAATTACATGGTCACTTCCCCCCGAAGTTCCCATTACTTTTACTTCATTGATCAAGTCTTCCCTGTTGGTTAGGATCAAATCTATGATAGCTGGCCCCCCTCATACCTTTCTCCACCTCTGAAAGATAGAGTTGTCAGCAAAGCAAGTCAAGAATTTATTGGACATTCCATGCTTAGCAGAGTTTGTCTTCAAACAGATATTGGTATAGTTGAAATCCCCCATTGCTACTACTACTTGCCTCCTTGAAAGTTCTGCAATCTGTTTTAGGAAAGCATCATCCATGTCTTCTGCTTGGTTTGGTGACCTGTAGTAGACTCCAACCATGATACTGTTTTTATTTATTTCTCCTCTTCTCTCCCCCAGATGCTCTCAACAGGACTGCCATGCTCACTCTCATGGATTTCTGTGCAGATGCATACATTTCTGACAGATGTTGGTGGCTTGCTTGCTTGACCGAGCTGGAGTGAGCAGGACGGTTCTTCAATGGTTCATCTCTTCCTGACTGGGAGAACTCAACATGTGGTGCTGGGTGACTGTTCATCATCTCCCCAGCATCTCACGTGTGGAGTCCCGCAAAGTTCTATTTTGTCCCCTCTCCTGTTTAACGTGTACATGCAGTCGTTGGCCGAGGTGGTCAGAAAGTTTGGTGTGCGGTGTTATCAGTATGCTGATGACACCCAACTTTTCCTCTCTTTTTCAACTGACCCAGGCCTGGCAGTCTCAGTGCTTACCCAGTGTTTGACGGCTGTGGGGGACTGGATTAGGACGAGTCGTCTGAAGCTGAATCATGACAAGACAGAGGTGATGCTAGTGGGAGGGGCCAGGAGAGTGGTGGCACCCGTCATTGATGGAGTCTGTTCTCCATTTGTCCTTTAAGTTCGCAGTCAGTGGGTGCTCCTTGACTCACAGATCCACCTGGATGTCTAGGTGGAGACTGTGACGAGGGGTGTGTTTCGCCAATTACATCTGGTGCATCAGCTTCAGCCATATGTCTCAGACTCCGACCTAGCCACCATCATCCATGCCTTTGTCACCTTGAGGCTGGACTACTGCAACGCACTTTATGTGGGGCTAATCTTGGTGATGGTCTGGAGACTGCAGTTGGTGCAGAATGCAGTGGCCCTCTCCTTACGAGGATGGGTCACCGCAAGCACATTGCACCAGTACTTTGCTCTCTGCACTGGCTGCCTGTAGTCTTCCAGGCCCTATTCAAGGTGTTGGTTTTGATCTATAAAGCCCTATAGGGCCTGGACCCAGCCTAACTGCGGGATCGCCACACATCCTGGGTCCTGGATTGGCCCCTGCGGTCGACTGGGAGTGCGCTCGTTAGGGTTCCCCGAGTTTTTCAGATGATGACAATGAGGAGGGCATTCCTGGTGGCCACACCGAGGCTGTGGAACTCCCTCCCAATGGAGGTCATCTTGGCCCCAGACCTCCGCTCTTTCTGTAGACAGTGTAAGACCTGGATGTTCTACCAGGCTTTTGATGAGGGAGATGGGTGATAGGTGGGAAATTACAGAGTGGGGAAAGGGTCTTTTCAGCTCCACCCTGGCATATTTTTATGGATGTTTTATATTTTTGTATTTATTGTGTTAGTTATGTTTATACATTTTAATGCATGTTTATATGGTTTTAATATGTTGTAAGCTGCCCCAAGCTGCTGTAGCAGGAGATGGTGGTTAAGAAATATAATTAATTAATTAAATCAATTAATTAATTAATTAATTAATTAATTAATTCTAGACCTCCCCTCTCTTTCTTTTGCATCTATTCTTTTTGAACAAGTTATATCCTTCAGTTACTACATTTCAATTATGAGAGTCATCCCACCAATTCTCATTAATGCCTATTTATCTTCCTGTATTATGACTTCAGGTTCATCCTGTTTATTTCCCACACTCTGTGCATTAGTGAGACACCGAAGACAAGGAGTATTATGCTCCACTACTATTTTTGCTACCCAGTGGCTCCCCTACTATTTTTTCCTGGGGTTACTGGGCATGCCCAAGCTCCCCCAGTTCCCAATGGGTGATTTCAGATGTTACGGGCCCCGTTGTCCCCGTACTGAAATCAACCCATTCATTCCCCGCCGGGGTCACCCCGTCACGCCGCAAGATGTGCTGGGGGGATCCCGGCGGGGAATCTGTGAGGGGACGGGGCCGCGCGGAGCAACGTGCGGCCGCACGGCCCCACCCCCTCCACGCTCCCGCCGCCCACCCTCTGGGGAGACGGGCGGGCAGCAGGGCCAATGCGGCCGCCACATCGGGCCAGATTTGCCATGGCCCGGGATTCCGTCGGTGATCCCGGGCCGTGGCGCCCGGCCAGATGTTACTTTTTGTTGGTCCCCGCTGGGGATCTCTTTGACCACGCTTCCCGGGACATTCCCCCGGCTAGCCCGGGAAGCGTGGTTCAAATTGACCCCATGTGGGTATTGACTGTGGCGAACATCTGGCGGCCACCAAACAGACGTTCGAGGCACATTGACCACAGGTGGGTATTC
>QEPC01010225.1:1101250-1132767 GCA_003113815.1 Sphenodon punctatus
TAATAATAATAATAATAATGTTGGCATTGACTAATCTCCAGAATTCCTTGGAATTCTTTTGTTCTGCTGCAAGCAGGAGTTTGTCCCACCGCGTTTGTAAGAACTGGCTTTTCTTTGTTTTTAACAGGTTCCTATACTTAAGTTTAAGGGAGTTATGGAGCGGTCTTAGATTCTCTATATTGTTTGTAGATTCTAGCCAACTCGAGCTTAGTGTCCCGGCATTCCTTGTCATACCAGCCCTGACCCCTTCTCCCATTTGTCAATGCAGAGGCCACTGGACCTTCCCTTTTGACCCTCAGGAACTGGCCACAACTGCCTATAAAATGATCATACAAGTCGACAGTGCCCTGGTCACCGGCTGAAGCCAGTTAAGCCTCTCTCAAAAACAAACAATTTGGATCCTGGAAGAGGGCAGCTATAGTATCTACTGGTATCCTATCCCATCTCATGGAGCCTAGAAGCTCCATAGAACCCCATTCTATATTATCTGCCCTGGGGGAGTAAGGCAAGAAAAATAAAGAGCCCAAAGCCAAAGTCAGGGGCACATGGTTGCTAACTAGGACCTCCCCAACCTGAAAGTCTACTATAAGAGGTATTACAGGAGCGGATACCAGAAAATAGTCCACTGTGCTAGATCCCATATGTCCGAGATATGTATACTCCCCCTTTGGATCACCAAAACCTGAGCCATTTAGAATGTAAAGCCTATGAGTGATTGAAAAAGTGGCCAACCTGATTCCAGATGTATTAAGATTGGAGTCCTCGGATTCTCTGGAGGAGAGTATTCCAAGGGGGTCCTGGGGTAAGGGATCATAATATTGGGTGAGAGTCTGGTCGTTTGCACCCAATCTAGCATTAAAGTCTCCTGCAATGACTATTAAACCCTCGGGATACTTCTCATTGAGGCTAGTTATCAAACTGTCTAATTCTGTCCAACTAGTTTGTCTAAAAGACCTCGGGTTACATGGGGGTACATACACTGAGATAATAACCCATAATTGTATGTTAATACAAAAAACTACTGCCATTGCCAGGACAGGGAGTTTGATGACCTCCATTTCTTGGAAAGGAATACTTTGAGAAATAAAGCAACTCTGCCCCCCACAAGAACGGCCTCGCGCATTATAATTTATCGTTGGTAGGTCGTAAGCCCTGTAACCTTCCAGAAGAAGCAGAAATTTAGACCAGGTCTCCTGGATAATTATGATGTGAAACTTGCCCACAAAGGCTAGGAAATCAGGGTCTAGTTTGTGTCGGTCCCACCCTGCCACATTCCAGGAGCATAGAACTCCTGTCTGGGATTCTGGGGATAGTCAATAGGGTGGTAGGGGGTTACTAGTCACATTTGATATAAACAGGGGTTCCTCAGGTATTTGCTGTATATATACTTGCTCCGTTGGGGGCTGCATCGTGAAGGGGGAATTGGATATGCTTTGGGTTTCCACCACTCCCACCGACGTGGGGGGCCCAGGCACTACGGAGATAGCTCCCTCACCAATAGAAGGAGTCAGATTTCTATTTCCTTCTTCTACAGCATCACCTCCACTAGGATGGATACAACTTGGAGTTACTAGCTGCTGGGTACCTTGGCTCAAGGAAGTATCTAGAGACTTTGATTTGTCTAAGGGTAAAGCAACAGGAGGGCTTACAATTTGTGAGCTTAGATGTTGAACTGGAGGCAGGGAAATCCTCCCACTGGCAGCCTGATTTGATTCTGCCTTTGCTGAACCGTGGTCAAAATCAGCTACAGGGTCAGCTATAGGAGAGGGGAACCTGGTCTGGGGTTGTAGCTTTAACAGGGGACAGGGGAAGAATCTGTGGGTTGACATCATTTCTAGCTAGCCTTATCCCCCTAGCAGCAAAAAAGTCTGCATGTGACCATAGATTATCTACCAGTGTTGATGAGGAAAACCAAACTAGTAGACGATACATGGATGGGACCGTAGGTAAGAACAAATATCTTAAGATTAAGTCAGTGTAGATTGGCATACCCAATAAATAGGATATGTGACATTGGATGGATGTACCTCTTAGAGGACCATGGTGGTAAATACCCTGAAGGTAATGGGGAAACAGTAAAAGCTAACCCCTGGGGGTCCAGACGAAGGGCAGACTGGTTTTCCCACCTAGAAGAGTTCTCTGGCATTTTAGCTAGAGAAGATGCCTGGGAACTAACGTTATTACTTGTAGTATGCGTACCCACTGTTACTAGCGACTGAGCAGGAGCCCCAGCATGGCAAGAATCCCCAACCTTTAATAGTTTGAATGTATCAGAAATTATCTCCATCTGGAGCCTTTGAAGTTCCAACTGACTATTGATTCCCTCCAATTGGGCATACAATTTGGAGACTAAGTTCCCCACCACAAAACATTGGTTGCCCATTTGGTCCAGGGAGGGTTCCGCCTCAATATTGCTGAAAAGGGACAAAAGCCCCATCATTACCTTGTCCAACACCTGGGGATAAGGATCGATCCTTGGGGTTTGCAGGGAACCAGGTTCTGGGATTCTTAGGGATTCCCCGGGGCCCTCCACACAAGATGGAGATTGGGGGGTCTCCGGGTCACACTGCAAGTCCAAGTCTGCTGGGGCAACTCCTGGTTTAGGAGACCATGCAAAGTCCTTCATAGTTGATTGGCGAACCCAAGTTCGAGAATGGGATTCCATCCCTTCCTTCCCTTCCTTTTTCTTCCTTTTACCCATAGCTATATAAGGTGCAACTTCAGCAAACAAATTCCCGGGCAGAGATTAGTGGCCTGGGCCTGACCGCGCCTAAGACCGCGCACAAGGGCGTGCCTTTGTGCATGATGCCCTTAGGCACGGTGCACTGGCACACACCTACGGCGCCACCATAGGCTCCACAATGGTTTTAAAGGTCCGGGCACTGCTCTGTCCACACACGCAGGCTCCCTAATTGGCAATCAGGCACAGCTGAATCACACGGGGGGATCGGGAACCTCAGGAAGCTCTGGCAATGCTGGTAGCGGTGACACTGGGGGGGGGCTACTCCAGCAGGTGGAACATGCCGAGAAACAGTCCAAGCCTCATCCCGTACATCCCACTCACCCCCAGACCAGTATTACATACATCTTGCCTTCATCTGAGAGGATAATATTCCACCATCCGCATGGCGGGTCGATGGCTAGCGCTTCCTGGAAGCTCTGCTCAATGTCCGAACTCCACACACCCTCAACATCATTATCGATTGGCTTGTCCAAGGCCTTGCTGCCCCCTGAGTCGTTGCTCCCCTCAGGGGAGGTGGCAGAACTCCACTCGTTGGAGGTAATGGTGCCAGCTAGGAACTCCAAAGCTCCACTTGGAGAAGCAGCCACAGGACCAGTGTGGATAAAGGCTGAGCAGTTCCAAGAGGGGCTAGGAGAAAGACACGATGCACCCTTGTTCTTCTGGAAGAGATCGAGATTGGTGGCTGTTCTGTAAAATGCAACAGAACCGGCTTGCAAATCTGCCTTCCCCTTTCTTTTCCGTTTCCAGCTCTGGGAGGCTCTGCCAAAAGGGAATAGATGAAGAGTTAAGTTAGTGACTAGTGCTGCTGCCGGCAATATATTTGACCACCATGGAATTGGAACAGGCCACACAGAAAGAACTTTTCCCGTGCCTGGACCCCATGTATACCCAACAGGGCGGGGTGTACCTGAAGGAAGGTTGTATTGTTGTACCCCCTTCATGTCAACTCAAAATCCTTCAAACTCACCACACCGCCCCCTTGGCGGGTCACCCAGGGCGGGACCGCACGTACCAGTTGATCAAACATTGCTTCTGGTGGCCATCCATGCAAAAGGATGTTCAGAACTTTGTCGATCAATGTACTATCTGTGCACAAACAAAGCGCCCCCAATTAGCCCCTTTGGAGCTCCTTCATATTGAGAAACCTCCTGCTGGACCCTGGCAGCGCGTTGGCATGGATTTCATTGTTGACCTCCCCCCCTCTAGGGGGTACACTACCATCTGTGTCATCGGAGACCATTTCACAAAAATGGCCCACTTTATCACCTGTAAGGGTCTCCCCTCGGCAGCTCGTACCGCACGACTGTTTATTAGACATATTGTGAAATTACATGGATGGCCTTGAACTATTGTCAGTGATCGAGGAACACAGTTTACATCTCAATTTTGGATGACATTGTTTAAAGTCCTGCAAATAGAGTTGCAACGTATCACTGCCTATCAACCGCAAGCAAACGGGCAAATTGAACGCACCAACCAGAGTCTAGAACAATATTTACGCTGTTACACCAACTATTTGCAAGACGACTGGTACAACTGGTTGCCCCTTGCGGAGTTCGCACACAATAATGCCCTGAATGCCTCCATCGGCAACTATCCTTTCTTTGTATCCTATGGGTTCCACCCGCAAATCGCTGTCCCTGACCTCCCTTCGGTCAATGTCCCTGTGGCAGGGGCTCTAGCACAGCAAGTCCAGCTGCACCAAGAGACCACTCATACCCTCTTACGCCAAGCCCGACAACTTTACAAGACGCACGCGGATCAGCACCGTCAGGACGCCCCCCTTTGGGAACCTGGGGATTATGTTTGTATCAACAACTGCCATTATCCCTCCTCACGACCTTCCAAGAAATTAGATACACGCTATATTGGCCCCTTTCCTATTCTCCGCTGCATTAATAACGTCACGTATAAATTAAAACTACCTCCAACCTTACGTATCCACCCCACATTTCATGTGTCACTCTTGAAACCAGCCCACGATCCTCCCCCCCATCCAGCACCGGATACCAAAACTTAATGGAGAGTATGAGGTCCAGGCCATCCACGATTCCAAGATTCATCGCGGGCGCCTACTATATCTTCTAGACTGGAAAGGATTTGGTCCCGATGAACAGTCTTGGGAACCTGCTTCTATGATCCATGCTCCTCACCTTCGCCGTCTCTTTCATCTACGGCACCCTGAAAAACCTGGACCTCTATGGGGGCTTCACCGGGGGTCTCGATGAGGGGGTAGTGTCAGGGGGACACGGAGAAGACGCCGCCAACACTTTCATACATGCCCCCTCTCTGCATATATTTGGGCTGTGGAGGGGGGGTGCGCAGCCCAAATATGTGAGGGGATCAGCTGGTGCGAAAGAACAAAGCCGCTCCTGGGGGCTTTCAGTCCAGCCGATCCCCACGCATATTCAGGCTGTGCATTCCCCCTCAAAGCCCAAATATGCACGGGAGGGCCATGTATGAAAGTGGCCTAAATTATGAATGCAACCAAAATAACCCAAACAAAAATAACTAAAACGGATATTTGTTTGGTGAAATAAAGGGAGAACTTAATAGAAGTTTGTATTCACTTCATCAGACCTGATTTGAAGCAGGCAAGTTTATTAGATACGAGATTCACAGATATTTTTCCAGCTCCAACAGAAATCCTAGTATCATAGAGATAGAACGGACCCCGAGAGTCATCTAGTCCAACCCCCTGCTTGGATGCAACCTATCAAACACATCAGTACATTAACTTGATAAAGTGTCTTTCATCCCCAAAGATCCCAAATCACTTTAAAAAAATGTGTACATTCCAAAATACTTAAATATTGTCTCTTTGGGTAAAAATAGACATGATGGTGCCTGCTTTGGCCTACTGTGGCCCAGGTGTTAGACTGCCAGATGTTAGACCAGGACTGCCCTGAGGCAGTAGGTGGCTAGCCTGGGTCAATATGGGCTAGCATGTATGTTCAGTCCTGCCACCCTTTCCTTGCTGCAGGGGCTGCCATGCTTGAGTACCATGGCTGGTTGCCACTGTTATCGGTTATGGTGGGGGGGCTGGGCATTGGAACAGGGTGGGGCTGCTGGTTGCCCACACATTTGTTTACCTCTCCACCCTATTAGGGGCGTGCGGGTGGCAGGACAATGCTCCAGCTATGGGCAAGTTTGTTTGGTGACCCTCCCGGACCCAGGAAGCCACCATGCCATGTTCACATCTGTTTTTATCCTGTATTGTTTACTCATAATTAACTCAAATTATGGCATCACTGTACCTAGAGGCAACAACAGAGGTCAAGGTCCATTACCTTAAGTGCTGTATAAGCACATTTTAAGGGGCAGTCCCTTTCAAAGAGCTTACAACCTAATGAGGCAAGAGGGTCCAAGAGAGGGAGAAAGGAAGTACTACTCCAGTTTTAGCAAAATGAGGCACAGACAGATTAAGGCAAGCAATTTGTCCAAACAAGACCACACAGGAAGTTTGTACTGAGTCAGGAAGTGAAGATAGGTTTCTGAATTCCACTCCGCTTGTAAGAGCATCTTTTCTCTTCCAACTGTCCAGTGGGAAAGTCTTGCCATTCAGCAAGCTATATGACAAACTTTGGTCAAAGCCATCAGGATGAACCATTACGAAAAAAGATCATGATGATGCAAAGCCTTATGAAAGGTAGCAAAAGTATAACGCATGATCCTCTGATTGATGGTACAGAATTCCATTCCAGAGAATGTACAGATCCACAATGTATCATTGTGTCCATGTCAAATATTAGAGACACGGGCAGCTTTCTTCTGTTGTTCTGGGAAAATGAGATCTACTGATAAGGATAACATGATTTTCCCCATTCCCTCTGACGCAGTGTAATGAGGTGCCCCTCAGTGTAACCTCAGTGTAATGAGGTGTCCCTAAGTACCTCCATGATGAAGCTCCAAGTCTGCTGGAAGCCCTAAGACCAAGAACAGTTGTGTCCTATTCGACATGTCCTATTATGTTAAGCTGTGAGTTGGCTGGAAGCTAGGGATGGACGAACGCGGCTCGGAAGTTCAGAGTTCGGACCGAACTTGACCAGTTCGGTCAACCGAACCGAACTCGATTTTTGAACTGAACAGAATTTCCGAACTCGGACTGTTCACCCATCCCTAAAAGATAATATTCCATTTAGTTCAATGGGGTTTGAATTTCTGAACTTTGTTTGGAAGTTCGGAGTTCGGACCAAACTCGGATAGTTCGGTCAACCGAACTCGACTAGTTCGGAGTTTGGACTGAACCAAACTGAATTTCCGAACTCGGTTCTGTTCACCCATCCCTACTGGAAGCTGCTAGCCAGCTAGGTTGAAGGCATCAAAAGCAGAGCCTAAAGTTCAGAAAGGAGGAGAGAGGAAAAGCCCAAGGGAAGGGCTGACAGTGGCTCTACTAGTACTAAGCAAAAGTAGGCAGCTTCCAAGGGTGGCAAATATAAAAGAGGTGGCAACCTTCCCCTTTTACTGTCACTAGTCTAGGGCAAGGGTGGGGTGGAGACCACCAGGGCAGTAGCAGGGAGCGAGAGCAGGGAAGTCAGAGTCCTAAGTGAAGGTAGATGGAGTTGCTAAGGCAGGAGGAGGTGATGGGGCATGCTAGCATAGGGAGGTGGAGCTGGGCAGGCCTGCCCAAGAGCTTGGTCAGTAGGCAGGTCTCTTTCACCCACTTGCAGAGCAGTTGAATGGGCCCGCCAGACTCTGTCTTCCCATCCCAGTGCCCCCCCCCCCAAATAAGTTCTGCCTCCTCACCTCTCCACCCTGGACTTGGCAGCCGGGGTGGCAAACTGCCTACGGCCATCCCTGTTCAAGGGTCTAGGAGCTTGCCTCAAGGAGCTGGAAATTTGCTTCATGGTACTCCAGAGAGACGTGGGGGAGAGGCTGGGAGATCACCTCAGAGTCCTGTGGCATCAGAGCTTATTCTCGGCCTGCTGGTGGAAAGGGCCAGGGCAGAGATCAGTGCAGCAAATGACTGGTATACTGCAGCCCGGGAACAGGGCTAACAGATTACAAGGGTTGTGAACTGGGGAACTGGGAAAAGTTGAATAATGCTAAGGACAGACGTTAAGCAAACTGGTGGTGGAAAAAAATTGTATGCTGAGTGCTTGTGGATGCCAGTCCTGCAAATACTTGTGGTCAGAGGGAGCCATGGTCTTACACTCAGCAGGGGAAGAGATAGCCTGAGTTAAGGTACACCTGCTCTAGTCCCAACACCAAACAAGTGAAACATTGCTTATGAGGGATAACATTGCATTTTCTGGGAAACTGTCTAGCTTCTTTATTTTTGAGGAAAGCCAGGACTGGCCAGATCTCAGAAGGCTGAATTCAGTGCTTTTTAATTTAATTTTATTTTATAAATTTTACCATTTTGCAGTGTTGGGGGGGGGGGATCAGTAGGCACACCGGACTAAAACAGAAAGCGATCCAGCAGCTCCCTCATCTCCAGTTACTAATCAGAAGAGTAAGTGAATTGAGCAACCTCAAAAGGCAAGCTAATGAGAGCTCTCCTCTCCCCATCAAGCCTGCCATTCCCCTGTGCCCTGTAAGCCTTAATACCATATGCAGCTGCTTATTTTTGGAAGGGCTGCTGAGGTTAACCATTCCTCCCACCTCTGATATTCAAGGATGCTGAAAGTGGAGCAATCCTACATGTCAAGTAGGAAAATAGAGGGGGACAACCTTATGCAATAATAGCTGGAATCTGGTTCAAAGTCTAATTTGTCAGGAAGGGTTTAAAATGGAAAAAAACAACTCAGATGCAGAATAAGATATTTATCAAGACCAGATACTTAATGATTCCTCAAGCAGTTGCTAGTTTGAGTGAATTTTAAAATGCTTGGCCTTTATGAAATGAATTGGTAATCTCAGTACAGTGTCTGAAATGAATAGGTGATTTCATATTTGCAAATATTATTTGCATTTTTGGCTAGCAAATGTATAACTGAATTATTCAGTTATAATTATTCACCGCTGAAACAATATTCACATAGCTTTTTATTCAGGTATTTTAGTTCAGTCATTTTAGTCTCTTCAGAATTTAAAAAAAAAAAAGAAAGAAAAAAAGAGAGGCCACTGTAACTATAAGAAACCTTACTCAAAATGTACACCAATAAATGTTACAAATGCCAAAAATGACAATATAAAATAAAAATAAAAATGAAATATGCAATGAACATACTGTTCAACCCTAACCAGATACATTTTGGGTGAAAACCCTTTGTTGGGGGTACAAGAAGGATCTGAAATACAATAACAAAATTAATGGACAAATCACACCGTGTAAAATAATAATCAATCAATGCAAAACTAAAACCGGATGTTCTCCGGTAATATAGAACAATGGTATATTACTCTACAAGGGCAGCACCAAAAAAAGAGAAATGTCTCTATAAATGCAAAAATTAAAGAATTTTTTTTAAAAGCACTGAAATCCATGTCTTCATTAAGGCCAGAAGGCTCAATGGTATTCAACTTAAAAATCCACATAGCCTCTCTCCTGGACAAGTGCATCTCTTGTCAGAAAAAACAAACTCCACTTTCTCAATGGCCCAAAAAGAAAAATACAGAAAATTGTTACAGGGTGTCATTTTTTATCATATACATGGTGACATTTGTGAAGATTCCAGATTGTTGAGGCAAGTTCTAAAAAGAAAAAGATTCCTTCCCTATATATCTGATTGATGAGCCATCAGTAAGTCTCCATTTAGAGTTGTATTTTTTTCATTTCAGGAAAAATTCTTGCACAAACCTTTTAATAATGTGTGTTTTAGTTTTTCATTGATTTATTATTTTAGATGGTGTGATTTGTTCATTAATTTTGTTATTGTATTTCAGATCCTTCTTGTACCCCCGACGAAGGGTTTTCAGCCAAAATGCATTGGGTTAGGGTTTAACGTACTGTACGTTCATTTCTATTTTTATATTACATTGTAATTTTTGGCATTTTTAACATTTAATGTTATATTGTACATTTTGAGTAAAAAGTTTCTTATAGGCCGTTTTTACATGGACGCCCCCACCCCACCACTCGGTGTTTGGGCAGGTGTGCAGTGGGAGGGCCATCCGTGTAAACGGGCCAGCAGTGGGTGGGTGGGTGTGTGCACCGAATGTTCACCCGTGTAAACACCACAGGCGGTGGGTGTTTGTGTGTGCATGCTCCCGGTGCACACCCACCTACACCCATCACCCACCCATCTCCACGCAAGGGGCCCTCTGGAAAACCGGAGGAGGCCCCATGGGTGGAGGTGAGTGTGTGTGTGTGTGTCCATGTAAAGGGACACCCACCCACCTCCACCCATCCCAGCTGAACACCCATTTCCCCCATCACCACCCCCGTCCATGTAAAAACAGCCATAGGGTACTTTCAGACATGACATTAACCACCCTTTAACCACCCTTGGTGGTTATTTATGCATGTTGCAGGGCTGTATTGGTGCCCTATTCAGCCCTGTAACATGCATAAATAACCACAAAGGGTGGTTAAAGGGTGGTTAGCGTCATGTCTGAAAGTACCCATAGTTACAGTGGCCCCTCTTTTTCGGTTTGGTTTCCTTTTGTGACTACTTTTTCCCCTTGTTTTTTGCTTTCACTTCAGAATTTCAGTCACTTTGGTTCGGTGTTTTGGTCACTTTGTTTTGGCACTTTTGCATGACAGTTTGGTGTACAATAGTGCTATGTAGTGCTGAACCAAAGTGACTGAAATACCCAAGTGAACGGAATAACCCAACTGAAATAGCCAAAACAGATACATTACTTGTTTCTGGAAATGAAGTGGGAACTGAATAGCTGTTCATATCCACTTCACTGGACCCAATTCAAAGTGGGTGAAATCACTGGACACTATTATTCACCACAGATTTTAATTTCTGCTCTAGTGTCTAGCACACAGGAGACTGGTAATGGGATGCAGGGCCTTTCAGCTCTTGGTTTGTGTGCCAAATAGGACATAGTTTAATAGCTAAAAGTTGTTCTCAATGATCTGATGGCAGATTGATGACTGACATGCAGTCATTCCTAATAGGACAATTCCTACCTGAAACAGCATGAATTGACAATCCGAGTTGCATTCTCAGTAGACTGATCAATGTTTTCATCCCCAAGAAGTGGCCATTTCAGTCAAGGTTTAAATGTCCTACAAATTCACCATAGATAATCTTATATTGTTACTTCTTATGCTGTAAATGCTTTGTGCAAAAAGCAGATGACTTTGCTCTTCACAACTGTCAATCTACTACTCGTCATTAGCGTTAAGTGACTTTTGTTTCAAATAGTGAAGGCAGTTCTGAACGCTGGAGCAAATTAGATGATAATTATTGTAAGAGCTGAGACAGTGTGGGATAGAGACTTTGTGGACCTTCAGGTGTAGTTTGCGGAGGCAAAAAGCAGTGTGTTTGTGAAAATGAGAATTTCAGCTCTTAGTAGTAGTGAATTTGCACATACAAACCTGTGAGAAAACATGTATGTGACAATATGGAGATCAGCTTAAAAACTTTGCTTGGAAGGTCAAAAAGTTTTGATAGAATGGAATGCATTTAATTGTGAGAAAGTGTACAGAAAGAAACAGAAGCTTCTCTCCCCCCCCTCAACCCCTCCAAATGACTTAAAGAATTATTATTATTATTATTATTATTATTTTAAATGAGAAATCATTTCAGTGACTTGGTATGAAAACAGAGCTGGATGCAGGCAAAGGGCAGACTCTGCAACCATGCAGGGTCCCTCCCCAAAATGAGGTCTACAAATAAATTCAAAATGACAACATGAGTGTGAAAAGCACTGGCATAAACTATGGGCCCAAATAGCCTCAAACATGGGAAGTCCTGCGTTATGGGGTACCTCTATTCAATGGGAATGGAATATATCAATTTAGGAGGGAGCTCCAAATCCCAAAATGCAGGGTCCATGATTAAACGAGAAATGACAACATACGGGGATACAATGAAGGAAGGTTCAGCCCATGAAAGGGATGTTATGTTTCATTTTTAATTACAGTCACATTTTTCCTTTTTCTAAGTGTGTGCCCATCAAACATTTCTATGTTAGGAGGGGGTCCATGCCATCATTTCATATAAGACCCCAGCTTTTGTTATAAATAATAATAATAAATAACTTCCCATGGTGGGAGATCAGATGCAAGGAGCAGTTGTGAGAACACTTAGCAGAGACAGGCAGTTTCTTTGGAGAAACTCCTGCAGGCCAAAGACCCTAGATCTGGCCTGCCTGTGAGAACACATCTTTAAAGAAGTGTAACAGTCAGTATATACATTTCCCCATATTACTGAAGGTCTGAATGCTCTCCCTGGGGCAGTGTGGTTCTGCAGTACTCTAATGCAGGATCATATCCCTTTACTACTACATTCTACTCTGACCTTGTCAATGGCAGAGTGCCCAGCCTATGCCACGCTCTTCCTGACAAATAGGTCCAATTGCACACAGGGTTAACAGTATCTGATTTGGTCTGATACAGCTGTCCTGGTGTGTCTGGTTTGTCTTCTAGTTAGAAACACCAGCCAGCCTAAATGGCTTTCTATTGAAATATTTTCTGTCCAGAACAGAAAGCAAGAGATTCCTGTGCTCTGCCAGGGCTGGCTGAATGCAAGAGAGAGAGAGAGAGAGAGAGAGAGAGCGATCAGCCAATAAACGTAGCAAGGCTCAATTTTTTTTTCCTCTCAGCCTAGAGGGCTGGGTTTTATCACCAGAGTTGGAATCTCAGCCTCTGGCAGCTCCTCTAATCTTTCATATTTATACGAACAATGCCAGTGTTTGCACACACAACATCCAGCCCAGCCGGTCTTCCAGTGTAACACAGAGCAACTTTTAATTTAATTATTAACCCATTGGGTGCTGCAGCTCTGCATGTCCAACAGTGGCTGCACACAGCCTTGTTGACATTTATCTGCTCAGACATTTGTCTGGCAGTCTGGAAAATGCTGGTATTTAAATGGTTAGGATCATTTGAGACAATTAGATTCATTAGTACATTAGAGACTAACTCAGCTGTCCATTTGTGTGTGTGGCTTTGTAAGAGAAGAGTAAACTAAAATACCATTCTTGTCCTGCCCATCTTATGTTTTGTGGCTTAATAATTAGGAGGAGGAGTGCCCTTCTGTGGGTTAGGGGGAAGAATATTGTAAGAAGGATCCTTACGTTAAGCTAGCATACATCAAAAATAATTGACAATGGTTAGGCTTCATTGTAGAGAAGCCTGCACTGGCGTTGCAGCTACCAGCCCACCACCCACCTAAGAATTATTATTTGAAAAGGATGTCAGAGGATTATAGAAGATCCTTGTGTCTGCTCCAATTAGGATCAACATTTTTGCTTCTTGCTAGCTGAGCTTTCAGCTTGTAATGATGAAAACATATTGACCCCTGCTGGAACTCTTAAGTACTGCAGACTCTTCTGAGAGGACCAAAAAAGAAAAATCATTTAGCAGCCAACAATGATAGAAACATTATTTTTGTTGTTGCTTTTCAAAATGAACTGGAATCTGAACAAGAATCAATTTTCCTTTTCAATACATCTGGAAATTTATTTTCAATCTGCCTTTCAGGTAGGTTTGACTGCAGAATATCTGCTTTTACTCTTCAGAGGAACTGGATTTCAAATAATATTGCTAACCAAAATTTACTTAGTTGCTTGTTTTGATTGGCAACGTGACCCAGACCACTGTCAGATCATTTGTTTGAATCCAGTCAGGACCAGTAGGCACCCTAGGTTGGTACCATGAAAGACAGACATGAAATGATGTGATGGCCAAAGTCCAGTTCTCAGTGGACCAGTATCCATACCATTAAAGCTCCCATGAGAACTGATATCAGAACACGGAGACCAAGAACAGAACAGGGGCGAGGGCTAACCATCTTGCTCACCTTCAGGTGGTCCAACTACAAGCTAATTTAGACATATTAACACTACTATTATTGATAGCAGCAGGAAAGGAGATGCTAAAACGATATGCCGGTTGTTTGAGGCCACTTTCTGCCAGCACCGTATTTCAAAAAGCAAATGATTTCTTCTCAGCTGGTGTGACACAGACTGCTCTTTGTCTCACTAGGTCACATCAACCCATAATAACCAAAAGCTATTATTTTCCATAGGGAAAGTGGTGAGCAGATATGACAATTTTCGCTGCTGGGCAAGCGTGTGGCAGGTATTTCATCCCACCATGAAGCGATGCTAAACGGTTCACATGTCATCCCTGTAGCTCTTGTTAGCTGTGGCTTTTCCCACAAGGATGCAGGTATAATTATAATTAAAAAGTGCCGGGGAGTGAAAGTGTGTGCCTGACGTAAGCAAGTTCAAGGCAGGCAGCTCTAGAGCGGGACAGAGCCCTCAAACTGTAATGAGGCACTTTAGAAATAATTATGCTGCTGATTCAAATATTCTTTCCACAGGCTCCTTTCCTGGGAACCCTGTTTACTCCAATCAAGGCACGCTGCAGTTGCAAATACCGAGCCCCCCAAAGTCCAGCACAGCACAGATCTTTTCTTCAAACAAGGAATACCTCCAGGTATAGCTGAGGAAACTTGCAATAGATTACAATGCACTGTCCGACCAGCCACATCCTACCCAAATTGGCATTCACTCCTCACCGACTGACTACAATGGAGGAATATTTTCCCTCAAAATTACTCAGCAAGTAATAACCAGAAACCACCACCACTGCAGTAATATAAATCCATAGGAAAGGGATTTTTCTCTTCCCTTTTTTTAAAAGAAAAAAAAAGATAGAATCTCAGGGCAGCAGAGGCTCTACCATTGACTAGGCTATTAAAATTGTATTTATAGGGTAATCACTTATTTTAACAGCTCACTACATAAAATTTATAACAGAAAAAAAAGAGACTCGTGGAATTTTATAATTATCATTTACATTTTTTAAAAACTATTTAACAAATCAAATTTCATGACCCCTTCCCCTCAAAATATACATCAAGGGTATGACAGGGAGTGTAATGATGCCTTTCTGAGCTTTAATATTGCCTCATCTCTCCCACACAGTCATGCAAATAAAGCTCGTCCTTAACTGCAGCTTGGTCCTGCAACCCTTCATGGCAATGGTAAAACTGCTGCTGGTTTTAGTGGAAACAGAATCATCATGGTCTGTTTCCTCACAGCCAAGATCTCCTTCTTGGTTGTATTGAGGCCTGTCTTAGGGTTCTGCCATAAGGGCTTGAAGGAGCAGGCCCAGACTTGAGACAGCACATTAGACATACCAGCCCTAAGACTAGCTGGCTCCCCCAGGATTGGGCTTTTATAAAGTGGAACCAGGAGGAGCCAATAGAAGAGAGACCACCAGGGATGAAAGAGAGTCCACCAGAGAGAGCTTCATGAGGGTGGTGGCCAGGCCTGGCCTTAGAATTTGCAGGGTCCAGGACAAAGATAAAATGTGGAACCCTTGGTGGCCCCACCTTCTCTTCTCCAGCCCGTTGGGGTACACCCCCTGTTGTGGGGCCCTACACGTAGATGTATTTGCAGCCCCACTCGTAAGGAGCGGGAGCCCCGCACCTTGCCCTGGTGAAAACAGGAGCCAAAACAAGGGCTCTGGAAGTAGAAAAAACAGCAGGGCCTGCGCTGGTTGCCCAAGGTGGTAAGGCCAGTCCTGGTGGTGGCTGGACAGGGAGGCTACAAGTCAGATGGGCCAGAAAGGGGTTTCTCTCCAAAGGAATACTAGGAGTCAAGGGAAGGGGTTTGGTTCACCTCACCAGAGAAAGCCTATAGACTGGGGGCTTGTTTGAGGAAAAGCCCTGGATGGAGATGGGTTATCAGCTGTAAGTCATCTTATGTTTGGGTGATTTCAGAAGTGACTTGGTGAATGTCCACCACAGTCAACCTCAGTCAAACACGGGTGTGTGTGTGTGTGTGTGAAAGCACCAGGCATGTCTGTTGGCCCGCATCCAGATGTTCACCACAGTCAAACACGGGCCGGGGTGAAGCTAACCACGCTTCGTGAGGTCAGGGTGGGAGAAGGTCCAGAAGTGTGGTGAATACTCACCACGGCAGGGGTGAATGAAAAGTAACTTCTGAACGGAAACCCGCAGCCACGGTGGAAGGAATTGATCCCAGCCACGGTGCATTCTGGGGCTCGAACCACGGTCCACATCTCCACTGCATGTCTGTTGTGTTTCCCCGGCCCATGTTCCCTCTGATTGTCCCTGGCGGTGGTCATGATCCTGTCACTTCTGTTGGGGCCGTACGTGTCACCACAGCCCACGGTGAATCCGTTCACACCGGGGTGGGATTCACTGTGGTGAATTGGAACGCGTCACTTTTGAAATCACCCTTTGTTTCTGCACTACTATATTCACAAAGAGATCTCTTGAGCCTTCTTCTAGAAGTAGTTGAAGGTGTCGGTTATGGCCCTGCAAGGCTCATGGTCATCGCACACTCGCCAGCAGGCTCTGTTCAATGAAGGAAAGGTATGATTACACAGAAAGATTTTGTGCCCTTTGGTGCATCACATAGTAATGTATTTGTTGACTTTCTGTACCCAAAGTATGCGTAGTGGGATCACGCACACCAGAGATCTGCTTACTTGGCATGAACTACCTCTGTCACACCACCCCATAATCTGCATTAGTAACATTCATAGCCCATAACTAATTCTCACCACAACTATATGAATTATTATTTCCATTTTATAGAAAGGAAAATGGAGGCAGAAAGGAAAAGTGGTTTTCCCAAAGTAACACACGATGTCTGTGAAAGATTCAGAATCAGAACCTAGAGTCAGTGTCCTGATTCGCAATCCTAAGTACACTGCCACCTAGTGAACAGTTGTGTTCTCAGCTATTCAAGTTTGGGGCTGATGATTTGAAGCCGGATATTCAGAGTGATTCTGAGCAGGATTCCTAGTTTTCTCTGCCAAAAAGGTGGAAATTCTCTGGAAAAAAACCCTAAATTCTCTGATGAAAACCACAAAAATCTGCATTTTGGATCATTAAAATTAGTAAGTGTTTATTGCAAATTATTCTCTCTTTTTTGACAATTTGATGCACTGTTTGCCACTACCACTCAAACAACAAAATAAAACAATATCTCACACCAGCCAGCTCCGGCACAGAACCTAAGTCTCTCCCTCTGCAGGTAGTGTGTGTGTGTGTGTGAGAGAGAGAGAGCGAGAGGGAGAGAGAGACGCTTCAACCCCCTCCTCCCAGCACAGACCCCAACAAACCTTTTCCTCACCAAAAACCAGACACGGCTGTGTTCTTGCACCAAATCTCTTCTCTTGAACGCAGACCCACATTGGAACCTCCACAGAGCTTCCACCTCCTTTAAATTTCCATTGCCACCAGTGAGTTTTTGCAGGTGGAAATTTCCCAGAAAAACCTGGAATTCCATGTTTTTCTCTGATAAAATGGGAATTTTGTGTTTTTTCTGTGGTTTTCTGTGCTAAACGGAAAACCAGGAACCCTGGTTATGAGACAATAACTAATCCACTTGCATCCTCTGTGCCTCCCATGTCAGTTACAATGACTTTGGGGAGTGGGGTGCTATGTATGGTAACATCAGAGGGAGATTTAATCTTTAAACACCAAGAGAGAATAAACAAAGTGGATTTTAATTTGCTACATAAAAACATATATAATTACAGTGCTTGTCGGCAAATAAAATTATTTTAGGGCTTGACTCCTGCCTTCATCATAGGCATCTAAGAAAAAGACTTCTCAAATATTGCTCTCTTTGGTCATACTTGCTGTGTTTTGTGCGAAAAATAAGCAAAGATTGAATTCCCTTTGGCGAGAGGAGAGGAAACTGTAGCGTATTCTATTCCTTCACAGAACACATGGTTCCATATTGTGTGCTGAGCAGAGCCTCCTGTGGTGACTTCATCCCTCAGCACTGCCCGCTATCATTAATTTTTCTAAAGAAGCATTGAATTTTAATTACGTATAGAAAATTCAATTTGCACTACTATTAATTTTGCCGATGTATTGACTGGCAGTGAATCCACATCCTGAAGGACATAGGTCTCTTTGAAATAGGACATGGGAGTCAAACAACATTATGCCGATCCTGAACCTGATTTTCAACCATCCTTTAGGTACTCAGTTATACATATTTCGTCCTCTTTTACCTTCCCATCTTAAACTGTTTTTTAATGTGTTTTAGTTTATGTTATTGTACTGAAGTGTATTCATTTTGTGAAACACCTTGAGTGCTAATTGGCAGGAGACAGGGTGTTATACACATAAAATTATTAGTAGTAATATTAGTATTATTACGTTCAAATACATGTGTGCCTAGCCTTTGCTTTGCATGAGCATGTGGCAAGATAGTCTGCTGAAACACAGCAAGTAAAAATGAACCACATTGGAAATTTCACTTTATTTTAAGACAGATGTTGTTAAATCAGTTTTAAAATAATAGGAGAATCATTTTCACTGCTTACCTTTACCCAGCCAAATAGGAATACTGGATTGTAGGGTATTCATGTAGCTTATACCTGAAAAGGACTATATGAATGAATCTATCAATCAATGAATCAATGAATCAATGTTCAAATTTTGTTGGCTCATTTGTGCAAAGTGAATTTTAAGGTTGGATTCAAATGATCTATTCATGAAATTCATTTTCATTTCCACTGTGTTCATTCACTTACTTAATTCACTTAATTATTTGATAGCTTATTATTTGGCTTTCCGTGTCTCCAGGAGGTTATTAAAATTTTTGATGTGGACTTGAATTTGATTGGTGTGTCTATGTGATGTAATGCACGAAAAATCATGAAAAGCTTCAAATAAAGAAATACTGGAGAAAACTGAAGTAATAACTAAGACCACTTTCAGACATCCCCTCCCCCCCCCTGCCACTCCCCACCCTCACCCCTCGTGCACATATTCTGACTGCGGGAGGGAATGCGCAGCCAGAATATGCACGGGGATCAGCTGGTCTGAAAGGCCCCCCCCGACACGCGCAGGGATGCAGTTTGATTTCCTGGTCTGCATCCCTACATGTGTTTGCTGGCAAAGTCGCATGGGGGGGGGGGCTTTCAGACAGGCCGATCCCTGCGCATATTTTGGCTGTGCATTCCCCCCCACCAGAATATGTGCTGGGGGGGGAGGGATGTCTGAAAGTGGCCTAAGTATAAGAGTGAGCAAATTACAGTGAAACTTTTTTTTTACACAGCATTTGAAATCCAGGCTTCTCACCACATTATAACTAAAGTAACATTTTAACAAGGATGGTATCAGGCCCTGGCCTGGGTGCAGGCTACTCAGACATAGAAGGAAGTGTGCTCTGGGGTGAGCTGGGGGAGGATCAGTCCAAGGACTCATCAAGCTGTGAGGTAAGAGTTGAGCACAGGGTCAGGAACAAACAGGGTTGAGCCAGGTGGTCAGAAGACTGGGGGCGTTTTCACACGGACACTTATCCTGGGACTATAATATTAATTCCAAGATAGTTTGTCTAAACACTGCATACGGTATAGCCCCAGGATAACAGAAAAATCCAATGTTTACAAAACCCAATTTTTTTTAGGTTTTGTAACATCAGGATGTTAAACTATCCCATGATTATGTCCATCTAAACAACTTATCTCGGGATAGTCAACTATCCCAAGATTAGCTCCACAGAGTCTTATGGCAAGAGCTGACATCCTATCTCAGAATAAAGTTATCACTGGATAGAAATGTCCATGTAAACAGGTACCACTTTGTAATCACTAGGTAACAGTCCCGAGATAGTTTCCTCCTAATCCCGTGATAGTTTGTCCATCTAAAATGCCCTAAGACAAATAATAAGGGAGCTGGATCAGTAGTCAGGAGTCAGAGCTGGGTTGGAAGTCAGAGAGTCGGTTAGTAGCATGGAGGGGTAGGCAAGGTGAAGATCTGACATGAGTAGGAACCAGGTAGGAGTGGTACTCCAGGGGGATTACCGGATATCAGATTTACCTGTATCGGATCTCCCAATACCGGATTTATCGGTATCGGCATACCGGATTTTTAACATTGCTGATTTTACCGGTTTTTTTTTTACATTGCGGCCATTGTTAAATGGCGGTGATGTAAAAAATCCGGTAAAGTTAGAAATGTAAAAAATCTGGTATTCCAATACCGACAAGTAACAATATTATCGGATTAATCTGATACCGGCCATTATCTGTATTATCGGATTAATCCAATAATACCAATAGTCCCACCCCTAGAACCAGGTAACTACGCTGTTGCTCTGGAAAAGAGTCTGTGACTGACCCAGGATAAGGGTCAGAAGAGTCCTGGGTCAATCAGAGTGCAGGTCTAATTCATCAATCCATGAATCTGCTGCATGGCAAAAGTGGATGGTCTGTAGTTCCCCAAGGTCACCAAAGCCAAGCGGTGGAACTGCAGCAAGCTCAGTATTGGGAGCACTGCAGACACTGGTGCAGAGCTGGCCTCACCAAAGGGCAACCTGGGGTGACTGCCATGGCCCTCACTCTTTTCTCTACTTCGAGGGGCTCCGGCAGTAGTTTTTGCCCGAGCAGGGGGCAGTGCCACCACTCCCAGCGAGACCCTAAACATGAGTGACCACCTCACAGAGGGGACAGGAAGATGTGGAAGAAGGGGCCACAAGGAACCTCACATTTTATCTTTGCCCTGTGCCAAACAAATTCTGATGCCGGCCCTGTGCTAGTGCAAGACCCATTGAGGCCACTGTTCCTGACAGATGCTTAAATCTTGCATCTTTGGATGCACTGAATAGTTACACTGTGATGTTAATTGAAATACAAAGGGTACTGCATTTTTTATGGAACCTGTTGCGCCCCATGAGTCATACTGCATGACGCGTTGGTGGGAGAACCAAATTTGCCCTATAATGATGCATATTATCCCCAGAGATGCCCTTAAGCAGGACAAGTAGAGGCCATGGCCTGGGCCCATTGGCTAGAGGGAAGCCAGTTTTGGTAGTCTCAGGTCCAGCATTCCCGCAGCCCCAGGACAGGTTATTTTTGTAGGACTCCCTCCCTGCCCATGACCCTCGGTCTATGGGGTGGCTGCCTCCTGTGGAGCCCTGCTCCCACCTCACTTTCAGTAAATCACTGATCCCTGAATCCCCTGTCAGAGGGGTGCATGTGTGTCTGTGTCTAAGACTGCTTTCACACCACCTCCCCTGCACAGATTTTGACTCCACAGGAGACTGCAGGAGCCAGAATCTGCACAGAACTGGCCCAGTCTGAAAGCCCACCCCCACCTCCCCCCCGCGTGGTTTTGCCAGTAAACTCCCAGCTCTGTATCTTTGTGTGCGTGTTTGCCGGCAAAGCCACGCAAGGGGACTTTCAGACAGGCTGAACCCCGCACAGATTCTGGCTCCTACAGTCTTTCACAGAGCCAAAATATGCACTGGGGAGGTAGTGTGAAAGCGGTCTAACAGAGAGAAAGTGAGAGGGCTTGTGTATGTGTGCACATGCATTGTAAAGCCTGTGTATGCAGTATGCATGTCACTGTTCCTGACCAGCATCTGCGCATCTGTGAACCTATGACTAGGGATAGGCGAACACGGTTCGGAAGTTCGGAGTTTGGACCAAACTCGACTAGTTCGGTCGACCGAACCGAACTTCCGAACTGAACTCGATTTTTGAACCGAACCGAATTTCCGAACTCGGCTCTGTTCACCCATCCCTAAAAGATAATATTCCATTTAGTTCAATGGGATTTGAATTTCTGAACTTTGTTCAGAAGTTCGGAGTTCGGACTGAACCGAATAGTTCGGTCGACTGAACCGAACTGAATTTCCGAACTCGGTTCTGTTTACCCATCCCTACTTATGACACTTTTTTTGTTTTTGTAAGCAAACAACACACCACCAATTGTTAAATGGGAGGAGGGCAGGGTCACGGGATGCCCATATTTTATTTGCACCCGCAAATTCAAAGGCCAGCCCTTTGAATATAAAAAGGTTTTAGTGTACCAAATAACAAAGTATCAAAGTACCAAACAACCAGGTAACAAGTAGCTAGAAGAAAATCACAAATGAGCCACAACCCTCCAAAACCCAGTAAAAGTATGCCATGCTGCACACTTGATTATGCTTTTTAAATGAAATGGAAAAAGAACTTGCCACACTTTAAAATTAACTATTTATATTGCAAGCCTTCAGGAAAGTGGTTTTTAATCTGTTTTTCAACATCAAGGTGAAGACTACTTGAGCGCTAGATATAGTTTTAATTAAGCCAATCCTACAGATTTAGATTTATCCAGATCCACATCCATTTATCCACATCTATCTTTATACTTAAAAGTAAAAATATTCACTGAGACAATAAGCTCTGCTTTCTTTGAGGAAGCCAGCTCTCATTTTGAAAAAAGAAAGGAAATGTTTTATTTGGCATGTTATGCAGTTAAGGTAGTAGGAATCTGAGATTCCTGGTTTTTAATTCCACTTCTGCTACTGAATCTATTTTGTGTCTATGGACATGTTATTCAACCCTTTTATGTCTCTGTTTACAAAATAGTATTATAATATGAAGTATTATAGTAATAGTTGTGGAGTAATAGTCTCAATCCCATCACAATAGTATAAAAATAGTGCTAATAATAATTGGTTAGCAGAGTGTTATGAGACTTGGATAATTAGAGTACTTTGAAATAAAACATTATCTATGAGCCTGATCCAAAGTTTGTTAAAATAAGACCCATAGTTCAAAGTGTTACTGTTATTTTATTATTAATAAAAGCAAATCATTTCATTAGCAGAATAATCTATGCATCCTACATGCTTTAATCATCACTAACTAGCCCACACATCAAGTGCTGACAGGCTACTGTTCCCCTTTCCTTCTACACTGAGTGACTCCTCATCTTTCCAGGCTGCTATGAACTGAACCAAGCAACCTCTGTCCTCTAATAACTCATTTACATTTGCAGAGACACATTCATGCCATATATAAATATTGAGTCACCTACTGCATCTATGTGACCTTGGTCAAATCACTTAATTCCTATGAGTATTGGGCACTGGGGGTCGCAAACCCCAGACCCCAGGGAGTTAGAGCACTTCCCCAAGTTTCACTGGTGCCACCACAAAGGCCTGACTTTAGCCCATGTCTCCTCCTGTGTTCTCCCACTCCTTGACATGCCATGCCCATTCCCAGCTGTGTTCCATTGTTCCAGTCCTGCCTCTCATCTTGCTGGTTGGCTACCAGTCAATATTTAAGGCCTGCTGGCACAGTCCCTATTCTGATACGGCGGAGACCGTGTCTGCTCTGTCTGTGTGCAGCCTGGCTGCCTACACGGCCTGTCTGAATGAGGGGGGCCCTGCCCTACTTTGGCTGTGTTTACGGATCCCGTGGGTACCAGTGCTCACGTGGGGCGGTGTATCACTGGCTGTTGGAGCTCGGTCACCTTCCATGGCTCCCAGCTGCTGACTATGGCTTGCGGATCCCACCGAGGTGGAGCTGGCGCCGCTGTTTGGTGTGTGGTCCTGTTCCGATGTGCAGTTGAGGCTTGCTGTGCAGGATCCCTTCAAGGCATACTACCTGGTCGCTCACCACATGTCTGTGCTGGGCTACCATCAGAGCATGATTCAGTGGCTCCACATCGTTCAACTGGAGGGCCACCCGGTCCTGGGCCCCTTCGCGGCCCCCTGCAGCTGACTGTGATGCCCCCTGTGCCTTCCGGGCCCCAGTTGCTGGCCCCGCTGTGAGTTCCCACCTCCACACTGCTGCCGTGGATTGTTGCCCGCTCCCTCCATGATGTCCCAGCCTTGCTGCTGTGCTGCCTGCTTTCCAGAGTTCTGCTGCCCCTGCCTGTGGCTCTCGGCCCTGTCCACGGGCCCCCCCTGTCCGCCTCTGCAACCAGTGTTCCCCTCCATGGCTGCCTTCTCCAGTGGCCATGTCCTGATCTCCGAGCCGGCACCCAGGACCCCGGGGTGCTGCTGACCTTCCTAGTCCGCCTGCGATCCCTCCTGTGCCTGTGCCCCCCCGGGTGACTCTGTGACCACGTGGTTCTGTGGCCCCCGGACTGCACCTCCCGGCATCCTCCCGGGGCTGTGTGTGTGTATTTGGACCGACTGCACGGCTCTGGCTCTCCTCCATCCCATCCATGGCACCCTCGCTGGCACTTGGGCTGCCTGTCTGCCTCCTGCACTGTTCCTGGGCCACTCCCTGGACTGTGTGGACTCCCCCTGTGCCTTTGCTGTGCCCCTGTGGGATCCCCCCATTCTGGGACTAGCTGTGTAGCTGTGGGGGTGCCCATGCAGGCTGTACTGTTTTGGGGGTTCTGGATGCCATTCCCCATTTCTTGCCCTGCCCCTGGGCCAGTCACACACCCCGCTCCCTTTCCCTGGCCTCCCACCCCCCACCCTTTGTTTGTTCTGTAGTTGCATGTGGTCCAGTTCTGTTGCTAGCCCTTTGTGCTCTTCCCTTCTCTTGTTCCAGCTGTGTTCCCTAGCCTTGACCTTTGATGTTCCCTTCCTAGCTTTCAGGCCCTGTGTCCCCTCCCCCCCCCAGTGTCCAGGCTCCCTTTCCTTGACCTCAATGATGAGCCGTAATTTCTCTTTGGCTGGATTCCCCAGCTTGTGCTGAGCATCAAATCGTCTTGGTATCGGAGAACGACTGAGAGGTTTCGTCTACCCAATTGTTACCTTTCCTATCGTTGCCTCGGCCCTTCCCTTTGCCCCTTTCTGAGCTCCAACCCCTGACAATGTGTCTCAGTTCGTAAAAAGGAACAATAGTACTTTTATGTCAAAATACAGTTGAAAATACATATAATAATGGCTGTGAGCTTATGTACTAATTGTGGTTGGGTTTATGGGGTTTGTTTTTATATTGAGTTTTTTATTATTATTATTTTACATCTTTCTTGGATGTTGTTTTTTGTGTGGTGTTACCAATTTTGAGCCCTCAGGACAAGGTATGTTATAAAGCCAAATAAATCAAATACATTTTAAAAATGAGACACTGGGATCTAATGCATTCAGTTCATTCTTTGTATGGATAAAAATACATGTTTGTGCAAGCAGGGATTGTATGGGTACCATTTCACTTTTTTTGGTGACAGATCTACCAATGATAATAATACTCACTTCCTGGAAAGGTAGAATTTAGGACTGAAGCAAATAATAACGGGACAGAGCTATCCTGACTGGCAAATCAAAGTTGAGAACCATATACATTAAAAAATTATGTACAAATAAAGGTATGAAGACTGCAAGAACAGGCCTACCTACAGACACAGGTTTTGCACTTTTTTAATACTAAAATTGAACTGAACTAGGCTTACATAACTATCTGTAACCAAGGAAACATTTGGATGCTTTATTTTATGTCAATAGTCACAACCACCATTAAACACCACTTCACTATTTCCCGGACTCTTTCCTAGCTTGAGTGGCTTCTCTAACTATGGGTATTTTCAGACATTACAAGATCACGCTCAACCACACTCAATTCCCTGTGGTGGGGAATGCCCTTGTAATGTCTGTTGGGGAACCGGAAATTCCCCCCCGGATGTTATTGACGCTCAATCCCCGCCAGGAATCTCATTCACCACGCGATCGGCTGAACCCGCGGGGCCTGCGCCGATCGCATGGTGAATGTGTTTCCTGGTGGGGATGAAGGGGCCCATCACGTCTGGACGGCGATCACATCCCAGAATCCCCACCGGAATTCTGGGCCATGGTCATTTCGGGCGGGTGCTGCGGCCGCATGGGTCGTGGCGCCCGCCCGTCTCCACAGAGGGTGGGCGGGGGGGCAGGGCGGTCAGCCGCACGTTGCACCGCGCAGCCCCGCCCCCTCCCCGATTCCCCGCCGGGATCCCCCGACAGGCCTGTTGGCTGTGCCGGAATGATCCCGGTGGGGAATCTAAGGGTTGTTTCCGTGACGGGGTGAATAAGGGATGTTCAACCCTGCTGGTTCTACTTGATCAGTTGGTGGCTTTTGACACAGTGAACCATGAGGTGCTGGTGACCCACCTGAAGGACCTTGCCAGGGTGAATGGGATGGTTTTGCAGTGGTTCCGTTCTTTCCTGGCAGATAAATCTCAGCTGGTGGTCCTAGGGGAGTGTTCTTCTTCACCTCAGGGTCTCCCATGTGGGGTCCCACAGTGTTCCATTATGTCCCCCCTCTTGTTCAATGTGGATATGCAGTCATTGGGGGAGGTTGTGCATTGATGGGGGGTGCGTTGTCTTCAATATGCTGATGATACTCAGCTGTACCTCTCCTTTTAATCTGATCCAAGCCCTGAGGTGAAGAAGAACACTCCCCTAGGACCACCAGCTGAGATTTATCTGCCAGGAAAGAACGGAACCACTGAAAAACCATCCCATTCACCCAGGCAAGGTCCTGCAGGTGGGTCACCAGCACCTCATGGTTCACTGTGTCAAAAGCCACAATGTTCCATTGGGTCACCGGTGTTTGGCAGCTGTGGGGGACTGGATAAGGACTAGTCAACTGAAAATGAATTCCAGCAAGAGGTGATACTCATTGGTGGGATCAGTAATCTGGGCGAGGGGGGATTCACCATCATTGATGGTGTTCGCATGGTGTTGGCATCCCACGTTCAGAGCCTCGGGGTGCTCCTGGATCTGCAGCCATGCATTAATGTCCAGGTGTTGGCTGTGCCCAGGGGCATTTTTTGCCAGTTACATTTGATGAGGCAACTCTGTCTGTATGTCTTGGATTCTGATCTTGCCATGGTCATCCATGAATTTGTCACCTCGAGGCTGGATTACTGTAAAGTCCTCTACATGGGGCTGCCCATGGTGATGCTCCAGAGACTGCAGCTGGTGCAAAATGTGGCAGCTCATCAGGGACGGGTCACTGGAAGCACATCACACCAGTACCCTGGGGTCTGCACTCTGGGCCCATAGACTTCCGGGCCAAATTCAAGGTGCTGGATTTGACCTATAAAACCCTAAATGGCCTGTGCCCTAAATATCTGAGGAATCTCCTCACTTCCCAGGCTCTTGAACAGCTTCTGTGGTTGCATCGGGGTGACTTCAGAAGAGGATGTCAGAGAGCTTCAAGGTCGTCTGTAAACTAAAGAGAACTCGGGTGCTGCATGATCCCATTTTGAGACTTTTAATATAATCCAGTGACTAGGGGTGGGAATTCTGGTTCTCCCAAGATCTGATATTGCCAGAATTTGGGTGTATCGGCTTAATCCGATAAATCCAATATTTACCTATACCGACATACCAGATTTTTAACATTGGCTGCGGTAACGGATTGTTTACATTGCAGCCATTGAAGTCATAGCCGCAACGTAAAAAATCTGGTACCGCGGCCAATGTTAACTATCTGGTAAATTTGGTACCTGGGAGATCCGATACTGGTACATCTGGTATTCTCCTCGGTGTCCCACCCCTACCAGTGACCCAAGACAGCAACGAAGACCAGTCAGGATCACAACCCCATCATCCTCATATAGCACGATCCTATAGTTTGAGATCATCTACTGTATAGTGTAAAACCCACGGCCCAATAAACAACAGAAGCAGAAGGGACACCATATTCAGTCAGAATACAATTTGTCTTCTTTTGGTACATTTCATCTAGTTTCCTCATTAATAATTTCAGAAGCTCAGTATTTTTCTGCCTCTTGCCCTCATGCAATATGTTTGGTTATCTAATGCACTGGTTTTCAAGCTTCTTTATAGAGGTGTGCACCAGAGACCCATGTTGGTTTTTGTGTTTGTTTTGCATTTTTGTTACTTAAATCTGTCATTTTATTTTTAATAAATTTTTGTTTTTGCTTTCATTTTCTATTTCTATTGGTTTCAATGGAAAACAGGTTTTTGGCTGTAACTTTTTTTGTTTTTCATTATATTTGGATAACACATGGAGAGATTGTACCTACAATGTAAGACATTAAGTGTTCCAAATTTCATGAAGTTTAGATAAAGGAATCTGATTTTATAAGCAGTTGAATTATGTTATTTTTCAAAAATCTGCATATACATTCCTGACTGTAGCTTCTTTGTCACCCACCTAATGTGGACAAAACATGGCAAGTTTATACCTCTTCCTATCTTTACTATTTATGTCAAATTTCAGAAGCATTGGATAAAGGGTCCTGGTGGTATAATTAATTAACTTATAAATGTATGCCTGACTGTAACATCTTTGTAATTCAACAATTGTACATGAAATTTGCCAGGGCTGTATTTCATACCTTCTGTATAATTTCTACCAAATATCAGAAATATGTGATAAAGGGTCCCAACTTTATATACCTGCACAGCATATGCAGAGAATGAGTCTATGCCAGGGATTCTCTTACGTGTCACTGTGGTATAAGATCGGTTTGTGATGTCAATTGGCCAGCAGAAATGTCAACCAAATAGTCTCATTCTGTACTGTGACCATTCCAACTTATCTCCTCCACTTGTTACTGGGAAGTCAGAAGCATCTAAGAGCCAATAGAGATTCTCTTACGTCCTCTGTCACAGTGCTGCAGAATGTGATTGTGATGATAATTGGACATCCTGTATGTGTAAACAATGTCTCCTGATTGGGGATAGCATCCCAGAAAAGTCCCAGTTATGTCCCTTCTATGCCCGCCTCAGCACCGACCCCTATGCCCACCTCAAAGCCACCACCAATTGGTCCTGTAAAGCTGGAAGCATGCAGTAACTGGCCAGTGAATGTGTCAGACTGTTGGGTTGCTACACATTCTCCCTCCTACAGCCTCCTTCCCCCTGCCATGCCAGGTGCCTGCCTCTGACTGGCACTGCATGTGCTGCTATTTATCTGAATAATGGTCTTCAAGGGGATAACTTCAATTGCTTATAAAATTGGGGCCCTTTATCAAATTGTCCTGTAGTTTGACAGAGATGACAGAGAAGGTGTGGGATACATATTTGCCAAATATCTTGTAAACAGGATGGAAAGTAAAAATGTTACAGCCAGAAATGCATTTTCAAGTTAACATCTTATACCATCAGGACCCTTTATCCAATATTTCTGACATTTGGCAGGATTGGTAACCTTGTGGACACACATAATATGTCCAAGAATTATGCAAATTAGATTGAAGATAAAGAAGTTGTAGCCAGGAATGTGTATGGAGCTTTTCTTAAAATCACAACATTCAATTGCTTCTAAAATTGGTTTCCTTTATCCAATACCTTTGAACTTTGGTACACAAGATGCCCTCCATTGGGGGTACAATCTTCCCATGGTTAATCAGAATTGAGTAAGAAACAAAAAAGGTATAACCAGAAATACATTTTTCAGTTTTTTCCCATTATTTTGAAAAAGAAAAATTCATTTTCATTTTTGTTTTTGTTATTACAGTAACAAAAAATAAAATCTTTTTTTGTTTTAGTTATCATAATAATGAAAATGAATTGCACACCCCTACTTCTTTAACCATGTCCCTGCCCCTTCTCTTATCATACATCCATCTTGCTCCCTCTCTCCCTCTGCCCAACCTTCCTTGTTCTCAGACTCTCTCCCCTGTGCCAACCCATAATTCTGGAAATCGCTAGGGATGGGCGAAAGCGGTTCGGATGTTTGGAGTTCGGACCGAACTCGGTCTGCTCGGATGTCCGAACCGAACATCCGAACTGAATTCTCGAACAACCAAACAGTTCAGTCATCTTCGGATGAGTTTGGATGAGTTTGGGGGCAGGAAAAACGTCTTTCCAGGGACGAAAAGTAGGTTTCGGTTTTGATTCAGTTTCAGTTTTGGTTTTGGTTTCAGTTTCGCTATTTTTTTAACATTTGTCCAAGTTTGACCAAACCAAACTCGGGTGAACCAAACCATCGAACCCGAACTCAGGTTTCGAACCGAACAACCGAAAATCCAAACCATGTTTGTTCGCCCATCCCTAGAAATTCCTAGTCATAGAGGTGCTAGATGCTGGCTAGTTTCCTCCTTTTCAGGCCCAGCAGAAAACCTTTTGCACTCAATCCTAATTTGAGAACCATGGATGTGTTTGCAATTTAAATATATCTTTCTTACCACCTTTTCTTTTGCATCTGTTCTTAATTTCAATATATCCTTCTTTGTACCATTTTTTGTTTTCTTTTCCTTGTTCTGAGTCAGCTGAATAGCACTAGTGTAAATTAGAGCACAATTTGTCCTGTGTTCCTGATTCCCCACCGCCACCCAACCCCCAACCAGAATTTGTTTAGCAATTTCTCTTTGCGCATCACAGCAGCAATCATTCCCTACTTCTGCATATTATGTCTTTCTGCTTAGGCCATTAAAACAAAATTCAATTTAAGGGCAGGAGTCTTCAGGGAGAGACAATCTTTACCTGTGCCAATTCTAGGATACTCCTTGCCAGACACAAATGGAAGGATGTCCCTTCACACAGTAAACAATCATTAAATATTTTGCTGCCAATCACCAGCCACCTACTTCTCCTGTGTGTCTGAGCCAGCCTCCGTTTTCAATTCCCAGTATTTTCCATGTATTACTTTCGAGTCACCAATTCCATCAAAGGCTAGCCCAATTTTGATAAGTGGTTTTGGATCCATCCGTGATGGTACTAATAGAGAGTTGTAATGAGCTCCTGTTGGCTCTGGTCACCTTGGCCTGCTGGATTCCTGTTGGTTGGTCTCTGCTACTTGGCAATATTCCAGTTTTTAAACTGGATTAAATCTAAGCTGGAGGGGTTTCCACTGCAGACATCCCGGGGTCAAATTGTAGTACCTGGGGCCAAATTGAGTGTTGAAGCTACATCATGCTTAATCCAGGAGACTGAGGTAATGTTAGTGGGGAGAAGGAAACTGATATGAAGATTATAACATGGCAGAGTACCTGTGGGCCACTGGCCCTTTAAGAGAGGTGGAGTATGACCAAAGCCACACCAACTCTGCACTATATAACCAGAAAAACAGGAGATGAGATGCAGAAGCCAGCTGGAAGACTAAGTGCAAACATCGCTGCCCAAGAGTGGAAGGTTTGGACAGAAGCCTGTTGAGAAGTCTGAAGACAGAGAGAGAGAGTCTTCATTAGCCAGCCAGAAGTCTGCTACCTGACTAGGCTAGGCTAGGCCTGAGAACTGTGTATAGGGATGGGAGAACACAGTTCAGAAGTTTGGAGTTTGGCCCGAACTTGGCCTGTTCGGACGACCGAACACGAACTTACCGAACAGAATACAATTCAGAACGTTTAAATTAATGAACAGTTCGGTCAGTTCGGATCGCATTCGGGTGAGTTTGGGTGACTAAAACGTGGTGTCATTGGAAGGCCAAATGTGGCAGGGAGGGGGAGTCAGCTGAGGAGCAGACTTCCAGGCACCAGGGGTGGAGAGTGGAGACTGGTTTGGAGTAGCAGCCAACCTGCCCAATCACCATCCCTTTTCGCCTCAGACCACTGGCTTCGCAGTCTGCAATTGGCCACGGACTAGGCTGCACGGAGCTAATTGGGCTTGGGGTGAGGCGGGTGCAGCAAGAAACAAAACTGTCTACCTCCCCCCTTCCCAACACCTTCTGAGCTAGTCACTGTTCCTGAACAGCAGGCGTTTCAGAAGGCTCCCTGTCCCAGCAGTTACCAGCTCCCCAATCCATTGTCATCCTTCTCCCATTTCACCCATGCAACCCATCTACCACCATATTCTCATTTATTTTGCTTAGATAGATTTAGTGGTTATTTTTTGTTTTTACCCCTCCGTGTTCAATTTTCCTTCCTCCCTCCCCACTCCATTGAATCCTTTCCCTCTCCCATCCCTGATTCCCTTCCCTTCCCCTGTTTTTGTTTTTTTTTCATTTAGAGTAGGATTATTAAATTGATTTAGGTTTCATTTCAGTTTTGTACCCCTCCTTGTGTTCTTTGTGATTCCCCCCCATCCCATATATAGAGAAAGATAGGTTAGAGATAGTAGACAGTTGTAGGAGTTAGCTTAGTGA
>QEPC01010227.1:22297-42297 GCA_003113815.1 Sphenodon punctatus
AACATCATTTTAGAGCTCTCTGTGTGTAAATGCTTCAGGAGTACAACCAATGGAAAGATCAACTAATACTGAATTCACTGTTCATCAGAACATGGCTTAAGCATTACCCTATACCTTTTAGAGAAATGTGCTCTAGATTTCAAGCATGCAGGGAGGCTCACTCAACTAAGCGCAACCACCCAACCACATGCTGTGGGACTCTTATACCTTTCCCCCTGCTTAAGGGAGCTGGTGGATGACCACCACCAACTTACAAGCAAATAAGTAAAGGGGAAAGCAAATTTTGCCCGTTTTAAAAAGAATTCTTATGAAGAGACCTGAACTTGATCTTCCCATTCGCAAACACCACATTTATTAAGCGAGGGAAGTAACAGCATTATTTAGCTAATAACCAGACTCAAATACGAAAATATTTCAAGTTATCATATGCCTACCAGGTTGGCTTGTTGCTTTTAGATTTAAGTGTTCACTGGAGGTAGATGCTGATGTATCCAATACCCAAACAGTAACAAATGTAAATAAAGCATTAAATTGTGTGCCTTGATGGGCACAAAATGAGTGCTTCATAGGGAACTATAGGTGCTACTTACAGGACAAGGCCAAAATGGTGAAGAACAATAATATTGTAAAGCTTCCAAAACGACCATCTTTGGGGGTTGGACTAGATGATCCTGGAGGTGCCTTCCAACCCCACAATTGTCTGCATTGTCTCTGGAAGGGATAAAGAGAGTACATCAGTCAGAGGAGCTGTCCGTTTGGTATTCACAAAATATGATTTCCAAGTAAATAAATTGTTTGACAACTGACCTTCTCCAAGAAACAAGTCTTAACTACAAACATGATAATAATAAGGGAATGCAATTTGTCGAGTCTAAGTCCTGTTCTATTTCCAGACT
Organism: Sphenodon punctatus; assembly: GCA_003113815.1. NCBI lineage: Eukaryota > Metazoa > Chordata > Lepidosauria > Sphenodontia > Sphenodontidae > Sphenodon > Sphenodon punctatus. The sequence goes on from QEPC01010227.1 coordinate 23,194, forward strand.
ATACCTCAGTCTTTTATTAAAATATTTACCTGGACTATTATAGCTTGGTTTTTCCTGAACATTAGATTGTGTGGCCACTAATGCGGCAATAAGGCAGGCCTAGAGTGACATCTAGAGTACAGAAAAATAGAGAAGGAAAGACTGAAAGCAGGTCTCCGTTCTAGTCGGGAATAGGAAAAATAGCACTAATGAGTTGGATTTGTTAATGATATGAAAAAGGAAATTCATTTGTTGCTTGTAACACACACATGCACAAACATCATCAATCATCATCATCATCATCACATCATGTGAATTGCACAGTTCTACGAACAACTTCCCACTAACACCAACCCTTTCTTTCCACCTTTCTTCACTGAAGCAGCATTGAAGAGAAACAGGAACTCGATGTTGCAAAGGAACAGTGGGCAGTATAGGGGTGTATGAGTAGCTCCAGCATCATTGTGAGCAGGAATCATCTGCTCAACAAGTGTATTAAGGGAAAGGAAAGAAGTTAGTCAAGTGAAATCTAAATAAGAAGGACCACTATGGGTGGTATTAGATAGCTAGAGCTGAAATGAAGATTGAATTTTTGTATTCACGAATAGCTATACAAATAATATTGGCAGCCAAAGCAGATATTTGCATATTTGGTTGTTTGGTGATTTTATTATTTGGTTACTTCATTTTCATTTACTGTACATGAACAATAGTATAAATAGTACCAAAATAATAAAATAAAATATCAGAACATATATTCAAAATGAGACCTGAATAGTAGTTATTATTTGCTTAGGGGGATCCGTTAAATGATGTATATGCTGCAGTTATTGGTTTCAGCTCTACTACACTACTTTTTTAGGGGAGAGCACAACAGCAGTAAGTTAGTTGAAGCTTCCGAGTACAGAGGTCATCAGGAGTGTGATGTGCTCCCAGAATGCCCTGCCTTTCTCCCAAGCCATTATATTTTGAGATGAGATTCACATGAATGCCTAATGCCTATTGATGCCAGCTATCTATTCCACCTTGGGTCTGCCAGGCAGTCTTTTCTATCTGACTAAAGGGCAAAAATTGAAGACCCAGGTAGAAAATTAACAAATAAGATGCCACATCCCTTGACATTGGGTGATTTTAGACGTGCTGGCCTCCCTTGTTACCATGGTCCGGGAGCCATTTCGGATCCCAAACAGGAATCAGGCCGGCCGTNTGCCAGACTGATTCCACTCAGGGATCGGGGAGGGGGCGGGGCTGTGCGGTGCAACATGCACCCGCACAGCCCTGCCCCCCACATTCCCCCAGTCGCCTGCCCTCCTGGAGACGGGCGGGGACTATCATGGCCTGGACCATGCTCTGGACTCAGTGGAGGTAACAGACGTTACTCTCCGCCATTTCCGGACATGGTCCAGCTAACCACCATTCCAGAGGTGAGGCCGGCCTCTCCTCCGGAATGGTGGTTATTCAGATTCCCGTTGGAGGTTCACTGGGGTGAACATCTGGCGGGAACCCCTTTAGATGTTATGGGCCACCACAGGGGATTGTGGTAAAAGGGAGGCTCATAACATCTAAAATCACCCATTATCAGTTAGTCGTTCAGTACTTGGGGGTGGAAACTGGATCCAGAAACTGGAAAGGGGCTAAATAAAAATAAATAAATAAAAAATCTTGCCTTCAGCTGCATTCAGTTCTCAGGCTTGAGTTTTCCCACCCTTCATTAAATGAGTAAAATAATAATTGAAAAATAAAGTACCAGTATGATCTCCAGAAATTGATTTCAAAGCATACTGCAGGAAGGGGGAATGAGAGGTAGGGGGACCCCAGCTACCACATGTACCAGAGCCGCAAAATTCTTTCAGATTGCCTGCCAACACAACTTTCATCTTGAATTTATAAAAGACTGAAAAGTCATTATGCTTGGGGGTGGGAACAGATGAAAAATTTCTCCATGGAAAACTAATATAGAATCACTTTTCTATGAAATTAGCATTTGTGAGCCAACTTTTTTTTTTTTTTTTTTTTAAGTACTTTGCCTGAATTTCTCTTTATTTTTGTTCTTTCATTTAAATTAGTAACAAATGGTGAAATTCTCAATCTACCATAAAAACTCACCTTTCTACCATCCACAAAACTTTCACATACAAGACAGTGGGGAAAAATTGCTAAAGGGATTTGACAGGAGGAGGACAGGACAGTGAAAGTATAAGAATTTGTAACCTACACAATGTGCTTATTTTCTGTCAACAGATGGTTTGAAAAGATATTCAGAACTCTGAATGTCAGGTTTAATTTCCCTGAACAGAAGCCAAACATTTGGTTTGTTGGAGTCAAAGTGAAGGAATTAAGAAATTAATGACACAATAGAGCTTGTCATTAGACATCAATTTGGCCTAAATGTTATGTTACTTTCCATGTATAAAAAAAGTTCTCTCTACAAGTGTTCTCCATAGCACAAATTAGACACATCTCTATAGCATTAGTTTTGCTACAAGATACCCCATGAGGAAGCTACAGGTTTTACAGTGGACTCTACACAAGCTGAAGTTCAATAAGTACTCAAAACTCCTCTCAAGTTGAATTGCAATTTTCTCTTAGCCCTTAGTTAAATCAAATGCAGTACATTTTGCAGGGAATAATGTAGTTCTTGATACTCCAGTTTCTGAATATCTCAAGCAAAGTTCCTATCCTCATCCCTCACAGGATCAGCCTTAAGCAGGGCTGGTAGGGGCCATGGCCTGGGTGCTGCAGTTGGAGAGGGCCACACAATGAGGCCAGTCCTGGTTGTCTCAGAACCAGTGTGCCCGAGGCCCCAGGACAGGTTATTTCTGCAAGGCCTCTCTGTGCCTGCAACTCTCAGCCAGCAGTTGCAAGGAACCAAGGAATCCCCTTCCTCTCATCTAGTAGGATGTGGGTCAGCAGAGCCCTGCAGGAAGGGGTTAAAGGAGTGGGGTTATGGAGGGACGGGTCATGCAGACCCAGTATTTTATTTTCACCCTGGTGCCTACGAATTCTAAGGCCTGCTCCCTCACCCTTTTCATCAGGGAAGCTCTTTCCTTCATACGTCCTGCATACCCCAGAGGGAATCCTGGTTTCCTATTAAATAGGTAGCGAGTGCTTTGCAATGCAGGCAGTTAGTACTCTCTTCACAAGCACACGTACTGTGTAAGTCCTACAATGGGTCTTAAGGGTTAGGGGAAGCAAGCTGTTCCACACTGGATAAACAGAGTTTCTATAACCAATTAAAGTGGAGTGGGGGTGGGTTGAGTGAGCATTTCATCATTGCAGGGATACCACTAGAGGTGTTCTGCAGTACCAGTTTCGTGGAGGGGGTGAGGAAGAATCATGACAGAGACTTCAAAGGGCTTTCTTTTTTAACCCTCGGTTTTGAGCCTTAAGGCTCATTTTCAAGGTGTTTCTTAGCAACCAATATGAAAGATTCTCACAGTCCCATAACTCCCAAATTTGGGGCTTAAAGGAACAAATGTCAGAATAAGATTAAAACTTGGGGTTGACAACAATAAGAATTCTAGGAATGGGGATTTGGGGGGGTCATTTGAAGGGAACAGAAAGTTTCATAGAAGCACAGGGTTGGAAATGAGTCCACAATCCACATACCTGAATTGGATGAAGTATCTCTTTAGAATGGCATATTCTCCATGGCCAGGTAACTCAAAAGGCTGTGTAGACTGATAGGAGAGAACCATGATCTGAATACATGAGAGTTTAAACATAGGAAGAGTTTACAGGCCCAGTTTACAGGTTCTAAATTTTGCTAAGTTTGTACATAATGTTTTACTCTCCATTACTACCAAAGAAAAAGTTCTCCCTACTGTATTCCAGTGATTGACATCTACCTTCCTCTTGACGAACTAGCCTTTTTAAATTCCCAGTTCTACCCATTATATGCAAACATGTAAGCAACTGTTTTTAATTGATGCAAAGTCAAGACCCAGGAGAGGAAGAAGAGGAAAAACAAACATAATACTTGTATATTGTTGGAAAGAGGAGAAATATTCTATTCCATGATCTTGAGTGATCTGGCTTTTGTTGGCTCTAATTCTTTTATCATTCTTGATAGCTTGTTTATTTTCACTAAGCTCTTTCAGTTATTCCTGCAAGTTATTAAATACATTTGCCTGGAGACAAGATTTTCAGAACTAATTAGTCATTCTTCATTAATTTATGTATGCTTGTGGCGTAGGTTAAGAAATGTTGCTTATATGGGTTCAAATTAGAGCTGGAATGGGTACACCTGCAAAATTTTGGTACCCAAATCATTTTGGACAGACCAGGCACTAAACAATACTAATTTAGTGCCCAACAAATTATACAAATTACTATTACCAAATAGCTTTCTACTCTCAAGTCACCATTATTCCATTTTGCACCATTTTACAGATGAACAATTTTCTGTTTTTCTGTCTATTTCCATTCTGTTTATTGGTCCATTTTAAAAAGACACCAAAGCAGCAACCCACCCAGTAAGTCACAATGGGTCAGTAAAATGAAAAGCTGGTAACTCTGGAATAGTAATTCCTGGTGTTTCAGGTCATCAAGTACCCAATGGGCTGCCCAAAGGTCAGGGAAAGGGAGAAGGTAAAATGTAGGGTATGAGGAAGGAAAGGTATTGGTGGTAATACAATGAGGGCTAGGGAGAATTTTTGTGTGAATCGTTCTGTAAACACAACCTGACAGAACAGAGAGATGGCCCTCCCATTATAAAGGGTTGCAGTGCCCTCCTCCAGAGCCCCCCTCCCGATTGCTTGTGGGAGGCAGCAGGCATTGACCAATTGTCAAATATGTGCATTTTGTTACCAAAAGGGCCCCATGCAGAATCTCACACTATCACTTCTGTGTTCAGGGTAAATGCTTTAAAGGCTCCAGAACCCTGTAGTTTAAAAAACAAAACCAATGGGCTGCTAAATTTCCTGAGTGCCAGTCCTTACTAGTGTTGTGGATTTTTCCCTTGAATCCACTGGGTTCGGGTGGGCTCACCAATTCGAGGCAGTACACAGAGTCAGGGTAAAATGTAATCCAGTTTATTGAGTGCTAATGCGTTAGCAGACTCTACAAAGGAGAGCTAGCTTTTGGGACTGCCCCCATAAGCTTTTATACCAAACTACAGAAGCATATTTCACACATGCTCAATACAGGTTGAAAGCTGGGTTTTTCCACTTGCCATGCATCATTTCTATTGTTCCTTTGTCTAGTCAAAGCAAGGCTATGGGTTACATCACTAGTTGCTTCACTATCTTTTCTGTGCATGTTATGTTCTTCTTCCCAGCCTCATCCTGTTCATTCCTTATCACAGTTTCCTGCCGTCAAGGCTATCCAGCTGCACAGTTCTTTTCTTAGTCTGCAACTTTTCTGCAAGCAAAGCTCTTTCTATACTTTGGCTTTTCCCAGAGTCCCTTGCTGCACTCCCTTCCCAGAGCCCCTTTCTGCACTTTCCCTTACACTAGCCTCCCCCGCTCTCACCTATCCCCCCTTATCTCCATCCAAAACTCTGCTGCTAGGGTCATCCACTCAGCCCGTCATGCAGCCTCTCCTCTCCTAGCTTCATTGGCTCCCCCTTCCCCAACGCATCCTTCACAAACTCCTAGTGTTCACTTACAAATCCCTTCACAACCTGGCTCCCCCTTACCTCTCAGCCCTAGTCTCCTTACACGCTCCTGTACGCACTCTCCGCTCCTCCTCTACCCCCTCCCTCGTCTCCCCTGATCCCCTAACCGCTTTAGTCCATTTTCCCTTGCTGCCCCCATGCCTGGAACTCCCTCCCTGCCCACATCCACCTCACCCCCTCCCTCCGCACCTTCAAAACCCTCCTCAAAACCCACCTCTTCCTTGCCGCCTTTCCCAACACCTGTTAGAACGTTCCTTTCAATATTTGCTGACTCCTGCCTAAACACAATGAAGCCAAGCACATGCACCTGAGATTTAACAGCCACTTGAATGTAATTTATCCCTTATCTATCCCTATATCCCCTAACCTTGTCTTCCCCCTCTGTGTCTATTAGATTGTAAGCCATATGCAGGGACCGCATCTATCTTATTGTTATATAAAGTGCCAGGTACACAGCTGGTGCTATACAAATGCTAATAATAATAATAATTGTCCAGCGATACATCCATCAGATGCTGCTGAGCTGATCTCCCCTTCCAACACAAGCATAGTTCAAGAGTTCAACCCTGTTTAGAGCTCTGAGATATCTGCTCCCTCCTCCTCTCTGCACATTTTCCCTCCAAAACCCAACTGCCACAGCACTAATAATAATGGCAGCAATAACGACATTGTCGTTTCCGTTACCGTTATTCTCGGTTGTCATTTTTATTATAATTATTCTTGGTTGTCATTTTCATTATTGTTATTCTTGGTTGTCATTTTCGTTACTGCAATAACGAGAACAAAACCAACAATTTTCGTTATCGTTATTGTAATAACGAAAATGACATGAACATCCCTAGATCTTATGCTATTTAATACCATGAATGAGACTTTATGGGATGGTTTCCAAAATAGGCTTTGCTTTGGATTGCACTCTGTTTTTAATTTTTCTTTGAAATGCTAAGGAAATCACACCAGTATTGATTAAAAAAAAATAGGACTAGAGCGGAGAGAAAAATCCATCCAAAATGTTTTCTTTTTCAAGCCAACTACCATTAAGGTCTCATCCACACTGTGACCTTATTATGTAGTCACCTTCTTCCAAAGTCCTCCCAGTTAGCACAGCTATGTGTGAACTCACTATCATGTACCACATGGTGAGCACATGGCAAATTTACTCAACTTTAAATTGCAGTGACTCTCACTGGCCATGATGCTTGTACATAAGAGGATAGCAGCAAGGGTATGATCACACTGTTACCAGCATGGCAGGTGGAATAGCAATTTGTTACCCAGAATGGTGGTTTTGAGGCTGAGGCCTGAGAGTATTAGGGTGTGAAAGCTCTGAACAGTAACCCTTAGGAACAAATAAGAGCAAGTGATAATAATATACAGTCTACTATAAATTTGAAACCTACCTCTGATACCAAATACTTGAGAATACAGAATCTGGAATAATTACAAGGCCTGAAATGAAGCTATGGGATCATATGGTTCAATAACACTTTCATTGGTTTTTATTCAACCTCAAAATTAAGTGTTAGGCAATGCAAGGTTGCTAGGGGATATTTTCAGTGATCTTAATAGCTACATTATACCCTTGCAAGGTTTGAGGGGGGAAGCGTAAATCTTCCAAACACGTGTTGGGAGGCAAATACATCCCAACAGCTATCTTCAGTGATCTTAATAGCTATACTATGCCCTTGCAAGGTTTAAGGGGGAAGCATGAATTTTCTAAACAATTCTTGGGAGGCAAATACATCCTAACTCACTTAACCCTACCCCTTGTCCTCCCACAAGTTGGAAGGCGGGGGTAAAGTGAGGATGAAGGGAAAACTTGTCTCTGAAAATAAAAGATGTTAAAGCAGAAAGGAAGGCTTTTACCCACATTACTTGTTATTTTAACTCCCTCTCCTGGCACCTCTTTGTAAGTTCTCAAAGGGGGTACAATAGTGGAAATTTCTGAGAGACTATGGCTCAATAGTAAATTCCAAAAAAGCAGTTGCAATCACAGTAGAACAGAATTCATAGGGAATTCTGCAAATGCAGAGACAGCTGCAATTGTTTGTTTAAGAATATGAGAAGCATCATACTGAGTCAGACCTATGGGTCCATTGAAACCCAGCCATCCTGTCTCCGACAGTGACCAGCTGTAGCTTGAGAGAAATACAAGTTCAGGTCATGGAGGTGTAACCCATCTCCTGATAACCACTCCCACCTAGGTCTTCTTCGCTGCCATCAAAGCATCTGCGAGGTCACATCCAGGACCTGCAATCGGCTGGGGGCACCTTCCTGGAGACTCAATTTTTTCACTGGGTCTCGACTATCGAGGGCATTCTCAGCTGTCACAACCTTTGCTATGGAACTCCCTCCCTCCGTAGGTCTGCCTGTGTTCAAACTTGGTGGTCTTCCAGAGGCAACGTAAGACCATCTTGTTCCGTCAGGCTTTTGGCATTGGGGACAGAAGGGGGGGGTCTGTTAATTCTTAGGGGGAGGATGGACTGGGGGATACAGAGGGGGATTATATGGGAGGTTGTTGGAGGGTGGGAGGATTGTATTTTAAATGTATTTACATTATATCTATCTATCTATCGTAAGTTGCCCTGGGCCTTCGGGGAATGGTGGGATACAAATGTCAAATAAATGAATAAATAAATAAAATATGCTTAGAAGAACTCTTTCCCTAAACCCATACACTAAACTCCCTCCCTTGCAACCTTCAGCTCTCTCCTAAAAAAACCCCAAACCCTACCTCTTCCATCAGGCCTTCCCTACTTCCTCACCCCATACATTGTTCCTTAATTTAATCAATTTATTTAATCAGTTAAATTTATACCCCACCCTTCCCTGAAGACTCAGGGTGGCTTACAGAAATAAAAATCACAGAAAGAAAATGATTTTTTAAAAAATGAAATCCAATACAATAAAATCACCTAAAATTCTGACCCCTCTTTGTCCATGCACTTTTATACCATTTCATCCTTGATGATCCCACTCCTCTCTTGTAACTAAGCTAAGCATGTGCATGTGCAACCTCTCAGCTTCACAAATGTATCCGTATTCTTCCCCATGAGCCCCTCCCCTTGTCCATTCTAGTTTGTAAGCCTCTTGGCCGGGGACCTGTCCCTAATCATGACTGTTCAGCACCAGACACATTGCTGCCACTATATAAATAAGAATAAAAAGATGACCAATAATCACGTACTAATGAAAGCTGGAAAAAGTAAATGTTTAGTAGATTTGATCAAAATGTGCAAATTGTGATATTTTGGCCACGTGATATGTAGGGATGGATCTCTTGAAAAAAGTAGGAATCATTGGGATAGTTCCCAGCACAGAAGGTGGAGGCAGATCCTGTAAACCATGGTTTCAGGATATAATGGATTGCTAAGGACTGAACATCTTTAATTTTTGCCTCCGCTCTCCCCTTCCCCTAGGGGAACGGTGGACAGCGGGAGGCCCCTTGCCGCGCCCGACTAGCAGGGAGGCAGGGCAACCGGACGGAGGTTTCCCGCCTCGGGGTTGCAGCAATGCCCGAGGCGGGAGAAGAAGAGGTGGCCGCACGCAATTTCCATCCCGGCCAGGGTTGCTACAGTAACCCCGCTGGCCGGGATTGGCTTAGAGAGCACCACGTGGGCCGTGCCTGATGGGCGGGACCCACATGTAGCCAGGAGGACTGAGCTCTCGGCACCATTTGTGGTCGGAGCATCGAAACGGCAGCAGGAGCTGCAGCATGGATCATCCCTCCAGTAAAGAATGGGGCAAACAAAGAAGAAAGTGGCAGCAGGAGGGGCTAGCAAGCACCGGCGGGGTGACAGTGAAGCCCCCGCCCACGTTGCTGATGCAACCAGGGGGGGAAGTTGAGCCACAAGTGGACCCAGGAAATGAGGAAATGGGGCCCCCCGCGGGGGTACACGCAGGGACTCGGGGGGAAATACCCCTCCAGGAGAGGTTGGATCGGTGCGAGGCCCTGCTGAGGGAGCTCTTTCAGGGTCCTGCCCCACACTCCAACCAGGCCACCAACCGCATGGGAGTCCCAGGGCAATGTAGGAGAGGTGGGGCACCCCCAGCCATGGCCCCAGGAGAGATGGGCACCAGGCAGGCCATGGGAGCTGGAAGTGCTGAGTGGGAGCTGCCGCAGAGTAGGGGAGGGGCAGAGCATGCCCAACCCATTCCCTCCCAGGACTCAAAACCCAACCAAGATAGGGAAGGGAGAGCAAACGCAAGGGGCCAGGGAATGCAGAGTGACCCCTCAGGACCTGGGCCCTCCACGCCCCCCCTTCCTCCGTGTAGGGGTGGGCGGGCAAGTAAGACACCAGCCCGGTACAGGGACCCCGAAGACACCGCCCAGGGGGTGCCTTTGCGTAATGTGAATCCCCTTGGAAGAGGGGACATGGCAGGGCACCATCAGGGGGGTGCCGTGTCACCACTGGCAGGAAACTGGGGGCCCCCACTTGGGGGACCCTCACCACCTGACAGTGTCCCAGACGGATGGAGCCAGGCAGCAGAGTCGGCCCCCGTGCAGGGTTTGGCAGGGGAGAATCTGCCCCCCTTTCTGGCAGCAGGCCCTGCACCAGCACCAGCAGTGGTGAAAGAAGATGACGAGGATGACCTGCACCAGCGAGTGGCAAGAATTGAGAGTACCATCCAGTTGCTAGTGCAACAGCGAGTTGAACAGCCAGGGCCGCAACAAGAAGCAAGGGGGCCAGCCAGCCAGGCAGCAGGTGAGAGTTGGACCCTTCCATGGGGAAGGAACAACAACACTGGGGGGGCGGCCTGGCTGACATCCACGGGGATCAGGGGGACAGCCTTGGGGGCTGCCAGAGGAGAAACCGGACAGCAGCAACCGGGCGCAGTCACCCAAAACCAGCTGGTATGGTGGAATGGGGCATGGGTCTCTGTGTCCGCCCCCCTCCCCCTGCTCCTGCATTTGGCCCTGGGAGAGCCCCAATGGGGGCGGGCCCGGTGTCAGGTTCGACCGCAACTCCCATAGGAGCACGAATTCAACAGGTGTAGGCCCCCACATCCCCGTATCCCCTGACACTAAACACCGGGGCACCAACGACCCAGGCACATATGGTTGACATAGGCCAGCTTCCCCCAGTGGGCGGGGGGTACGTGATGGTATCAGCTCCCATAGGTGACCATCTCCTCCCAGCGACCAGAGAAAAGATCTGGAGGGGGGAGTACGTGGACATCTTCGCCCTTTTGTTCAGCGATCCCATTGTGGATCCAACTGAACAGGACGATAAGAAAGAAAGGGAGCACTTTAAGCGCCCAAAAGCCGAGTGGAATTGAACGAATTGGACCGTGGCTTTTTCCATTTACCAGGGTGTAATGATACAGGCATCCCCCGGACAGGCCATCGATCTGCTCAAATATGCCGACATAGTCCGACGAGCGTATGAGGTAGACCCGGCCGGGGCATGGCTGTGATACAACGAAGTGTTTCGTCATCGCACCGCATTCACCCTGGGACTCAGGTGGGACCTGCATGCCAATGATCTTTGGCTCAATTGTATGAGCGGATCGGGGAATAAGCCCAGGTTGGACAGCGGTCACCTTTTGGCAAGGGGAGGGGCTTCGTCAGCATCGGAGTCCTTTCGTGAAGAAGGAAAAAGGGTACCAGGGTCTTCCCAAGGGCAGTGTTTCGAGTTTGGTCGCTCCAGAAAATGTTCACGGGCGACTTGCAGATTTTGACACTCATGCTCCACCTGTGGGGGCCATCATGGGAACTCTGCTTGTCCGCGGGGGAGGCCCAGCACAAGGGGCAAACAGTTCCCCTATGGGAAGGACGGGGCTGGGTCTCGCGGCATGAGTGCTTCTGGAAAAAGCCCCAACCCCAGTTAAGGCTTCCCAGCTTGAGACTGCCCTCCTCGACCACCCCGACAAGGAGGAGGTGGCATATGTGGTTAGGGGGTTTCAGTTTTTTTTTAGAATACCAGCCCACGAGGTGCAGCAGCAAAGGGTATCCCCGAACCTGAAGTCGGTAGTGGGGTTGGAACACGTGATCTGTAGCAAAATCAAGAAAGAGAGAGCAGGTGGTCAGGTAGCCGGCCCGTTTCCCGCCCCACCCCCCTTTAGCAACATGGTCATTTCCCCATTGGGGGTGGTACCCAAGAAGGCCCTTGGAGAATTCCAGTTGATCCATCACTTGTCCTACCCTCGGGGATGGGTGGGTCGGTCAATGACGCGATACCCAAGGACCTTACATCGGTCCGGTATGCTTCATTCGACTCTGCAGTGTCCCTAGCGAGGTCCTTCAGCCCCGATGCAGTGTTGGGAAAATGCGACATTAAGTCTGCTTTTCGTCTGCTCCCGGTGAGTCCTGATAGTTTTTCCCTCCTCGGATTCCATTTCGACGGAGAATACTACTATGATAAGGCCATGCCAATGGGCTGCTCCATATCATGCTCCGCCTTTGAGAGGTTCAGCTCTCTGATCAGATGGATAGTGGAACAGCGGTCCGTGGGAGGGGGGCTGACAAAATACTTAGACAATTTCCTCTTCATTGGTAGGGAGAACACGAATGAGTGTCTGGAGCTTATGGGAATTTTTCATGTGGTGGCCGAAGAGTTAGGCATTCCACTAGCACACAAAAAGACTGAAGGGCCTACAACTAGGTTTACTTACCTCGGGATCGAACTGGACATGGTTACGGCCGTCTCCCGCCTCCCCCAGGACAAGCTTACCTCATTACGGGTAAAAATAGAGGCGTGCTTGGGGGTGGCGAAGGTGAAAGTTCGCCACCTCCAATCGGTCTTAGGTAGCCTGAATTTCGTGTGTCAGGTGGTGGCCCCAGGCTGAGCGTTCTTGTCACAACTATATGCAAAACTGGCGGGTAATCCGCCCCCCCACCATCACGTCAGGGTTATAAAAGAAATGAGGGAGGATTTCCAAATTTGGGCCACCTTCTTGTCCAAATTCAATGGTACCAGCTTCTGGAGAGACCGTTTGTTGCTCGAGGTGGAGCTTCAAGTACACTCGGATGCTGTGGGTGGGGCAGGTTTTGGGGTAATTTTTAGGGACTGATGGGCGGCAGCCCCATGGCCAAGTGAATGGGCGGATCAGGGAATCACCAAGGATCTTACCTTCCTGGAGCTCTTTCCCATCGTGGTAGCAGTTCAATTATGGTCAAGCGAGCTAGCGGACCAATATGTATTATTTTGGTGCGACAACCAGGCTGTAGTGGACATCATTAATACCCAGTCCTCCCGATCACCGAGGGTTATAAAGTTCGTGAGGGCGTTCGTGCTCACTTGTCTTAAATTTAACATCCTTTTCCAAGCCAGGCACATCCCAGGGCTAGACAATAGTGTAGCTGACGCCCTCTCTCGCTTCCAGATTGAGTATTTCCATTTGCTCACTCCACAGGCCAGACCGACCCCAGAGCCATTACCCCCAGCAGTCTGGAGCCTTGGGTCATAGAGCTGCGCACCGCAGTTTTGGGATCCTTGGTGCCGTGCACAAGAACTGTTTATGACAGCCATTCAGGAATTCCAGCTATACCTGTCAGCACAGGGGTTGGCCCGGGGTTTCCCGATCCCAGAAGATGAAATGCTTTGGTTTGCCCTACACCTGCGACACAGGGGGGCGGCCCCAGGCACCATTGCAGGAAAGTTGTCCGCGTTGGGCTTCATGAGTAAACTAACAGGACACGCACACCCCGACTGGATTTTTTTTGTGAGGTGCCTTATTGAGGGATGGCACAGGGAACAAGGCAGGCAACCTGACCACCGGGCCCCTATCACCCCATCCCTCACCTGCCTCTGCCTTCTAGTAGCGCAGCAGCAGCAGCAGCAGGGGACACTCGATCAGGCTGGGAGATAAGGCTGTTTGTTTACAAACAGTTCCTCCCCACTGATCAGAAGGTTGCTACCTTGTAAAGAAGATTCTTCGAGATGGCTCCTAACATTCTCACAACTGGGTTGTGCACACCCTATTCAAATAATAGACCACATGATGGTCTCGAGCTCCTCTAGTATAAAAAGAACCCTCCCCTCTGAATGACAGTTCCTTTCAATGCTTTCTAGAAATATAAGACAAGAATTCTATGAGGGGCTGGAAGGGTGGGTATTGTGAGAATGTTCGGAACCATCTCAAAGAACCTTGTTTACAAGGTAGCAACCTTCTGTTCTTCTTCGAGTGGCTCCTCACATGATATTTTTACATGGCTCCGCCGGGTGGGGAGTCCGTGGGCGCGCCAGTGCATGGATGGGGCATGCACACAGCTGCACACACATCCCCACTCACCCACCACTCATCCACACCCACATAGTAACCACCATTTCCCCCGGTTGCTCCGTGCGTGGGGATGAGTGGGGGGGTGAGTGGGGATGCGTGTTAGGCGAGCGCGCACGCACCCCCACTCACCATGGGCGCGTGCACCACGTCATTCACATGGGGTTCCCCCACCCATGAACACACAGAAATCTGCGTGTTTATGGCTGGGAGGAGAGACCCGTGTAAAAAGGGCCACATTCTCACAACTGTCTTACTTATACTATCTTAGGTAGGAATTTAGGATGTAAAGCAATATCTATTCTGTCTTGGAAAATAAATCTGCAAATATGGTTCTGAGATTATTATGGCTGCTATTTCACTAACTCTTCTTAATGAAGTTATTGCTAACAGGAATACTGTCTTTAAACCCGCACCCCATAACCAGTTCATTTGCACCCCCATATAATCAATTCACGCTGCCCCGTGGGCACAAATTAAATGGTTATGGGTGGGGGCAGCGTGAATAGATTATATGGGGGCAGGGGCAGAAATGAACTGGTTATGGGGTGGGGGCAGCATGAACTGATTATGGGGGCACAACTGAACTGGTTATATGTCTCTTTTCATGGCATAATGCGCTTAATAAGCTAGCTGCATTTTGGGTGTCTTGCGTGTATGATAGCAGCACCTCTGGACTGGTCACACCGCATGTGTGCACAAGGCACAGGCAGCAAGAAGCAACAGGCCCTGGAGACCAGACTGGCCAAGCTCACCCCTCCTCCAGTAAGGCAGTGGATGCAGTCAGTCTATGTGCCTGCCTCACTGCCTGCCTGGCTGCCCCTGCAGTGGAACCACTCCTGGGGAGTGGTAGTAGACACTCAGCTGGGGAGTGGGGGGAAGCATTAGGAGGCCATGCTTCTCCATGGTTGCTCGGAGGGGTGGAGAATGGGAATCCTATACATTTGCATAATTAGGCTGGTCCTAATGATGCAAATTAGGCCCCGCACCAAGACTTCGCACATGGCCTCACAAACCCTGGGGCTGGCCCTGATTTGGGCTTCATCCTGCAAAGCACTTTAATATCTGCTTAACTTTAATGGTGGAAGCAATCTATGGGTGCTTTCCCATGTGACAAAATGCACTTAACTGTCTTCCAAGAAAATCCCTGGGATGCAAATCAGGTGTGGGGATTGTAACATGGAAGTGTTAGCCTGCATGTTTTCAGCAGCAATCCTGTGGAAAAAGTAAGGTCGGATTTACTGTCTTTGCACCAGCTCTGAATCTACGCGCAGGATTGCCACCAAAAACGCGTGGGTTAACATTTCCATGTTACAAACCCTGCACCTGATTTGCCACCCAAAGGTTTTCACAGAAGCCAATCGGGCACATTTTGTCAACTGTGAAAGCCCTGCTGCTGCCCTTCATTTTTCACCCACAGCCCTGATCCCCCCACCTGAGCTTCCCCCAGCTTTGCCACTGCTCCTCAGTCCACACTTGCAGCTCATGCTTCCCCACACTGAGCTCCTCCCAGCTCTGCTGTTGACCCTCAGTCCCAATCCACAGTTCTCACTCTTCCAGTCCTGAGTTCCTCTCCAACTCAAACACTACCTGTCAATCTCAATATGGAGTTGCTGCAGGTTTCCAGCTGCACCTCAATACCCACTCACAGCCCTTGCTTCCCCTGTCCTGCCCCTCAATCCCCGTCTAAAACTCCTGCTGTCTGAGCCACAAGATCCCCCCAGCTCTGCCGCCTCACCCCCTCCATTCCCCAGCTTTTAGTGTCATCCCCAACCTGCAGAGGAAGAGGATTGGGACTGAAAGACCAATGCAAAGTGTGGGGGCATGGAGCCTAAGTTGGAATAAAGCACAATATGCGAGACTGTACAATGTCTTTACTGCTTACATGGCTTGCAAGTTAAGGCCAGAGCCTGGACTTGCAATTTCCAGGACTTTTTAGTGCATCAGTAAATTTGCAAGAGCCTTACTATCATTATAAAATGGAGGTTTTATTATTATTTAATTTCCTTGTTTTTAAAAAAGATTTGGAATACAGAAAACGTTTGCAATACACAAAATTCCTGCTGGCACATTAAGAATGTTGAGCAGTGTAACAGGTAAATCTGTCATTTTCAAAGTCTCACCATTTATTACTTGGTTCAAATAATATATTTTATTGGACCAACTGTTGTTAGTGAAGTAAAAGCTTTAAGGACACACAGAGCCCTTCCTCAGGCATGTAGCATTGCCACTACAAATATATAAATTAAGCCAATGTAGCTCAGTTTATATTTACATTTACAGTTTATATCTACATTTCCTCAGTTTATATACTTCTAACTAGCTACACTACATGCCTGAGGAAGGGCCGTGCATGGCCTGAAAAGCTTGCTTCTTTCCACTGATGACAGTCAGACCACTAAAACATATCATTTGAACCACTTTGTCTTTCTATTATTTGGGACCAAGATGGCAACCACACTATCTCTGGCATTCATACCTTCTAATTTATAAATTATATACTTCTAACTCACTACGCTACATACCCGAGGAAGGGCCCTGTATTGCCTGAAAAGCTTGCTTATTTCCACTGACACCAGTTGGTCCAATAAAGGACATCATTTGAACCACTTTGTCTCTCTGTTATTTGGGGCCAACACAGCAACCACACACTCTCTCTGGCATTCATAACTTCTAATTTATAAATGTTATTCTGATTATTTATATATCTGTGGAGTGGGGAGGGTGGAAGGAGAGGCAACCTGAGCACCCCCATGCACCCAACCCAGCCCTGGGGGTGGGGGAGGAGGGCCACATTGGTCTGCTGGCCAGTGGGCAAAGGGAGCTCAGAATCAGGCCCAAAGGTTCGCAAACTACCTTGGAATATATATATTTTAAATTCCATGGGAGATCAGGGTCCTGGCCTGGCTCTTCCGGAAGAGCTGGAGGTCAATAAGAGGCAGGCTTAGGCTGCTAGGCAGGAGGAGACAGCAGGAACATTCTGGTGACTCCCTCCTCTCTTCCAGGAGGCATGGGGCAGAGGGGGGGGGAGGAGGAAGCCATTTGCAGATGCAGAGGCATGGGGGGGGAGGTATATGAGGGGGACATGGGAGGGAAGAGGGTGCAACCCCCTCTCACTCCAAAAACGCACCCCCCCACTTCCACTCCCCCCATCAGTGGGTTGCCATACCTTCCCTTTAATGCATAGCACTTATAAAATACATGGTGCAGGGTAACCAATACAGTCCTGCACCATGCATTTTTCATAAGCATCCTGGATTAAAGGGAAGTATGGAAACCCTACCCCATACACCCCCACTCTCCCCCACATGCACACCCCACCTCCACTCCCACACAAGCACTTCGCCCCCCCCACCCCACTCTTCCCACACACACTCTCCCCCACTGGGACACACACACACTCTTCTTTCCCCAGCACAGTGTTCCCACCCATAACACACACATATTCGCCCCCCAACCACCCAGACAGGGACACACTCACACCTACTAACTCTCCCTCCCTCCCAGAGACACAGGGCATTTTCAGACAAGACACTTTCCACCCACTACCCATTATACATGTTGCAGGGCTGCAGTGTTGCCCTATGGGTGCCCAGTAACATGTATAGTGGGTGGGAGGTGGATGGGTAGTGAGTGGAGAGTGTCTTGTCTGAAAACACCCACACATGAATAAAAACAAGGACACAAAAGGATACATGCACAAAGACACAGACACACCGAGACACCAACACATGCAGGAATACACACACAGACACAAAGCAGACACACAGGGACAGAGATTTGGGGTTGTATCACAAACACCAAAGCACTGAAAAACTGATCAGACATATGAAACAACCCCCACACAGCCACACCACCACCCGCCCCTTTCCAAACCCTCCCCCACATGGCCCCAATCCACTCCCAAAGCCCCTCCCCCAGGGGTGCAGCACAAAAATGAGGAAAAGTTATTTTCTTGGCCAGATGGCCGTTATCTCAGATGCTGCTGGGTCTTCTGGGAGGGCTAGAGGTCAGAGGCAGGCGTACGCTGTTAAGCAGGAAGAGACAGCAAGTGTGTTGCTTCCAGGAGCCATGGAGGGCAGGGGACAACCATGGGGAGACATGGAGAACAGAAGGAAGGGAGAGAGGGGACAGCCACGGGAGGGGGAATACAGGGGGAGGGGGAGCAATGCCCACACTCTCACCATTCTCTCGTGCGTACATCAGACACACCACTCACATATTTTATCTCTCTCTTGCACACACACACGCACACACTTTCCCCCTCACTTACTCTCTCTCTCTCACAGGTAACACACTCACTCCCCTCACTCACTCACACACACTTGCCCCTTTCCCCATCACTCTCTCACACACACGACACATACTCACCCCTTCCCCCTCCCCATATATATTTTCACTGACACACTCCCCCTTCCCGCCAAACACACACACACACTCTCTCTCACACACACACACACACACACACACACACACACACACAGTACGCCACACAAACACATAAATGCTGTCTAGGCTAGCAAAAATGAATTCAGATTTGCTAACTTCACATTTGTACGTATTAATTTTAAACCATTTCTAAATGTTTTGCAACTCAGGCCGTTTTTAGACGAGCGCGGCGGCGCCCGCGCTTGTTTCTTTAAAAAGCCGGCAGCTCGTTCTACACGAGACGCTGCCGCCGAATACGCGCATGCGCGGCCGACGCGCATCCATTTCCGTGCGCGAACTGACCGGGTCGGCGATCGAGGCTGGTCAGACGCGGCTGGAAATGGATGCGCGTCGGGCCGCACATGCGCGTTTTCGGCGGCAGCGTCTCGTGTAGAATGAGCTGCCGGCTTTTTTGGAAACAAGCGCGGGCGCCGCCGCGCTCGTCTAAAAACGGCCTAAGCCTCCCCCCCTTCCCCCATGTGTTTCAACAAGATTTTGTTTTTTCAGTTATGCATAAATCTTGGCAGGGCCAACAATACTAACTTGCCAAATCTGCACTCATTATGCGATTAATTTCAGAGAGGCTTTCATAAATATATTTACAGGCATTTTCTTATTCTCCTGTCTCATTCTAGTGACACTTAAAATATCCATTCATTCAAACAATCAACTCTCATGCATTCAACTCAGTCCATTTCCCATCCATTTGAAAATTAATATATAGTTCTGATCTTTCCAACTTTTTACACACGAATAACTTTCCTCTGGTGAGTAGTTTCACTTGGAGCTTGTATGCATGATTACAGGGACAGATCATATTATTTTTATGCAACAAAACAAACAAAAAACATAGAAAT
>QEPC01010227.1:47297-119801 GCA_003113815.1 Sphenodon punctatus
TGGCTGTGTTGCATGCTACAGTGTTTCTGGTTTTGTAAGTAATCGGCTGGCGGGTGGGAAAGAGGGGTGCCTGGCCTGGCATGACATGGTATGAATTGGCCTTTCCTGTCCATAGGGACAATGCTGGGGGATCAGAATTATATTACCCTTTACCATATCATACAGTTTTTAAAATAAAATAATAATAATGGGGTGCCACATTGCTGCCTGCTGCTTAGTTGGCACTTGGCACCATGAGAAGGGATCTCCCTTCCTGGCTCCACTTCCCAAGTTTGCTTTGTCTGTTCAAATTACCATTGCCACAATTCTATGCCAAGGAAGAGGGTGCCCCTGGAGTGGGAGGAATGTGAATTTCTGGTTTCTTAACTTTGTGACTGCTTCTGGGGCCTGTGCTTGCTGGCTTTTTTGGGTGGGATTTATTTCTTCATGCAGTTACAGACTGTTTTGCGGGGGTTGTTTGATTCTTCTTGAGCAAACGTCCCTTGCTAGCCTGCATTTTTTGCACTGTTTTGTTGGCATAATGATAAATATGCTAAGGCAATGCATGCCAGGGGTGGGTCATGCTGTGGGTATGCTAATGTTGTTGTTTTTTTGGTGTGTGTGTGTGTGGATTTCTGCATGCAGTTGCACTTTTTCAGGGTTGACTTCTGGAACAATTGTCCCAACTCTTGCTAGCCTGCTTTTCTGGGTAGTGCTTTGGCTGTGGGTTCAAGAACTTTGCAACACATTTCTGAAGTTTCCTGACATTCTGTGCTTCGGTCTCCGAAGTCCGAGGCTTTGGCAAGAACTCCAAATTGCCTCCGGTTACTCTGACCGACTATTCGAAACTTTGAGAATTGGTCCAAATACCCAGAAGTACTATTCAGTTCAGCCCTACCCAAAACCTCAGGAGACAATTGCCCCAAGCCCTGCTGAGGAGCAGACAAACAGAGAAGAGAAACTCCCCTGCCTCCCCTCTCTGTATCTATGCATGTGTTGCATAACCTTTCTTTCCCTAGCCCTCCCATAGCCTAAAGCGGAGATTCAAAAGCTAATAACTTTAAAACTACACTCCGCTTTTAAAAAATAAATAAAAAAAAAATAAAAATAGCCAAAGGTATCCCTTGCTGGCAGGCTTTAGTTTTCTAACAGCTTGTCAGTTTCAAAGACATGGTTTCAAACCCCCAAAGACCGTTCAGTTTGAGACAGTTGGAACAATGGAAAAAAAACACCAAAACCTGCTTCCCAACCTGCCGTTTCTAAATGGCAGTATCTCACTCATTTGTTGCCGAATCAGCGTGAGATTTTCACAGGTTCAACCTCTCACCCAAGAGACCATCTATGTAAAATTGTGAAGTAATACAATCCATCATCTATATGTTATAAGCAATAAAGTGTTCATGAATTATAATGGATGAAGCTACTACCCTTATCTAACATGCCTGGAAAACTGAACCTAATTCTGTTAGTGAGAATATGTAAGCTTTAAGGCCACAGAGGGCCCTTCCTCAGACATGTAACGTAGCAAGTCAGAAATATATAAAGTGAGCAATCTACCAGGAGCAATATATACAATACATAATAATCTAATCTATATAAACTGTGTGGCCAGAAAACTTGCATATTCTCACCAAAAGTAATGGTCCAATAAAAAATAGCATTTGAACTACTTCATCTCCCTCTCTTGAATGGAATGAGCATGTGTAGATCCCCTGGACTTTAGCTAAACTTACATACATCCACTCCTTCTAAAATGTAGAAACAATTTGTCTTATTTGGGCGCCTGAAGGCAGAATATTCACATTTTTTGACTCTAAGGCAGCTAGACATGCAAGATTAGATTGCACAACAAAGCAGCCTAGTTTTTGTTGCATTGCTTCCAGCACAGCATTCAGTAAAGCCAAAGATAACAATGGGCATTTTCAGACAAGATGCTCTCCACCCACCACCCACCCACTATACATGTTTCAGGGTTGCAGGGTTGTCCTATGAGTGCCCTGTAACATGTATAGTGGGTGGGTGGGGAGTGTTTTGTCTGAAACACCCAATCAGAGAACCACAAGATACGCTTGCTTTTTAATAGGGGCAAAGATAATTAACAATGTTCTAAGGGAGTATATTGTTCCAAGGCTTCCTGCTGGGCTGTAAGCTTCAGATGCTGAACACAATGGTTGTATGCACATGCACTGAGGTAGCAGAGAGACCGACATTGAGGGGAGAGAATCAACTGCCCCTTTCTTCCTTTTGCCTCTGGCATTTTGAAGAACGGCTTTCTTAAGAACTGCTCACTCTACTGGGAAAGCATTAAAAATGCTAAAGAATACACACTTACCCTGCTTTACTCTTCTTAGGAGCTTCAGATTTTGAAACTCACGCTCTGTAGGCACCACCAACTCTCCCTTTGCATTTGACTGGACTGAGTAAATTCTCTCTATTAAGCATTTTGGTCATTATAGTGAAAGGTTCATGATAGCAAAACAACAACCATACAGTATTGCAATGGAGGGAGTCACCAGCTTCATTATACCCCAGTACTTCCTACACTTTTGTGTCCATCACATAGGTTTCTGCCTCACTAACAGTTTGCTGATCCGTCTGCCGACCTGATGCATGTTTCCAAGGAGGGAGATTGGGGGAGGGAAGGGGCTATTTGCCCCAGTTTTGGGCTGACCTTAAGCAGGGTCAGTAGGGCTGAGGGAGCCCTGCAGGGTGGCCTGTCTTGGTAGCCTCAGGAACAGTGATTCTGAGATCCCAGGATGGGCTGTTCCTGCTTCCTGCAGGGCCCTGCCCACTCCTTCCCTTCCCGGCTTGGGTGGGTGAGCAACAAACTGACAATTGTTATAGGGATGGGGCTAAGGAGGACAGGGCCATGGGGCCCCCACATTTTATTTTCACCCTGAGCTCCGCAAATTCTAAAGATGGCCCTCTCCCTCATGAGGGAAAAGAAAAAATAAATAAATAAAAGACATAGAAAGTAGTTATTAAAACACCCAGATATAGCATGCACATGCAACACACTCTACCCGAAATGGGACGGGAAGAATAATTCCCTTCCCTCACCCTTTTTATCCTGCTTACTCTGAGCAAGCACTGTCTTCTTGCTATGCCTGTTACCCAAATGAGGATCCAGCCCTGGCTGTAGAACTGTACAGTAGCAAAACATTTTTGAAAATATCTGTTATATGACAGGGATGCAGTTGCCTGCTGTGCTACCTTGTCCATAGTAAAATCCTCCTTTATCTATTATTCAGCCCTTTGGCAGAACTCTTGCTGAAACTAAATGGGAATTTTGTCTAATGAGTGGCAGTTTTAGACTTATCTGACTAATAATTCCTGATGTTTGGCTCAATTATTATTTTTAAGGAGGGGCATAGTTATAATATATGTAGTCACACTGTGGCCCATCAGAGTTGGTGCAGCTGCTCCCCTGCCACTGCTATGTCCACCAGTGCTGTCCCCATCCAAAACTGATATCTAAGGGGGCTGGGACGAGATCTACCTGAGAGGGAGCAGGTCATGTCAGGGTATAAGGGGGTGGGGACTGACAGCTCGAAGGAGCACTGAGCAGGTGTGCAGCCTGCACCATGCCTCGCCACCCCATAGAGTACTCAGGGGACCCCGCCAGCCTTAGCTCCCTGCCCTGTGCATCACCATGCTGCCACCTAGCTCAGGTGAGTCCTTCCCCTTCCTGATGCCAGTGACCCCCACTTTCCTATATCCCTTTTTCCCCACTCCCCCTGCCCTGCTCCCAATGCCTGGTCCAGCAGCCCTGCCTTCCCAACCTTCCCAGCTCAGTGTCCCTAATCTTAAACCCCAGACTCCCTTCTCCCCATGGGGTGGAGGTCATCCATTCCATTTTCTGCACCAGAGTCTCCCCCAACGTAGCAATGCCCCCATTTTTATGTTCTTTTGTCTTTACGTGCATACTCTGAGAGTTATGACAGTTACACCCAAATGCCACAAGAGGGTAGCCTTGTCTTAAAAGACAAAAGTAGAACACCTTTGAAATTTTGTCATATCCATTCATTTCTTTTAAATCTACTGGTTTGCGGGTTGGCTGGCATATTTTAGCATAATTTCTCAGCATCTGCCTCCTTCATGTCCCTAACATAATTGTGCCATATTTGTTTTGCTTTAGCTTTTGCCCTCTTTTCATTATTAAAGCATGGCACTGTTAAAATCAATCACAAAAAAACTGTATTACTAAAAATCCAGAAACTTAACTGACTTTTGCCTTTTTATCTGACCAACATTCATATACTAACAGATATCATTTGTAAAATACAGTATCAAGCACAAATCCATGACTTAGTTACAATGTAAAGTGTTTTTGCTCAATGGAGAAATACAATTAAAACAAGGGTCAGAGTGCAGACAGAATTGAAATTCTCATTGTTTGTAACTGAACAATTAATAGAATTCCTAGAAGACCAAAAATGTGTTCCCAAAATGTCTTTCTGAATTCTTGCGCTGTAGACTTGTAGGCATTCAAGAAAAGTCCCTCTGACACCAGAGTAGTTCTATTCATTTCACTGGGACAACTCTTGAATTATTTTCATATAATGGCATAAGAATAAATGTGACCATGGATTAATCTTAAGATGTTGTACTGCAGAAGTAGTAGGAAGGAACCTAAACCCTACTTGTTTTCTATGGGATCAATCATTTAGATTTGTAAAGGTCTCTTCTCATCCTATAAACTACAGCTGGCCAAAAAATGGGGGGCAGGAGTATTTGGGACAAAGATGCAAAATTTAGCATTTATACAGATCAAAAATTTCAAAATAAAATGACTTGATGCTGAAATTTGGGGGGAAAAACATGAAATGTTTTGCAAAGTGGCAGTTTGATTCAAAATGCTCAAAACCAAGTTTTTCATTAATTGAGCTTCAACATTTCACACACGCGTACGCACACACACAAAACCCCACCTGCCCTATATTGAACTCTTATTTACTCAGATAATTAGTCTACTCTGGACTTCATCAAACTTTACTTTAATTACATTTTTCCTTATACAGTCTCTGCCACTAGGTGGCTCTCTCTCACATACAGAGGGACAAATTGCAGTACAGCATGCACTAGAATTCTGTATTTGTCCATCAGTACTGAATATATAAACTATCAGCTTGGAATCTGGATCCCAATTAATAAATTGGGTCTTCAGAACTAGATTCTCCTTTGAGATCATTATGAGGAACTTTATTGATCTCAGTTGACAAACTGCAGGGAATTAATTTCTGGGTCTTTGATTTATGGCCAACTCTGGTTTAAAATAGACATCAATTTAGCAATTATTGTTTTTACAATAATGATAATGAATTTGTGATTTCAGAATTTGTGATTATTTTGTTATTTTCTGACCTTGGGACACACAGGCCATTTTTACATGGATGCCCCTCCCCCCCCCCCCCGGCTCGGCATTAAGGCAGGTGTGCGGAGGGGTGGCAGTCCGTGTACATGACCAGCAGTGGGTTGGGGATGGGTGTGTGCTGGTTGTGCACCCGTGTAAACATCATGGGAGGGGAGTGTTTGTGTGCACTCCCAGAGCACACCCACCTCCACCTACTGCACACCCGCCTCCACCCACCACTCCAAAACACACACACACACGACCATGTATTAATGGCCATATTTTAGGCTGGAACTTTCTTTGCATCTGATTTTTTAAAACTTTTGAAGCATTGTAACCCTCACCCAAGGGACGATGCCTAACAAATTCTAGAAGGATTGGATGCAGGGTCCAGATTTTATAAGAAATATAGTTTTAATGCATTTATGGCTGTAACTTGCTTTCTGCCAATCCAATTTGGATGCAATTTCTATATACTATATCCCTAATATAAAGGAACGTCTGTGCCAACTTTCAGAAAGATTGGTTAACAGTTCCCAATTCTATACCCAATGTGCATTTTGTGGTTTGCGCACACATTTCAAGCTGTAGAAACTTCATTTTCCATCCAATATAGATTATATTTGGACTCTGTATACCTCTCATGCCAGGGATCATCCCTGACAAATCAGAAATATTGCATAAATGGCCCAGTTTTATAAGCATGAAGGGTTGTGATTTTAACAGAAGTCACGCAAATACAAGTACTGGAAATTTTGGGACAAAAACTAAAATTTCAGTCCATAAGCAGGACATCAGGGGGAAGCATCCTAGGAATCAATAGTCATGAATGACACATCGAGACTGGACAACTGACATTCCAAACTCATCCTGCAGCACTGTGACAGAGGACATTAGAGAATCTCTTATTGGCTCTTTCCTAAGCGGATGCTTCCAGTTTCCTAGTAACCATCAGGAAGCCTTGGGCTGGGGACGGCACAGATTGAAGGCACATGATTGACATTTCTTCTGGCCAGTTGGCATCACAAACCCATCCTGTACCACTGCGACAAACATGCGAGAATCTCTGATATAAGCTCCTTCTATGGAGATGCTTCCCAGGCTTCAATCTTGTCAGTACCCAATAACAACTGCAATCAGGGATGTGTGGAGGTGGGCACCATGGAGCAAATATAAGCTTCTGCCAAGCTGCACAGCCCCCACCATAACTAGATCCTGTGTAGCGCGTAGGCTGGCTCAGTGCTCTGTGTCTGTGACTGACTGTGCTGTAGTCTTCAGTCTCACTGCAAGTGCTCAAAAAAGCAGAACTCCACAACTATTCTCCCACACATATGTCCCCACAGATTTTGGGGTGCCAATGACTGAAGCCAGTGCCAGTGGCTCTGGCACCTGATCCTCCTCTGCTCTGCCCACCTCCTCCTGTCTTCTTCACTATCTGTAAAAATTCTCAAAGCAGATGTCTGCATCTAATAAAACCTCTATAGTTTAAAAAGAAGCAATACCTGTAATGATTTAAGGAAATTAACTTCACTTAAAATCATGAAACTGATATTGCTTATAAAACTTGGATCTTTTATCCATTTCAGTCCTTCTGAAAATTGTCTGAGATGATCCCTTCGGTGAGGGGAACACCCTGTCCAAAGTTCATCCAAATTGGATTGGAAACAAAGATGCTACACCTGGAAATGTATGTACAAACCATGAAATGATTGAATTGCTAATAAAATCAGGACCCTTTATTTAATCTTCCTGAAATTTTTCAGGAATGATCCCATTTACTACACATACAAGGAGTACAAATATTACTCAAATTTCATGTAAAACAAAGATGTTATCGCTGCAAATGTGTGCATAAACTACAAAATGTCAATTGCTTGCAGAATCGGGACCCTTTATCCACTCTTTATGAAATTTGGTAGGTATGATCCCTTGGATAAGGGGTACATTAATTCCAAATTTCAAACAAATTGGATACGTTATGAAGAAGGTATAGTCAGAAACCAATTTCACATATAAATCAAAGGGCGGGAAATAACAAAATTTAATAATGATTAATTTATGTATAATGAAATCACAAAATCTGGAGCTACATAACAAAGTAATAAAGAAATAATGAATTGGGACCCTGGTGCACACCTGTGCTTGGGAGTAAATTATCCCCATGCTATGTACTCTTCAAGAGCACATGCTCTCAAGTGTAGTAATCATACCCTACTAAACACTGTGTTAAAGAAAGGTGGGCATGCATACACTTAGTTAGGTTTCTAGCCCACCTTATTCTTGTAACATCAGATTGCAATAAAACAGAAGACAACATATTATAATAAAATCAAATATGACCAATTAATAAGAATAAAAATAAGTAAAAATTTACCCCACATTACCCCCTGCCACTAAAAGCCTATCTGAACTAAAATGTGTTACCCCATTTCCAGAACACACACAGGTTCAAGCCTTCACAAGACAAACCTCAGAGGAGAGGGAGTTCCAATGTGGGAAAGCAGCCACCAAGATTCCCTCTGCCCACACCCTCACTGTCCATATTTGGAGTTTCAAGTGCATGGCCAGAGGCTGCTCCAGCTGACCAGACAGATGGAAGTGAAGTTCTCCTAGAGTAAGTGATCTTGTGAGCAAGCCTATGTCAGGGTACCAGGAATTACTGTTAAATACTACTGAGTTTGGGAATAGAATGGTTATCAAATGATAGCTTGGTAGCACAAACAGGGAGAACATCCATTAATTTGCCAATGAAAGAGGGCTGTTCGTTCATTCATTCATTCATTCATTCATTCAAATGTCCTTCCCCTAAGACTCAAGGGGATTTAAACATTTTTAGGTGTTGTAAACCATCCTAACTCCCTCAACCACATTAAGACCCACCCACCCACCCAACCCCTATCTCTGCCTGCCAAATGCCAAAAAGAAAGGTCTTACATTGCCTATGAAAGATACTCAGGTTTTGGCTCTGATGCCACAAATAATTACACTGCCAGAAAAATTAGGTGAATGATTCCCCATGAAGACAGCTGGTCTTCACTGACTTCTGAAAAACATCAACCTAAATCCAGTATTTTAGAGGAAAGGGGGTAGGGAGATGAAGATGACAGGATAATTTATGACAAGGATATAAGGGAAAATGAAAGCGTAGGGAAGGATAATACTTGTTGCTATTGCATACAAGAAGCCCAGAGACAGTAGCAGGTGGTAATCTGGTGGAGGCTTAGTATGTGGTTACTGTGACATCTGAACTGCTGAACTAGTCTAGGAATTCTACCACTGCTTAAGCACATTGTACAGAAGTTACAACATTGTAACTGGGGTGCCACATGCACACCCAGTACAGCTGAAACAAGTACCTGGAAAAATAGATATAAACATCAACATTGCGGTAATCAACCCACTCGGTAAACATCAGGTAAACATCAACACCAACATACCTCTGCCTCGCCAAAAGCCAGATGTGGCTGTATTCTTCCACCAAATCACTTCTCTCAGACGCACGTGCACAGCAGAACCTTCACAGAGCTTCCGTCTCCTTTAAATTTCCACTGCTGCTGCTGCTGCTGCCAGAAAGTTTTTGAAGGCAGAAATTTCCTAGAAAACCCCAATAATTCTGTGTTTTTCTCTGGGAAAACAGCAATTTCCCATTTTTTCTGCACTAAATGGAAAACTAGGAACCCTGCTGATTACTGCCTGACAGGTTACCTGATGGAACAATTTACTGGTTTCCAGTATAGAATTTTTGACTTACTGTACTGATTTTCCAACTACTGATAGCATTTTGTTGACTTTCCTTGACAATTACTATACCAACTGGTAAACCATAACTTGGTAATAGTAATACTAAGTATTTTCAGGTAACTGAGTGCTTGCTTGGTCAGACATTCGACCCGATATGGTTTTCAAAATTGCAGGCATTACTCATGGTAGCAAATGAGCTACCTGTTTCAGCTCTAACACCCACATATCATCATTTGCTGCTGTCTGCATTTTTTTTTGTATACCCAGAAGCATTCTACAAAGCTGAAAGCAGTGTATGCCCACACTAGCAGACCTTCGTATGACCCAATTAAACACATTGGGTAGTTTTAGATGGACGGACTGCCCTGGTGCTGGCAGTGCCAGTCTACTTCACCCCAGGGTGGCCCATTTGTATAAAAGCACCCCCACCACATGTGCAGGCAGGAAGAGCAGGCACGGAACAGACTGTGTCTACTCTGAGGCAGCCCTGCAGAACATCCTGAAACACCGACCGTGGGGTAGGGCACTCGCCCAAAGCAGAGCAGCAGTCTGTCTGATGTGTGGACCCACATTGCAGTTCCTCTTCCAGATGGCCATTGCCCCGGGCAACACCGCAGCATTATGGACACTCTAGCCTGCAAACCTATGGTGTGTGTGTGTGGTTGTTGTGCAGGATGACTGCTGGTGGTGAAACCAGCTAGGTCCATCTGATCCTTACCCATGCAGGACTGGGAACGGGCAGATGCAGGGATGCACCCACGGTGCATGGGCAATCCGGGAATGGGCAATCCCATGTCCATCTGAAAAAAACACCCAATGTGTGATAGCCTCACAGGTAGCAGCAACAAGTACAACTTATCATTTCTGGCAACTAATTGAGTGCAGGTAACTTTGGGACAGGAGTTATGGAAACTGGAAAGGGCTGTAGAAAGAGAAGGCCTATGGTACAACCTCCCATATCTGGCAGGGCTGTGAACACAAAGGCATCATGGGAAATATGAGAACAAAGTAAGAAGGTGGAGGAACCAGTGATATGCAAATTCGACTGCAGGTTCCTTATTGTCAGGTTAGTACTTTGGAGGCAGGTTACTTACAGGCTAAAGGCCACCAAAGAAGGAGCCAACTAGCAGCTTTATAAATGTGGCACTTAACACCACACTGTGACACTAGGTAGCTTAATGCCATTTAGGAATAGTACTGTGGGGCTATCCCTTGAATCTTTCTCTGGCAAGGGGTTTGAATCTTTCTCTGGCAAGGGGTTAGTTTCCCTATAGAAGTTTGGGGTTTCGAATGTCTGAGCCCCTATCATTTTTGCAGAACTATATTTGTGAGCAATGTCCTACAAAAAATTCCATATGAAGCAGCATCTACGTGGGGCTGAATAAAATGCTCTGAAGACAATATTTCGCTCTCTTCCCTTTCACCGAAATAATGGCAAGTTACCAGAAGCAAATCTCACTCCAGTGCAATTAAAATCGAGAACTAATCCAGACATGGGCAAGTCTTTGAAAAGTCAAAGTAAAAATCTCATGAAATTTGGGAGCAACAGAAAAGACCCACATGCCCAAGATGAGCGTGCAGTCAAACCGGCATCAAAGCTGTGGTCTTGGAGGAAGGTTTGCTAATAAAACTGAAGTTATTCCCCAGTTTCACAGCCTCCATAATTAACTGCTTCTCACCCACTAATAAGAAAGATGAAAAGATTAAAACTGGAGGAATAAACCGTAAATGCACACACAAAATACGTGTATTCCCACCTAGAAACATTTCCCCCCTAGGTATTAAATAAGAAACTCTCTCAAAATCTCTGCACTTCTGTGGTCATTTGGTATCAAGAGGCCAAAAGAAAGTGATAAATCAGGGATTATATGCTGGGTCTCAGGTTGATCGGACCTGCACAGATGCTCAGGGTCAAACTGATCACCATATTTGGGGCTGGGAATTTTTTTTCTCTCAGGGCAGATTGACAGTCGACTTGGATTTTTGCCTTCCCCCGCAGCTTGAGTGTGGCTCACTTGTTTAAGACATCTGGATCTTTCTTTCTATACATTTGTTCCCCATTATTTCAGGCATTGGTGTGCTCTGATTGGTCCCAGTCTCTACTTGAGTAGTGCTTGTGTTTAATAACAGACCTTAGAAAATGTCTATGGTTGACATTAGGCAGGGACCTGGCATTAGCACAGAGCAGTAATTTTCAGCCAATGGGTCCTAGAAGGCTCTTAGGTGGATCAAGGACGACAGTGACCAGGATGGCCCGGGGGGTGGGGGCAGCAGTGGTGGTGGTGCTCCTGGAGGCCCACGTACACTGGGTCATGTGTGTCATGTCTCCTGTCCCATCACCTCCTGCCTCTTGTTCTGGCCACCTGTGCTGCTGAGGACTGGGGCAGGATAGAGAGTAGGTGTGTCTTTTTGCAGCCTTTCCAAATCTCCTTCCACCAGGATTATACACACATGCAGCTGCTGCTGCCACCACCAAAATCAGTCCCTGTCATCACCTCCTGACTACTGCCCACCAACCAGTCACGGTCTGGATATTTGTTTGTTTTTTGTTTTTTTAAGGTGGGTCCCAGATTTTTAAGAAATGTTTTGGTGGGTCTTATCCACACACAAAAAAGTTGAGAACTACTGGTCTAGCCCTAGGGCAGTTGTTCACAAACGTTTTGCCCCTGTAACCCTAGTCTGAGACAAACATAATCCCATGGCCCCAGACAGTCACAACACCATGCAAGTTATAGCAAATATCAGTCTGACAGCAGTCTGACACCCCATCCCCACTGTGTGTAACCAGTAATGGATATGGTAGGCACTAAACACTGGTTGAGTGTGCGCACAAAACAGACTTGGTAGCAACAGCTGATAGTTAATAGTCTTTGACTGCCAGCAGCTGAGGTTAGCATATGGTTTGCTTCCGATAACAAATCCAGCCTACTTGTTTTGTGGTATAATGCAGTGGGGGTGGGTGGGTGGAGGGCTGCAGGAGTCCATCCATGGAAAGAAGGCAGTGTCCAATTCAGAGAAGTTGGGACCCCCTCTCAAATCACAGTGAACTCTCCACAAAGCTGCATCTCCCTGTATTTGAGACTTTGTGGGTCTCTATTTTATATCAATGCTTCTCACACTGTTGTTGTCACTTCCAAGTTTATTCATGGATTGATGAGGTCCCTGTGCAGTTTCCCACTTTGCAGATAAGATCATAGAGCATGAAGACCTTGAATCATCCCGCCCCCCCTGCCCTAAGGAAGGATACCATAGGCAAAGCATCTCTGTCAGATACTTACCCAGTCTCCTTTGGAAAACTTCCAGGGAATGAGATTCCATGGCCTCCCTAGACAGTTCATTGCACAGTAAGGAAGTTTCCCCTGATGGTTAGCCTAAAATTACCTTCCTGTAATTGAAAAACCATTTCTGGATCCAGCCCTGAAAGCAGTACACATTCTGGAAAGCAAAGTAGTGCAGGGTGCTAGGGGTCGATCATTTCAGACAGTGACAGCATCCCTATAAGCTCATTTCCTTTGAATTCCCAGAATGTACATACCTTTATCTACTTAAGTTAATGGCAAAACTCCCATTGGCTTGAACGGTGGATGATTGCCCAGACTACAATGATCATACATAAGCTATGGGACTGACAGGAAAAGTTTAAAAACTAAAAGGAAGTTTTAGTTCAACTCTAGTCCAGCCTGTCCCTCCTGTTCGGTGTCCATCCGTCTGTCTGTCCTCCTGCTCCTTGGGTTTGTTCCTGGCCCCTATGGATCTGATCCTGTACTGGAATCACCCGGATCAGAGACCGTGGACCCAAGGTTAGTCTTACACCAACTCACCCAGACCCAACCCTGTGTCTACTCCTACATAACTCTAACATCTAAAAGGGATGAGGATTTGGGGGGTGGGAGGAGTTGTTTTAATCTAAAACCTTACCTTATTTTCTTGGGAGTGTAATTCTGACCGCATTGGCATTAGTGGCTAAAGGTGGAATCCTCCACCCTTTGAAGTCAAAGACAAAACTCCCATGGAATTAGTGCTGGAAGAGTTCTGCCCTGGAGGGTTCCCATTGGCTTCAGAGGAGAGGCTTGCCACTTCTCGGTTTGACCACCACACTCCCATAGACCAAAATAGCAGTCCAAGGATCAAGCTGTGAGAAGTGGCAACCTTATTGCTGCCCCCTACCTCATTCAAATGCTTCATTTGGTTCTTTTTTCTGTCACAACCGGTTGTCTCAGTAACTAAACAAACAGAACTCTTTGCTCTCAACCCCAAAGGAATCCAGACAAACCAGCACTGTGACCTGGTCAGGGGAAAGAACACTCATAATTGATGGGATCCAGCCTCCTCTTGTAACTCAGGTTTGCAGCCTTGGAGTTCTAGATCTTTTTCTGCATCTGGAACATTAGTTTGCAGTGGTGGCTGCATGTGTCACTTGGAGCATATTACACAGGTGCTCCACAGTCTGCACTAGCTCCCAATAGTGTTTTCCTTATATTCCATCGTGATCCCTACAATCAGCCTCTTGCAACTTTCATTATTCCACCAGGTCCATAGGATATGGACATGCAGCCCGGCACCATCTTAAGGACTGGAAGGCCACCCAGCCCAGGCTCAATGCAGATAGTATAAGTTGATGAAGATTTTATTGTGTAATTATCAATCCATTCTCACAAAATTAAGTTGCTCCTTTCAATTAGGCTCTGTCCTTCTCCTGGTGCAGCATCCACAGTCCTGCTAGCCCAGTCCCCTCATTAGTGTTATCTTCCTCTTAAAGGTCAGCAGCATTCCCATGTTGCACCATGACACACCCATATTCACCATGCTCCCCACATGGAGGGAATTTCCTCATCCACATCCTGACTCAGACTCAGAGAGTGGAGAGAAAGGAGCCAATCAGCATCAAAATGGAGGTTGGAGAAGCAGGGCTGGGAAGCGGGCAATGTTAGGCCAGCACAGGGCATCCCACCATGGTTGTGCTGCAGCCACATTGCAAGCTCAGGTGTTCCATGGTGGTAGGCCCCATGCTAAGAAGCAAACAAGCTGGCACACATCCATAAGCATGCTCCCCTCCACCCTAGACTGCAGAATCCTTGCTGTAGCAAAGCTAGCGTAATTGTTAACGCAGGCCTGATATTGAATGCTTCCATTTGCATCCTTATGGTTAAGAAGGGCCGGAATTAAGGTTGCCCATGCAATAATAATTCTGTCTCCTATCCATTAATTTTGGGTGTCCATTTTGAAACATCAGTGGCGTAATATCTCAGCGGTATCGAGGACCCCCAGCTCGTGACTTCAGTTTGACTGAGGCATTCAGTTATTTGTGGTGTCAAGTGAAATGTCCAGAATCACTGCCTGAATTACAGGGGATCCTGGGGGCGGGGGCATGATTTCATTGAGGGCCACCCCCACCCACCCACCCCCACACACATTTTTCCTTATAATTTGTTCCTTGGCCAGAATTTGAGGAACATGCAGTGGCCACCTCTGAAAGAATTTCTGCGAGAGCCTTGCTGTAATATCCAAATGTGGCAGAAGTCTTTTAACAAGTCTCATGCCACTACCTTAAACACTGGCCTGACCCAACTTTTTTTGTAGCCTGACAGCCCTCAATACTTAGCTGCCAGTCACCACTCACTCACCGCTATGAATGGCATAAAAGTCCTGGTTCAACACACACAAACACACACACACAAGTATTTGCCCATGTACTTAAATATTACTAAACACTATGACATATGTGGAACCACAGTTTACATTGTTCTGCCCCTTGGAATGTCATGACCTGGTATCCAACTGCTTTGACATGCAACGGTGTATGGTTACAGTTTGAAGGAGTCAGACAGGACCATCTAGTTCTCTTTGTCAGAGAAGATGGCTAGACATGGAGGAGGGAAGGCTGAACCAGCAGAACCATTTTGGGCAGCAACAAGCCAGAGCTTGGCCAGAGAGGAAGCAAGCAAGCAGGGAAGCAAGGCATAGGGCTTTTTGAGGAACCCCTGGAATGCTGGACTTTGTGGATCCCGTGGTGTCTGCCTGAAGGATCATGGGCTGGAGCTGTTAGCCGTTTCCCCTTCCACTCCTCCTCAACTTATAAATCTGTAAATACACAGTATAAGAATCCACTCCATCTTTCTCCTTGGAACGGGTTCATTGACCCAAGAAGGCTAATCTGGAACTTCCTACCACTTGGGGAAGATGGTGAGCCAAAACAATATCTTACGATGAGGTGTCACGAGCTGCGACAGCCCAAACCCTGCACAACGTTGTGGTAGGCAATCATTGCTGCCACACAGTTGGGCCAGCGCAGGCAGCCAGGCAAATAGTCATGGGAAAGCCAGGAGGACCGGCCCTGGTTGGAGTCACTGCCATAACCAGGGTGGGCCATGGCACCAGCCACATGAGCAGTCACAGGGGCCTGCCCCACCTACCTCTACCAGCCCAACCGAAATCCCGCCCCTCGCCATGACATGGCTGTGCACAGTGGGAGACAGAGTGTGGAGGGAGGAGCCAATCATGCGAGTAGCATTACCCCAGATGGGGTAAGGCTGCTCCGCGACACATGCTCAGAATTTTTCTAGGACACATCACATAGCAGCCACCTGCTCCCCTGACCCTGGGGTGAGAGGAACATAGTGGGCACAAGCTACTGCATTACATGGCCCGGTTGTCCAAAGTGGGGTAAGGCTACCCAAGGCATAGTAGGCTCCCCACTCTGTCTTGTGTGGCTGCACCCTTGGGCAAGTCATGGCAGATCTCCACAGTAACAATGAAACACCTCGTCATCTTTCCTGATAACTTTTAATTTCATTCTCAAAATCACCAGAACACAAAAAAGGTTAGGAAAAATCAGGGGAGGGGAGGAGGAGGAATCATTTAATTGGCTCCATCCTTGAAAATATCTGATTCCTCAATTGCTTTTAAACAAAAACACCATGCCACAAATATTTTAAAAACTTCAAAATGTATAGTCACATAAATAGCTGCAAAGAAGCCTGTTATTGACATTAGCTCAACCAGCTGAAGCAGGAAGTCTGAACAACTTCCATGGATTTTTTCAGATAAATCTGTTTTCTTACATCTTATCTGCTTGCTCTTTTACCTACTGAACCATCATATGAAACAAGGCAATGTCACTTCATCGGGTGTTTCCACAGTTTGCACTAGTCACTTTTATTCCCATGTGTGCATGCACTTGTGGGCAAAGAGAGAGAGTAAACAAGGTTTTAGCTGCATCTTCCTCAACCACAACTCTATAGCAAAACATGTAGCAAGCAGCACATTCCTAAATTTGTTTGGTGCCAGCACTAGTTGTTTGCACCATTGCATTGTCCCATTCACTTTAATGGGGTTTGCATCAGCACAAAGGGTGCCAAACAGCCTCAGGTTTGCAACCAAGGTCACTTTATATAGCATTAAAATTGGGGATAATGCAGTGAACACGGGTCCCTGAATAAGATAAAATGTTTGTCTGCCAAGAGACTAATGGCACAAGTACAGCTACTACATTTTATCATTCGGCTGATGTGCGTTCAAGAACATGGTTCTTAATCTTGACCTATTCCCAGTAAGTCACAATAATAGACTCTCAAAGGAAATTTAAAAACACAGACATCTATTAACTACGTTCAGAAACAGTTGCAATTCTCCAGACTCTTTAATAACTTTTTTTTTTTTTACTTCTTCCAAGAGGTGAAATTTTAAATCAGATTCTGACCAATGCTTTCCGGAAAATAGCTTTGAACAAAATAATTATCCATTTTCCAAGCTAATAGCAAGACATTTATATACAAGCTTCTGCCAAGAAACAAATGTCAGGTAACCTCTGACATTGTACCAGACATCAGTGATAGTGTGACATTAAGGCCACTAGGCACCTAATTAACCAGCCAGGTTATTAAGCACAGACTGTGAAAGACTTTGAGCTTCCCCCTAGACTGAATTAGAAATGTAGACGATTTTAGCTCCCTAGACTAAGAGGAGGCCTTTTCATTATAGTAATAAGACTACACTCCAATTAAAATTTTCAACAAGCTCTGTATGGTATCTATGGCTACCTTTCAGAAGAACACTTTTAGTGTGAAACTTCATTTGTCAAAGACACTTATAGGAAAATATAAGCAGTTCCAAACAGTGAAGCTCCCCCCCGCCCCCCCTGCTTCAAAATCAGATATTAACAGCAGTAAAACAGACAACCCACCCCCTGATATCCAGCAGTTTATTCCATTTGTTTAAACAAATGGAATAAACAGCTCTACCTCTCTTTTCATCAGACCCAGGTCTCGCAGTCTCACTGCTTACCTGATGCCTGGCTGCTGTCAGGGACTGGATGAGGGTGAGCCAATTGAGGCTGAATCCAGACAAGACTGAAGTGATGATGGTTGCCTGGTCCTGTGACTTGGAGGAGATTGGGACACCTGTTATGGATAGGGTCTGGCCCCGTTCTGGTCACTCAGGTTTGCAGCCTTGGCATGCTTTTGGATCCCTTGCTGTGCCTGAACTCTCAGGTGGCAGCGGTGGCCAGGAGCACCTTTCACCAACTCAACCTGGTGAGGAGGTTGCGGCCTTTTCTTTCTGATTCAAATTTGGCCAGCGCCATCCATGCTTTCATCACCTCAAGGCTAGATTACTGCAATGCTGCAGGTTTGCAGCCTTGGAGTTCTAGATCTTTTGCTGCATCTGGAACATTAGTTTGCAGTGGTGGCTGGGTGTGTTGCTTCAAGCATATTAACACAGGTGCTCCACAGCTGTTCAGCAGTTGCAGCTGGTGCAGAATGTGGGGCTCTGCTCCTTTCGGGGACCAGTCACTGGGGGCACATCTCACCAGTGCTCTGAAGTCTGCACTGGCTGCCTATAGCTTTCCAGGCACAATTCAAGGTGCTGGTTTTGACCTTTAAAGACAAACAGAATACACAATAATTTAGCTCTTTGTCTGTTCTTGACATTTGTAGATTATTTTAATATATATTTGTATATACATAGTTATCATGCAATTTATTTGTAAATAGTTTTATAATTATTATATATTTTCTATTTTTCTATCATCAGAGAATACTACCGCTTAGGTCCCAGAAGGGACCCTCCTGTGGGTTCCATACCCATGTCCGTGGGGAAGGGGTACACAGGAGGACATTTTCAGTTGCTGTCCCTGTTTTCTGGGACTCCCCAGGAGGTTCATTTGAGCCCGAGCCTGGGCATTTTCTGCAGGTGGTGCAAAACTGTTTAGCATTTGACAGCAGGCAGGGATAAATAGGGCTTGTGTGGGGTTTTGGGTAGGATTTTTGGGAAGGGAGGCAGTTTGAGGGAAGGGATGCGTGTTCTTATTTCTGAATTTTACTGGGTTTTTTTAATGGATTGTGAGCTGCCTGAACTTTGTGGGAAGGGTGGCATATAAATTTGAAAAAACAAACAAACCAGGAACAAATAAATAAAAGTAACTCCTGCAAGGGGAGAGAAGGAAAAAGACAACCAGGATCAGATTGGGAGCCCACCTACCAGGGGTAAGGTGGGCTCAAGGTCCCAAGGTCCCAAGGTCCCATGTCATCTTGGTGAGGACCTTTATTCCCTTGGTCAAAAACAACTGAGACTACTGCTTTCCCACCCCACCCCACTCTCTATCAGACCACTGTAGTGTCCCCTCCCATCATCTATCCCAGACATACCACATCAGAGTGCCTCCTTACTGATCACAGAGATGCTGTGCTGATCACAGAGACACTTCCCCTGATCATCAGACCACTGTGAACAGTCGTCATTGGTTCTGCTGTTGATGATGATGTCACAATCCTCCCTTTTCCTCTCTCAGCTCATATGCATGTTGGGAGTCTATTGGTAGCAAGGCAACAAGGCCAGGAAGAGCTTTGAAGGTAAGGACAGGGAGTTTGTGCTGGATATGAAGGAGAGAGGGAACCAGTGGTGGGAGGAACTGAAGCAGATCAAAGTAACAGGCAAGTTTGATTATGTTGGCATGAGTTGTTGAACAGAAGTGAGATGGTCAAGGTGAGAGCAGAAAAGGTCAGTAAGAAGAAGGTTGCAGTAGTCAAGGCGAGAGATGACTAGAATATGGACTAAAGAGAGCAGTAAGGTTAGGAAGGGCTGGACTGTAGCCATATTATGCAGAGAAAAGTGACATTTTATGTAATAAGACATTATATATATATATACACACATATATATATATAGCTACAAAGCTTTTACCTCACCCAGTCCTGATACTTTATATATATATATATATATATATATATATTTAACTTCCTTGACTAAGCCAAAATTAACTATAATTCTACTTCTGTCAGTTTGGCTATGGTGGTATCATTTTCATGAGGAATATACTGACTGGGGAAATAAGCATACTCCTTATAAATTGTGTGTTAAGAAATATAGCTACAAAGCTTTCACCTCACCCAGTCCTGATACTTTCTATATTGAAAGTATCAGGACTGGGTGAGGTGAAAGCTTTGTAGCTATATTTCTTAACAGACAATTTAGAAGGAGTATGCTTATTTCCCCAGTCAGTATATTCCTCATGAAAATGATACCACCATAGCCAAACTGGCAGAAGTAGAATTATAGTTAATTTTGGCTTAGTCAAGAAAGTTAAATAAATGGTCTAAATACAGATGCCCTTGGAAAATACTACTCTTACCTTACTAAGTATAAAAAGATGGGCTGTTACACAGCAAGATTGAAAGTCTAATCATCATCTAATGCCAAATAACTCAGAGTTTCTGTTGATGCTCAGTCTCACATCCATCTGTGTGTCATACAACTAAGAGCCAGAAAAATCAAAATAGAAGCAGATCCCCTCACCATACCTTGTTATTTACAAAGAAAAGTTGGAGAGAATACAGGGGAGAGAAACAATTTGGTAAAGCACCAGGTACATCGCTGGTGCTATATAAAAGCTAATAAATAATAATAATAATAATAATAATAATTTTAAAAAGGTTTGTAACAAATCATATGAAGAGAGGCCAGCAGCGTTGTTAGGTGGGAATGAGCCCTGGTGCAGAAGACGGAATAGCCCCCCTGATGGGGCCTCCCACTTCATTGTACATATGAACTCTACATGCAAGTGGGGCCCACAGGCTTGAGGGCCCTGATGCAGCTTAACCTTCTGTTCTTATTATATCTATGCCCCTGGGAGAGGCTAAAGGAGCTGTGTATGTTTAGCTTACAGAAAAGATGACAAAAGGGGATATGACAACAGTTAGAGCCAATACTAATATTTGTGGCAAATTCTCTATTTGACCAAGTCACTCAAATTTGGATCTGATGAAGTATCGGGTAACTGACTCCACTTTGCCAGATATCCAATACAGTAGGGATGGGCGAACAGAACCAAGTTCGGAAATTTGGTTCAGTTCGGAAGTTTGGTTTGGTCGACTGAACTATTTGAGTTCGGTGTGAATTCCATACTTCTGAACGAAGTTCGGAAATTCAAACCCCATTGAACTAAATGGAATATTATCTTTTAGAGATTGGTGAACAGAGCTGAGTTCAGAAATTCGGTTCGGTTCCATTCGATAATCAAGTTCGGTTCGGTCGACCGAACTGGTTGAGTTCAGTCCAAACTCCCAACTTCCGAACCGCGTTCGCCCATCCCTACAATACAGACATTTTGGTATGGTTACTTCAGTATTTCAGTTAAATCACTGCAGTATTTTGGTTACTTTGTTTCAATTATGCATGCATAATTGTTCAAATCAAGTAACCAAAATGTTGAAATGAAATAACTGAATAAATGGATATGCAAATATCCATTGGATATTCGGTCAGCTGTCTGAAAATGCAAATAATATCCACAAAATAAAAAATTCACTATTCATTTAAGCTCCAACAGCCTAGAAATATTTGAAAGGCTGCCATCAAGAAGATGGAGAACAAATGCTGTCTCTTGCTTTGGAGGGCAGACAAGGGGTACAAGATGAAGGAAGGCAGATATATACTGAACCGGAGGAGAGCCATCCTGATTATAAGGACAGTCAGGCAATAGAGCAGTCAACCAAGACAAATGGTAGAGTCTCAATCATTGGTGTTTTTTTTTTAAAACAGTCTGGATGAGCATGTGTCTAGTAATGGTTTTAAGTTTGGCAGATCTGGCACCATACAAGGGGCTGGACTCAGTGGGTGTTAACAGAAGTGACGTTGACCCACCATGGCCTGCTTTGGCCCAGGACCCAGGTGTTCATGCACCACCAGATATAGTCCCACTTCTGACCCAGTATGGGTAAGTGGCTGGCCCAGGATGCATCCCTGGAAAATCTCCAGAGAAGCATCCTGGACCAAAGGCTGCCACCTGGGTCTACGTGGACCCGCAGATCTGTTTAGGTCCCACTGTCATGGCTGTACATCATGGCAGGAATGGGACACTGAGAGCAAGGCAATGACATGGCTGGCTGCCTGCATGTCTATTGCTTTGTCCCACCACTTGGATTGCAGCAGGCATGTTTGTTTCGTGCTACTTGCCAACCCAGAGAGTGACAGATGTAGTTTTCCACTCCGGGCCAGGGAGCCACCAAACCGCATGCATGATTGTTTTTACCCAGTGAGTCTCCATCTTTCTATCCATTGTATCTAGAAGCTGCCACTCTGGCACTAGGACCCACCGCCAGGGTTCTGGGGCCAAGTTACAGACAGGGAGGGCTGTGGCCAACATCTAGAAGCTGCCACTCTAGTCCCAGGACTCACCATCAGGGTTCTGGGGACATCATTTCAGTCACTGGGGGTTGCATTCTATTCCGCTGCATCCAGAAGTCCGGTGCCCACATGCTAGCCTGCACCCCCCCCAAAAAACCTACTCCTCCACACCCACCTGCAGCTGCCCGCTGAAACTGCTGTAAATTATTAAAAGCCCCTCCAACCACCAGCTCCCTCTGCCTGCTGCCCGCTGCCAAGGAGCCTGTCTCTCTTTCCCTCTGTCACACCCACCCACACAAACACAAACACAAACACAAACCCTGCACCTCCCAGGGGGCCCTGTCTGCTAGTTGAGACCCTGCTGCTGACTGGCACAGCACATCTTTGGGTTAATAAATACGCTACATGGTGTGGCAGATGCTTCTGGTAGGGATCGACAAACTGTATGAGATTCTGCCACCTGCCAACCAGAACATAGGGATAAAAGATTGTAGGTCAAACAAATCTTGTAACAATAAATATAACAAATTTAATTAAAACTATTTATATAACAATAAAACAACAAGAAGAAGAACAAGAACATTTTTAAAAACAAAAGCAAATATGTAAAGGAAACTTATAAAGTAAACTAAGAGTCTCTGGGCCTGTCCCCCGGGAATTGGGGGAAAGAAAACCCCCGTTGGGGCGCATCACAGGGCTGAGGGCTGGCCACCCGGGACTCATCCAGCTC
The DNA here is from genome assembly GCA_003113815.1 of Sphenodon punctatus. Taxonomy (NCBI): domain Eukaryota; kingdom Metazoa; phylum Chordata; class Lepidosauria; order Sphenodontia; family Sphenodontidae; genus Sphenodon; species Sphenodon punctatus. The sequence goes on from QEPC01010227.1 coordinate 69,722, forward strand.
GAAGCCATGGCCCACAGCAAACTGCACGGTCTCTGGCACGTCTGTATGCCACCCGGAGATCGCCTGGTGGTACATTTTCATGTGGTTCAGCTCGGCGGAGACATATTGGCCTTATGCCTCCACCTTCTGCCGCTCGATCTGGACCGCCTGCAATTGTTCCATCAGGCTGTTCTCAAAGGCGGCAGAGGACTCCTGGATCTCCTTCACATAGTCCCGGGTGGGCCCCTGCACTTTGTCCCGAAGGGCCTTGGCCTCTGTGTCCTCCCTGGGCCCAGGGGTCTCCACGTCGGGGCTGGAGGAGGGGGAAGGGCTTATATGCTGCCATTTTCAGGTTGCCTTCCCCCCCTTCTTCTGGCACTGAGGCTCTATGGCTGCCACTCGAGACTCTTCATTGGTGTCACCCTGCCACCTCACTCTGATGCCATGGATCTTCTTAATGTGAGTGATGAGCCCCGACATGGTCCCCTCCCTCTGCCTGTGGGAAACTTTCTTGCAGATCTAAAAACAGCAGGAAAAGAGAGGAACATAAGAAGTGCCATACTGTGTCAAGACCAATGGTCTGTCAAGCCCTGCCTGCATTCTTTCTCCACAACTGGGTGGCCAATCTCTCTCTGCAGGGGACTTCTGTTCCTAACAGGTCATAGGGCAATTCATTCCCTATTTTTCCAGTCCCCGTGCCTTACCTTGCATGTGGCGACTCTGTTGCCCTTGTCAAAATACCTCCAGACATCCGACCTTGACCGCCGGATGTCTGGGGGTGTCACTGGTGACCTTGGCCTAGGGGTCCTCCTTGGCCTGGCAGTGGCAGCAGAGCTGGGGTCGGCATCCAATTCCTCTCTGAAATGGGAACACATTAAGAACACCAAAGTAATATAATGCATTTATGATGATAATGCATCTAGTCCTCCCTCCTTGGGGTGCTAGGGATTGCAACTAGAAAGCACATGCAAATCCTGCCCTCCTCCCTGGGGTGCTAGGGGATGCTAGGGATTACAACTAGAAAGGCCCTGGCTGGCACATGCAAATCCTGCCCTCCTCCCTGGGGTGCTAGGGAATGCTAGGGATTGCAACTAGAAAGGAGGCCCTGGCTGGCATGTGCAAATCCCGCCCTCCTCCCTGGGGTGCTAGGGGATGCTAAGTTAAAAAAATTTACAAACCTGGTGGCAGCACCTCCTGAGGCTTGCTCCTCATCCGAGGAACTGGTCACCACCACAGGAGGTGTACTACGTGGTGGGGCAGCGACCTCCTCCTTCTTCTCGACTACAAAGTTGGCCCCCAGCTGGGGAAGCAACATGGCAGCCTTCTTCATTTTTTTTTTAATTGGAAAATCACACACACAAAACACACAGTCACCCGCAACACACACAACACCCACCAACCACAAAAACCACAAAAGCACACCCAAACACAACCAAAACACACAAACCGAACACCAACACAACCAAACACACACTCACTCACCACACAGCTCCGCATGCACATGAATTTCCGGTTTCCGGCTCGTCCTCTCATGATACTAGTTTCCAAACGGACGAACTCGAACCGAATGGCCAAACCGAATGGTCAAACCCAAACCCGGCGACCGCACCAAACGACCAAACTGAACGCGGCCAAACCGAACTTCCGAACCTAAACCGCGACCTGTTCGTCCATCCCTACAGACAACTGTGGCAGCAGGAGGTCTTGAGGGCTGGGAGAGGGACTGTCTAACAGAGTTTTTCTCTCTCCCCTAGCACTCTATATTTAGAAAGGCTATTTTTACACAGACAGCCTCACCCACCGCTGGGTGTTCTGGCGGGTCTGCAGCATGCGGGGGCATCCATGTAAACAAGCCAACGGTGGGGGGAGATGGGTGTGTACCCGTGAAAACACCACAGGCGGTGGGTGTTTGTGCATGCACGCTCCTGTTGCACACCCATCCATCTCCACCCACGGGGCCATCTGGAAAACTGGAGGCAGCCCCATCAATGGAGTTGGGTGAAGGTGAGTGGATGTCTGTGTAAAAGGACCCACCTCCACCCACCATGCGAACACACTTATCTCCCCACCCATCCCCGTCTGTGTAAAAACGGCCATAGTCACAGAGCTCCGAAAATAGGAGATGGGGACACACTGCTCTAAAAGATAGAGCACTTGAGTTAGTGTCCCAAATTCCATAATGATAGCCTGTGCTGCACTTCTGCCTAATGTATGGGGTTTTAATGGGGAAAATATAGTTAAAAACAGGTTTTCAAACATTTCAGCATGAAACATATTGATAAAACCCCTACAGCCCTCTAATTCTTCCCTTACATTGGTGTAAATTGAAACTAGTACTGAGACAATAGAAAGTGTTCCCTTCCTGTCTGGAAATACCAGGAGCACTTGTCACCTTTCATCGATATTTCCCCACTGGTCAGCGATTCCACACTTCCCCCCATTACAAGATCAGTCCAAGCAATTTCCCATCATTTTTGTCATTTTTTAAAATAAAAATTGGGACTGTCTGGGGCTGTCCTTTTGCATAAATTTCAGGCACCATTGCATTGATTCCCACCACTGCTGCATCGTTTCTCTGGAATATTAAGCATAAGTTGAGTTGCTAAACATAGTTGGTAGCAGCTCAGTTCATATTGCGTTCAGCTAGTGAAATATAACAAAAAAAGTTAAGCTTCCTTGTCACACAAATGAAGGCAAATGACCTGTTTCCAACAGAAACAGCATTCACTGTGATTGCTCATTTCAGGCCTAATGGAGACAAGGACCGCTTTTGCACATGACAAAAATGGGTTCTTATAAGTGCTTGAGATAATAGCAGGTGTTATAAATGCTGGTGTTTTGTAATGTGTGGACGCACTATTCCCCCTTTATGCAGCGAGATCTCTCAGACCACTTTTAGGCTGCTTTTAGATGGGTGCTGCCCATTCGCTCCGTGAAATCATGCAGCGTGTAAAAAGTGCTGCGGGCAGCTTTTAGACACACCTATACATGCCATATTTCCGGTTGCGCATTCTTTAACAGCGTAAATCAAATACCCCACTCAAAATCACCTTGCAAAGATACGTAATGAGAGACACCTGCGCGGGGGTGGTGGTGGTTTACAACATCACATTTTCCAACCTACGCTTGTTCTCAGTGGCTACTGCTTCAGTATCGGAGCAACATCACTTCTGGGAGCACAGGGGAATGTCTAACACCATCACACCGCGCAGGTTTCTCTCTCTACGTATCTTTGCAAGGTGCTTTTTGAGTGCCTCATCTAAAAGCAGACTCTGTCTTGTAAGGCCCACTCTTACAAGGCTGAGAGATCTCGCTGCATAAAAGAGGAATAGTGCATTCACACATTACAAAACTCCAGCATTTATAACACCTGGCATTATCTCGAGCACTTATAAGAACCCATTTTGGTCATGTGTAAAAGTGGCCTCAGGACTCAAATCCTCCACAAATAAAGTCAGTGGTACTGGCTTTAATGGTGAAGCATGGCACCTCAAGGATTGGTATACACAAACTCTTAATTCTAACTACCTGAATGGTTAAGGAAATATTAACTATGTTGAAGTGTTTGTGTGTGTTAATAAAAAAAAAAATCTCTTCAAGTTTCCAGGTCATTGTGGAGTTACTAACACCTCCTCATTGTCATGGGAGTTATAACTTTGCTCCAAATTAACTATATAGTTGTTTGAATATACATATGCTCTAGAGTAAGATCTGCTACATTCACTCTGCACCTCAGACCCTTTTTACACAGAACTCTCCCACACATGAACATGCAGAAATCTGCATGTCCATGAGTGGGAGAGGCCCGTGTGAAGGATGCGGCGTGCGTAGTAAGTGGGGGTGCATATGCATGGAGCAACCGGGGGAACGACATTATCCTCCATGAGTGCGGATGAGTGGGGGGTGCGTGAGGATACATGTGCATCTGTATTCATGCCCCACGCACACACCAGCACAACCATGGACACACACACACACACACACACACACTCTGCAGGGGCCATGTAGAAAGGCCCCAGTCACTCACTCCAATGAAAGTGGTATCCAAAAATGCCTCACTGGCAGATAAGAGCTGTTCATAGCACTGCAAGAAAAATGAATTACTACAGTTCACATATACACTTCGATAAGAAATGAATACTTGCTCAGTAGATACCACCACAGTTAATTATCTTCCATAAAGTGTTTATATTATACAAAAAAGAAATAAGTAAAATAAAAATATAAATGGGCAAACCCATCAAATTAACCCTACACAAATAAAAAATGGCAAAGTGGATAACAACTGCTACCCACTGTTGTTTCAGTGGGTATCTGTTTGTTATTTTGGGTTGGAGCTTTCCAGGACTTTGGTTTAGTTATGTTGTTTTTATAATTTCAGCACAATTTATACTATTCTGCAATTGCCAAAAATAATGTAACCAAATAGCCAAAATGACAACAACAAAAAAAGAAAGAAAGAAAGAACCAAAAATGGAAGACTAGAAACACTGGCTATTTGAATACCCATTCCAGTCTCAGGTATTATTCAGGTATTTGGAGAGCCACACAAAATTGAAAATGAAAATAATAAATCTATTTCCCACTTCTGCTCCAGTTTATATATACAAACCCTAACTCCAGTTAAGTAAATCCAATCAAGCTAATGAATGGGAGATAGGAATGGTCTAGTCTTTAGATTTGTGCATTTGCATCTCTTTATATTTGGTTCATGGGATTCATACTGTGATTGGAGAAGTGTAGCATTTATACAAATGTGTTCCCCCCATGCCAGGTATTCCTCTATTATGCCATGTTGAACATTACTTTTGTCCATTGAACATTTCATTCTTGCAACCAGCTCTACAATCATTTCACATAAAAGGGGGCAACCAGATGTACCACATCATGAGTAAAAGGTCAGTGAATCTGCTAAGTGAAGTGTCTCTGTCATGCTCAAGTCAGGGGGGTTCTCTGTGAGAGAGAGCTCCCCTGGGATGGGAGAAGTGGATGGGTTCTCCCTCGTATTTCTGGCAGACCGGCCAGGGAATGGGGGCTGGGGGGTCAGCCGGGGGGAGTCGGCGCGGTTATTGGGGTTGTGATGGGCCAGGGGAGATATGGTCTCAGGGGGAGGAATGTAGAGCTGGGAAGGCAGAATAGGTGCCTGATGCACATCCCTCTTGCCCCTCCCCCAGTGGCTGAGCAGGTGGATCAGGGTCAGGGGGCCCTTAACCCGGTGTTGGTGCTGTTGAATGCGAGGTCAGTGGCGAATAAGGCAACTACGGTCCAGGAGGTGATCCTGGACTGTGCTGCTGATCTCGCGTGCATTACGGAAACCTGGCTGGACAATGAATCGAGGCCTATCTTGGTTGATCTTGTTCTGGCCGGGTATTCCATGCAACACCAGCTGCGGTTGGAGGGATGGGGGAGGCCGTGTAGCTATGATTTTTAAAGAGGGGTGGTCAGCGAGGCGGTATCCAGTGCGGGTTATGATAGTTATTGAAGGTCTCCATCTTGTGTTTGATTGGGCAGGGGACAGTTGGGGAGTGCTGCTGGTATACCGTGCATCTATCAGTACAGCAGCCTTCCTGCATGATTGCTAGAGGCAGTGTCGGAGGTGGTGTTGCGGTCCTCCAGGATGATAGTCCTGGGGGACTTCAGCATTCACGCCAATTCTGTGCTTGGGGGTGCTGAGCATGAGTTCATGGCTGCCATGGCAACCATGGGTCTGTCTCAGAGGGTCATCGACCCGACACATCTTGGAGGACATACCTTGGACCTCGTGTTCTGCACGGACCTTGAGGCAGGTACTCCATTAATGGGGGAAATAACAACGGATCATTACCTGCTTCAGACCTCCTTTCTAGCGCATGCCTGCCCCCGGCAGGGTGTGGGACCTATTAGATTGGTCTGCACCTGGAAGTTGATGGACCCAGTGCGGTTTCGAGATGCTCTGGGGGAGTTACCCTCTGACCTTGACGACCGTCTCATCGATGAGGTCGTTGAGGTTTGGAACATCATGCTAACTGAGGCCATTGATCAAACGACTCCCAGACGTCCATTGCCCAGGCGGCACCACAGGCCTCCTTGGTTCTCCGAGGAGCTGCGGGCCCTGAAGCTAGAGGGGCGATGGTTGGAGCGATGGTGGCATCATTCTCACGCTGAAGCTGACAGATTGCAACATAGAGCCAGTTTACGGGTCTATGCCGTGGCTATGCGGATAGCAAAGAGGGAGTTCTTCACTACCCTCATAGCATCCACTAAAATCCCATCCAGTGGAGTTGTTCCGGGTTGTGCGGGGGCTGGTCAGTCTGGCCTCTCTCAACCCAGGGGTTGAGTCACCTTCCACCCGCTGTGAACTTTTTGTGGATTATTTTGCGGATAAAATCGCTCGGATTCACCAAGACCTCAATGCCGCACTTAATGCAGTGGGGGGAATAGAGGCTGTAGAAGCCCCAGCTTGTCCAATTTTATGGGATCACTTTCAGTCGGTGACACCCGCCGACGTGGTGGAGGTGCTTGGGACTGTTCGAGCCACCTCTTGTGAATTAGACCCGTGCCCGTCCTGACTGGTCAAGAGCTGCCGGGAGACACTGGAACCGGTGCTGGCTGGGGTGCTCAACGCCTCCCTGCGAGAGGGCAGAGTGCCGAGCTGTCTCAAAGAGGTGGTGGTGCGGTCTCTGCTCAAGAAACCATCACTTGACGCTGTCTCTCCTGACAGCTACCGGCCTGTCTCTAACCTTCCCTTTTTAGGGAAGGTTATTGAATGGGTAGTGGCTCAGCAGTTCCATGGGCATCTGGACCATGTTGGTTATCTGGATCCTTCGCAGTCTGACTTTCGTCCAGGGCATGTCACTGAGACAGTGCTTGTGGCCTTGGTAGATGATCTTCACTGAGAAAAGGACCGGGATCAATCAACCCTGTTGGTCCTTTTAGATCTTTTCGGCAGCATTTGACACTGTTGACCACGAGATGTTGGTGAAACGCCTGCGGGACAGTGCAGGAGTAGGCGGGACCGTTCTTGAGTGGTTCCGCTCATTCCTGACCGGGAGAACTCAGCGGGTGGTACTCGGTGATTATTTTTCATCTTACCGAGACCTCTCACGTGGAGTCCCGCAGGGTTCGGTTTTGTCCCCTCTCCTGTTCAATGTGTATATGCAGCCGCTTGGTGAAGTGATCAGAGCGTTTGAGATGCAGTGTCATCAATATGCTGACCTCACTCCCCATGCGCTCGTGCGACCCTTGAGATCATCCGTGGGAGCCTTTTTGGAGGTTCCCCGGGCATGGCAGGTGGCCACCAATGTTAGATCTTTTTCGGTGGCCTCCCCTGTGCTGTGGAATTCACTCCTGGAGGAGGCTCAGTTGGCTCCCACTCTCCGGCTATTTCGGCGTGTATGTAAGACCTGGTTGTTCCGTCAGGCTTTTGGCGAGGGGTGGGGGTGGGGGTTCCCCACATATTGTATTTTTAAATTGTTTTTAAATTTTTTAATTGTTTTATTGATTGTTGTTTGCTGCCCTGGACTGCCCTGTGGGCATGAGGGGTGGGATATAAAATTTAAATAAATAAATAAAAATGTGCGACCGACACCCAACTGTATCTCTCATTTTCAGCTTACCCAGGTTCGGCTGTTTTGGTGCTTACCTGGTGTCTGATGGCTGTGGGGGATTAGATGAGGACTAACCAACTGCGACTGAATCCTGACAAGACAGAGGTGATGCTAGTGGGTAGGTCGATGGAGGTGATGACTCCATCGATTGATGGGGTCTGCCCTCCACTGACGTCCCAGGTGTGGAACTTGGGGGTGCTCCTCAATGCACAGCTCCGCCTGGATGTCCAGGTGGAGGCTGTGGCGAGGAGTGCCTTCTGCCAGTTACATCTGGTGTGGCGGCTTCAGCCGCTGGTTTCGGTTCCGGACCTGGTCATGATCATCCATGATTTTATTACCTCTCAATTAGACTACTGCAACATGCTCTACGTGGGGCTACTTTTGGTGATGGCTCGGAAGCTGCAGCTGGTGCAGAATGCGATGGCCCGTCTCCTGGTAGGACTGGGCTGCCGGGAGCATATCACACTGGTGCTCTGGTCTCTGCACTGGCTGCCAATAGTCTTCCGGGCCGGATTCAAAGTGTTGGTCTTAACCTATAAAGCCCTACATGGTCTGGGCCCTGTTTACCTGCGGGACTGCCTCACTCCCCGGGTTCTGGATTGGCCCCTGCGGTCAGCTGGGGATGTGCTGTTGGAGGTCTCTCGGGTGTCTCGAGGGGCCACACAGAGCAGGTCATTCTCAGTCACTGCGCCGCTCCTGTGGAACTCCCTCCCGATGGGGGCACGATTGGCCCCAGACCTTCCGGCCTTCCAGAAGAACTGTAAAACAAGGCTGTTCCATCAGGCATTTGGGGAGGGGGAGGGTGGAGTGGGTAGGGATGAGGGGGAGGGTTGGGTGTGGGAGTGAGGGGGAGGGTGTCTTTTTATGATTAATGTTTTAAATTGTTTAAGTGTTTTTATATTGTTGTTTTTTTGGTTTTGTTAGCCGCTCTGAGCCACTGAGGTGGGGAGAGCGGGATAAAAATCTGTTAAATAAATAATGAATAATAAATAAATAAGTCAGGTTCAGAAATTCATGCCTCCAGTCAATAACATCAAAAGGTGCATTTAAATTATATGTTCATGTGTTATACCTGTTAAAGTTTATGGATAGTAATTAACTGTATTTTATACATATAGAGTAGAGCTGAGACAGAGTTAACTCTGTAATCATGGTCAATATATGATTTACTGTTTTTCTGCATTCCATCATTTTGATTTACTTCTGGACCAACAGAAAAGCTGCATCCAACAGATTTGAACCAGGTGTCCAATGGGAAACTGACAAACTTGAAATCGGGGGTGGGAGGGAGCGATAAATAGGGAAAGAATTACAGGGAAATGGAACTAGTAACTATGCAATAATGGACAGAAAAAGGCAACATAACATTGTAACATGTTAAATGGCTCAAAGCAGTATTGCAGTACATTAGAAAATCAGCTAATTGATTAAACAAACCATTGAATGAAAAATGGATACTGCTAGGTAGTCAATCATTGTTGGTGTAGATTGGTTATCATGCATTTAACTGTTTCAGTTCCAATATAGAGGACAGTCTCACCTCATCCCTACTCCATGATCAAAGGCAGGCATCCCACAGTGAAGCTAATGCAGTTCTGTTGAGCGCCTGCAGTGGATACAAATCCCAAGAACACCACAGAGCTAAACAAATAGGAAATCTGTATAGAATCATATGGCTGGAAGGAAACCCAAGTGTTATCTAGTTCAAACTTGCTGTTCCTACGGAGGATTTACTACCTACATCACCCTGGAGAGATATTTCTAAACTATTTTTTAAGCCTTCAGTGATGAGAACTCCACAACCTAACTACAGGCTGGAACTGAGGGAAGCACAGAAAAATAAGACATTGTTCAAGCTTGATGAGGGGATGGGGGTAACCATACTGATTAAACCTTACCATACTGATTCAATATAAATTAATTAATAAAAGCACCTGAACACAGTTGTGTGTTATTTTTTATCATTTGTATAGTGATTTCAGTGTTCAAAGTACATCTAGTTCATCTTCACAACAACATTCTGACGAAGGTTATTATTATTCTCATTTTACTGATGGGGAACTGAGGTTGAGAGTTACTTGCCCAAGATTACCCAGTGAGTTCATTACTAAGGCCGCTTTTGCATGGATGCCGCCCCCCGCCCCCCCATCCGTGTGCACAGTGTGGCAGTGGATGAGGGGATGGTTGTCCACCCGTGGAAATACCACAGACGGTGGGTGAAGGTGAGTGTGCGCTCCAGGCACACATCATCTCCACCCATCACTCACCCATGGAGCCATCTGAAAAAAACAGACACTCTGAGTGGAGATGAGTGTACACCCGTGGAAAAGGGCACCCACCCACCTCCACCTGCTGCCAGTGTGCACCCACCTCCCCACCCACAGTGTCCATGGAAAAAGGGCCATAGGGAAATGCTCTGGAGCCCCATCATTCTGAGCACATGCCTTAAGCACCCCCGCCCCCAGTTGCTATACAGCCCCTGAAGCTTATACTAATTTTCAAAGTGGCCTACAGGAGGAAAAAGTTTCCCCACCACTGGGGCCAATCCCATGGTCTGTGTATCCCATGCGCACACACCCCCCCCCCATGCATGTGCATGCAAGCCGTTTCCATACAACACAGCGTGCCTGCAATGGCTGTGTGAACAGTTCCCATACGGGTGTGCATGGCTGCATGTGGGATCTGCAGACCATGGGACTGTCCCCATTGATATATGCTATGCCTAATATTTTCCCAAAGACTCAAGCCCGTAGTATGAATGTACAGATAAAGAGAGCCATGAAAATGATGTAGTTCAGGATGCTTCAAGTGCTGTAACATTCTCTCATGCTAAACTAGACATTTTGGGCTCATTTTTCAAGCAAATAAGCCACCTGAGGTTAACAACTTCCTACATGTGTATGCCAAGCAAACATCAATATGTGAAAATATTTAATATTAAAGATGATGGAGTGTTTAACAGTGTTGGACAAGATCTCCATTTTCATTTTCAATTCCATTTATGATGAAGAACATAAGAAGCGCCATACTGGGTCAGACCAATGGTCCATCTAGCCCAGCATCCTGTCTCTGACAGTGGCCAATCACGGTGGGTTGGGAGAAGCACACAACAGGTCACAATGGGGGATCCATTTCCTGTTGCTTTCCCGCAGCTCCCGTCATGTTCCCTGATCCTGTCTGTCTAATAGCTTGCTAATGGACCTATCTTCCAGAAACATGTCCAAACCTCTTTTAAACTCAACTATAGTACTGGTCCTTACCACAACCTCTGGCAGTAGATTCCACAACCCAATTATACGCTGAGTGAAAAAATATTTTCTTTTATTTGTTTTAAACTTGCCACCCTTGGGTTTCATGGTTTGTCCCCTAGTTCTAGTACTAGCTGAGAAAGTAAATAAGTGCTCCTTGTTTATTAGTTCCACACCACTCATGATTTTATAGACCTCTATCTTATCTCCTCTCAGTCTTCTCTTCTCCAAGCTGAAGAGCCCCCCAACCTACCAACCCTCTCCTCATACGGGAGCCCTTCCATGCCCTTGATAATTTTTGTTGCCCTTCTCTGTACCTTTTCTAGTTCAGCTATGTGTTTTTTGAGATGGGGCGACCAGAACTGCACACAATTTTCTAGGTTTGGTTGCATCATTGATTTGTATAGAGACATGATGACATCCTCAGTTTTAGTCTCTATCCCCTTCCGAATAATTCCTAACATTCTGTTTGCTTTTTTGACTGCTGAGGTGCACTGCGCTGTGGATTTTATTGTATTGTCCACAACCACCACCCCCAGATCCTTTTCCTGAGTGTTAACTCCTAGCTTAGTACCTAGCATTGTGTATGCATAGTTTGGATTATTTTTCCCTACATGCATCACTTTGCACTTGTCCAGATTAAATCTCATTTGCCATTTAGATGCCCAGGCACCCAGTCTCATAAGATCCTGTTGCAGTTCCTCACAGTCTGCTCGTGTTTTAAATACCTTAAATACCTTCAAATTTGATCACCTCACTCTTAACACCCTTTTCCAAATCATTAATGAATACATTAAACAGCACCGGTCCCAATACAGATCCGTGATGCACACAGCTTTTTAGATCTCACCATTGTGAAAACTGACCATTTAGTCCTACCCTTTGTTTTCTATATTTTAACCACTTTCTTATCCATAGTAAGACACTACCTCCTATCCCATGTCTTTTTAATTTTCTCAAGAGTCTCTCATGAGGGACGTTATTAAATGCTTTCTGGAAATCCAGGTACACTATATCTACTGGGTCTCCCTTGTCCGCATGCTTATTTACACCCTCAAAGAATTCCAACAGGTTAGTGAGGCATGACTTACCTTTACTAAATTCGTGTTGACTCTTCCCCATTAAGCCATGTTTGTCAACAGGCCCTGTAATTCTGTCCTTAATGATGGTTTCCACCATTTTTCCAAGCACAGACATCAAGCTTATTGGTCTGTAGTTTCCAGGATCACCTCTGGATACCTTTTTAAATATTGGGGTTACATTTGCCACCCTCCAGTCCTCGGGTACAGTAGCAGATTTTAGTGCCAGGTTACAAATTACTAACAGTAGGTCTGCAATTTCATATTTGAGTTCCTTCAGAACTCTGGTGTGAATACCCTCTGGCCCTGGTGACTTGTTAGTATTGTCAAACTTGGCAGTTTTTCAATTTGCCCTAGAACATCCTTCAACATCACATTGATTTGTAACATCTCTTCCAATTCCTCACCCACAAAGCAAGGAACTGGCATGGGTACCTACCCAAAATCCTCTTCAGTGAAGACCGACACAGAGAACTCATTCAGCTTCTCTGCAATGTCCTTATCCCCCTTGAGCACCCCTTATACTCCCTTGTCATCTAATGGCCCAACTGACTCCCTAGCAGGCGTCTTAATTTTTAAGCCAATTCATGACATATGACAGTGGAGGGAGAGGCATGTTCCGAGAGCCTTCCGTTTAGATCTACAATTTATCAGGAAAAGATCATTATTTGAAGTGTTAATTGATGAAGCAAACACATACATAATAATAGAATCACAGAAGCATAGAACCAAAAGGAGTCCAGCCTCCCACCATTAAGCAGAATCCACAACATCTACACGATCCCTATTTGTAAAGGCCTCCAGTGACAGGGCTGCCACCACCTCCTTTGGCAAATTATCCCACTGCTTAACTGTCTTGGTAGTTTGTCCTAATGTTTACCCTAAAACTTTCCACCTTTAATTTAAAACCATTGCCACTGGTCCTGTCATTAGTGCCCACAGAAATCAACTGGGCACCAAGTATTTTGCTTACAGCAGCCTTATACATGTGAAACCTCTGTAATTATGCCTCTTCTAATCCTCCCCCCCCCCCAGCCCAAGGCTAAATGTTCCCACTTCTTTCAGTCTTTCCTCATCTCTTTTATTGTCCTCGTTGTTCTCCTGAACCTTCTCCAGCTTGTAATCAAATATTTTTGAATTTGTTCAGATAGGTTTGGGACATGTTTAAGTGTGGTTCCCAGTACTGCATGCGCTAGACAAAAGGTGATTTTAAACAAGTAAAGTTGGGGGGCGGGGGGAGGTCCATGGCCACTGAGTGGAAGCTCCCAGCATGGCTACTGCAGCAGCCACTATGCACTACCCTTTACCCCGGAGCATGGGGGAGGGGGAAGCATGCTCAGTTAGCCTTTGAAACTGACATGTTTTGGGCATGAGTACTGGGGAACCATGTTGCCAAGTACTCGCAACCATTTTTTGTGATTTGCAGAGGCTGTGCCTCCCCACCCACAGTGCCTATGAGAGGCAGACTGGACTGCTGGCATGGCTGGTCACCCCAGGTTAATACAGGCAGGGGATGAATGGCCGCAAGTTGTTGTGAACCTTTTTGGCTTGCCTCACACGGAGCACTCTGGATTTTGGGGCAGTGCACCATGAGTGCCCATGAGCGAGTGCTGTGTGGCTCACAGGAGTGCACATTCCCCCGACCACCTTCAAACAGGAGGTTGGAAAAGTGGCTCCTGGGTGGCCATGCATGGTAGCATCTCATTTAAAAGTCTTCTTTGAAGAGATGGCATCTACTGCCCTGAAGATCTGTTTGAGTATCTACCCAGAGATGAATCAGACAGGTAAAGAATAGTGATCCTTGTCAGAGCTGTCTGCTCACTTCTTAATTCCATCTATGCTACAACATCTTCCCTGACATCTAGAAGTCTTTCATCATGGAAATACTTACTGCCTTTAGACAGAGAAGACTAAATTTACCTAGATACTATCTGTTACTACTTTTGGAATGAGTAACAAAACATCCCAGCTTATCTTTGGGTACAAACAGGCTTATCTTTAGATATGTGTGACTACTAGTGCAACTGCGCACAGCCCCACCAGGATCTCTTTTGGTTCACCAACCCACAGCAGGCTCTACACTAGAAGGCATAGGTTACTCATGGGTGAGTATATGGGGGCACTTGCCCATCAGATTTTCAGAAGCCTTATAGAACCCTTCCCAGCCCCCACTCCTATTCCCCCTCGCTATCAACAGTTACCGGTTGTCTATGCTAGGACCACCACCACCTGAGTATTTGAACCAGGTACCTCAGGACCTGTAGTTTTTACAGACAACCCTGTCAAACACACTCCTGTAATATCTCTTGAATAGTCCTGTGGACCTTTGACACAAACCTTTAGTGCAGGGTTTCCAAGCTTTTAACTTGGACGACCCCATTTTCAGACTCAGGGGGCAATTCTCCACCATTAAAAGTCAATGGCTAATTTTCCATTCACTTCAACAAATGAAGAATTGTGTCCTCAAACAGAATTCCACATCCAGAGACAGGAACAAAGAAACACAAAGTGTATAAAACACTAGTTGGATCATAAAGTCAAACTTAGATGACAGAACTTCACTTGGGGTCCTCATCCATACTTTGGGAACCTCTGCTTTACTGTTTCACATCATTATATGAAGTGTTAATTGCATAGGTTACTTGTGGATGCACTATGGGATATGCAAGAATCAGATGTATGACCTGATTCCAGAGAAATACAAAACTCAGCTGAAATGGGAAATATGAAGAAAGTAGGCACTGTCATGACCTTCGCATACTTTTAAAGAACATCTTTCTAAATATTATAGCTAAATCATTATTGTAAAATTCTGATATGGGTGTGAGGAGTCAGGTCCCAAGCTAGCAGTGCAGAGGTTCTTGTGAAGGAGCCACTTCTCTAGTGCCACTGCCTCTTCCGAGCAAGCTTAGACCCTGCAGGTGCCATATAGAACCTCATCCACACTGGCTGTGCCACAACCCACCAATTGTCTGTCTCCAATCAATAAAACTTCCTGATTGGTCGTCTGCCACCATGACTGCCATCAACAAGAAGCTGGGTTGAAGATCTAACTTGATCCATTTCCCACCACTGCCTGTGCAGTTTCTGCCCTGATTCAGTCTGTTTATATCACTCTCTTCCCTGAACCTGTTACTATTCTGACTCCCCATCCTGGCCCAGGTCCTGACCCCCTGACTTCACTGGTTGCCCCACACCCCATGTCCCCGACATTTAAATTAGGGTTACTGGGCCTATCAATCTTGACATGTCTGCAGATGTTTTTGATAACCACATAAATCCTTGCCATTTAAAAAAAATAAAAAATAGCTGAGAAGGTCAACACCAAGACCAAAAGGAGACCAATGACTCAAGATCTCAGATTTCTTTCATAAGGCATAAACATGAAGGTATCCTTCAATCTTCCCAGGCATAAAGCAGTCCTAACACTTCAAGCCTCCTACTTTAGAAAAAACTAGGGCTGAAACTTAATTCTCAGTTTCTCGAAAAGAATCACAATTGTTGTCTCCTTATTGCAAATGAGAATGAGATGAGCATCAGCTGGACTCTGAGAAAAATGAGAATCTTGAAAAATGTAATACCCAGTGTTGACAGAGGGATAGGGATGGGCGAACAGATCACGGTTCGGTCTGCCCGTTTGGTTCGGCCGTTTGGTTCATTCGCCGCATTTGGGTTCGGCCGTTCGGTTCGGTCCTGTTCGGGTGTTCAGAAAAAGGCTCTCTGTGTGAGGAATGATGGCCCAAGACCCATGACGGTGGGTCCTGGGGCTGGAGTGGCTGTTTCTTGATGTGGTGGAATTACATCATCTCCGTGCAAGGAATGATGACCCCAGACCCATGACAGTGGGTCCTGGGACTAGAGTGGCACAATATATACACAATATTACATGGGGGGAAACACAAAGAACACAGGGAGGGTTACAAAACTGAAATTAAAATCAATCTAATAATATTCCTACTCTAAATAAATCCAAAACTTAAAACAGGGGAAGGGAATCAGAGATGGAATAAGAGGGAGAGGGAAAAAGATTCACTGGAGGGGGGAGGGAGGAAGGAAGATTGAACACAAGGAGGGATAAAAACAAAAAATAACACCTAAATCTATCTAATATAATCTAAATAAGTGATAATATGGAGGTAAATGGGTTGGATGGGTGAAATAGGAGGAGGATGGCAATGGATTAGGAATAGGAAGGAACAAAAACTGCTGGGAGAGAGGGAGCCTTCTGAAACGCCTGCGGTTCAGGAACAGTGAGTAGCTCAGAAGGTGTTGGGAAGGGGGAAGGCAATCAGTTTTGTTTCTTGCTGTGCCCGCCTCACCACAAGCCCCATTGACTCCATGCAGTCTAGCCCATGGCCAATCTCAGA
The DNA here is from genome assembly GCA_003113815.1 of Sphenodon punctatus. Classification (NCBI taxonomy): domain Eukaryota; kingdom Metazoa; phylum Chordata; class Lepidosauria; order Sphenodontia; family Sphenodontidae; genus Sphenodon; species Sphenodon punctatus. The sequence goes on from QEPC01010227.1 coordinate 85,981, forward strand.
CTGCGAACCCAGTGGTCTGGGGTGAAAAGGGATAGTAATTGGGCAGGCTGGCTGCTACTCCAAGCCTCTCCACCCCTGGTGCCTGGAAGTCTGCTTCTCAGCTGACTCCCCCCCTCTGTACATTTTGCCTTCCAGTGACACCTTTTTGCCAGTCGAACTCACCCGAACACGATCCGAACTGTTCGGTCATTTTGACGTTTGGAATTGAGTTCGGTTCGGTCAGTTCCTGTTTGTATTCGGGTTCAGGTTCGGTCGTCCGAACAGGCCGAGTTCGAGCTGAACTCTGAACTTCCAAACCACATTCACACATCCCTACAGAGGGAAGGAGGGAGGGAAGGAGGAGGAATCCATGTTGTTCCTTGCCCAGCTTTCTTAGGGGCTGGCAGCTGTCTCCATGGGGAAAGCTTTCCAATGGCAAATTTTCAGGAATGGGAGATCAGGAGGGAGGGGAGAGACTCATCTGATATCTTAGCTTTCTATTGGCTAGCAGGAATCAGCAGCCAATACAATGCTGAAAAGTAGTGCTGAGTTCGCCTCCTCCCTTCAGCTCCCCATCCCATCTGGAAACAGGGAAGAGTAATGTAGTTGATTTTCACATGTTTGCCCATGTGATTACTTTATCTGGGGCTGGAAACAAATGGGAAGGGGGGAGCTGAAGGGAAGACATTCTTTTAGATTTTTCATTATTTAATAGTTCCACTAATAGAATGCAGCCACATATTCCCTTTACTAGATTAGATAGACAGACAAATAGATAATTTGGTTAAGCCACAACAATACGTGTAAGAGCAGCCCTCGGAGGCTGATGGAACCGCAACAAGTTAATTGCAGACCCCGACGGTCACTCTGTCGATGATCTTGTCCAGCATTGGAACATCTTGCTGGGAGAGGCAATTGACAGGGTGGCTCCGAGACGGCTTCTCCCTCCGTCTTGTCACCACAGGGCCCCTTGGTTTACTGAGGGGCTGCAGGGGATGAAACAGGTAAGTAGGTGACTAAAGCGATGCGGACGTCAGACCCGCCCTGAATCTGACCGACTTCTCCCTAGGACCCATTTGCGGTCCTATGTTGAGGCTGTGAGGACNAGGTTCTTGTGAAGGAGCCACTTCTCTAGTGCCACTGCCTCTTCCGAGCAAGCTTAGACCCTGCAGGTGCCATATAGAACCTCATCCACACTGGCTGTGCCACAACCCACCAATTGTCTGTCTCCAATCAATAAAACTTCCTGATTGGTCGTCTGCCACCATGACTGCCATCAACAAGAAGCTGGGTGGAAGATCTAACTTGATCCATTTCCCACCACTGCCTGTGCAGTTTCTGCCCTGATTCAGTCTGTTTATATCACTCTCTTCCCTGAACCTGTTACTATTCTGACTCCCCATCCTGGCCCAGGTCCTGACCCCCTGACTTCACTGGTTGCCCCACACCCCATGTCCCCGACATTTAAATTAGGGTTACTGGGCCTATCAATCTTGACATGTCTGCAGATGTTTTTGATAACCACATAAATCCTTGCCATTTAAAAAAAATAAAAAATAGCTGAGAAGGTCAACACCAAGACCAAAAGGAGACCAATGACTCAAGATCTCAGATTTCTTTCATAAGGCATAAACATGAAGGTATCCTTCAATCTTCCCAGGCATAAAGCAGTCCTAACACTTCAAGCCTCCTACTTTAGAAAAAACTAGGGCTGAAACTTAATTCTCAGTTTCTCGAAAAGAATCACAATTGTTGTCTCCTTATTGCAAATGAGAATGAGATGAGCATCAGCTGGACTCTGAGAAAAATGAGAATCTTGAAAAATGTAATACCCAGTGTTGACAGAGGGATAGGGATGGGCGAACAGATCACGGTTCGGTCTGCCCGTTTGGTTCGGCCGTTTGGTTCATTCGCCGCATTTGGGTTCGGCCGTTCGGTTCGGTCCTGTTCGGGTGTTCAGAAAAAGGCTCTCTGTGTGAGGAATGATGGCCCAAGACCCATGACGGTGGGTCCTGGGGCTGGAGTGGCTGTTTCTTGATGTGGTGGAATTACATCATCTCCGTGCAAGGAATGATGACCCCAGACCCATGACAGTGGGTCCTGGGACTAGAGTGGCACAATATATACACAATATTACATGGGGGGAAACACAAAGAACACAGGGAGGGTTACAAAACTGAAATTAAAATCAATCTAATAATATTCCTACTCTAAATAAATCCAAAACTTAAAACAGGGGAAGGGAATCAGAGATGGAATAAGAGGGAGAGGGAAAAAGATTCACTGGAGGGGGGAGGGAGGAAGGAAGATTGAACACAAGGAGGGATAAAAACAAAAAATAACACCTAAATCTATCTAATATAATCTAAATAAGTGATAATATGGAGGTAAATGGGTTGGATGGGTGAAATAGGAGGAGGATGGCAATGGATTAGGAATAGGAAGGAACAAAAACTGCTGGGAGAGAGGGAGCCTTCTGAAACGCCTGCGGTTCAGGAACAGTGAGTAGCTCAGAAGGTGTTGGGAAGGGGGAAGGCAATCAGTTTTGTTTCTTGCTGTGCCCGCCTCACCACAAGCCCCATTGACTCCATGCAGTCTAGCCCATGGCCAATCTCAGACTGCGAACCCAGTGGTCTGGGGTGAAAAGGGATAGTAATTGGGCAGGCTGGCTGCTACTCCAAGCCTCTCCACCCCTGGTGCCTGGAAGTCTGCTTCTCAGCTGACTCCCCCCCTCTGTACATTTTGCCTTCCAGTGACACCTTTTTGCCAGTCGAACTCACCCGAACACGATCCGAACTGTTCGGTCATTTTGACGTTTGGAATTGAGTTCGGTTCGGTCAGTTCCTGTTTGTATTCGGGTTCAGGTTCGGTCGTCCGAACAGGCCGAGTTCGAGCTGAACTCTGAACTTCCAAACCACATTCACACATCCCTACAGAGGGAAGGAGGGAGGGAAGGAGGAGGAATCCATGTTGTTCCTTGCCCAGCTTTCTTAGGGGCTGGCAGCTGTCTCCATGGGGAAAGCTTTCCAATGGCAAATTTTCAGGAATGGGAGATCAGGAGGGAGGGGAGAGACTCATCTGATATCTTAGCTTTCTATTGGCTAGCAGGAATCAGCAGCCAATACAATGCTGAAAAGTAGTGCTGAGTTCGCCTCCTCCCTTCAGCTCCCCATCCCATCTGGAAACAGGGAAGAGTAATGTAGTTGATTTTCACATGTTTGCCCATGTGATTACTTTATCTGGGGCTGGAAACAAATGGGAAGGGGGGAGCTGAAGGGAAGACATTCTTTTAGATTTTTCATTATTTAATAGTTCCACTAATAGAATGCAGCCACATATTCCCTTTACTAGATTAGATAGACAGACAAATAGATAATTTGGTTAAGCCACAACAATACGTGTAAGAGCAGCCCTCGGAGGCTGATGGAACCGCAACAAGTTAATTGCAGACCCCGACGGTCACTCTGTCGATGATCTTGTCCAGCATTGGAACATCTTGCTGGGAGAGGCAATTGACAGGGTGGCTCCGAGACGGCTTCTCCCTCCGTCTTGTCACCACAGGGCCCCTTGGTTTACTGAGGGGCTGCAGGGGATGAAACAGGTAAGTAGGTGACTAAAGCGATGCGGACGTCAGACCCGCCCTGAATCTGACCGACTTCTCCCTAGGACCCATTTGCGGTCCTATGTTGAGGCTGTGAGGACAGCAAAGAAGGAGTTCTTTGCTGCCCTCATAGAGTCTGCGAAGTCGCGTCCAGTGGAGCTGTTCCGGGTGGTGCAGAGGCTGGTCAGTCCTGCCTCCCTCTGCCTGGACAGGGATTTGTCCCAGGCCCACTGTGAGGAGTTTGCCACCTACTTCGCAGACAAGATCACTCAGATCCAGAGTAACTTTGACACCGGGTTGGAAGCAGTAAGCGAGGGGCACGAGGTTATGGAGGCACCGTTTGATCGAACTTTCTAGGATGAGTTTCAGGAAGTGACACCAGCCGATACAGTGAATGTCCTGGGATCTGTCAGAGCCACTAGTTGTGACTCAGATCTGTGCCCGTCCTGGTTGGTGAAAGCCTCCAGAGAGACATTGGGGACGATGCTGGCGAGGGTAGTGAACGCGTCCCTTCGGCAGGGGAGATTGTCGCCCAGTTTCAAGGATGCTGTGGTATGCCCCCTGCTGAAGAAGCCATCTTTGGGTGTGGACACACTCGCCAGTTACCGACCCGTCTCTAATCTTCCCTTTTTAGGGAAGGTTATTGAACAGGCAGTGGCACTGCAGCTCCAGGCGCATTTGGATAGCATCGGTTTCCTTGACCCTTTTCAGTCTGGGTTCTGTCCTGGCTATGATACTGAGATGGCTTTGGTGGCCTTGGTGGATGATCTCTGCTGGGAGATGGACGCAGGCTGTTCAACATTTCTGATCCTGCTAGATCTCTCAGCCGCGTTTGACACCATGGACTGCTGCTGAGATGGCTGAGACACCTGGGGGGTGGGTGGACGGGACTTTCCTAGGGTGATTCCGTTCATTCCTCTTGGGGAGAAGCCAGCGGGTGGTGCTGGGGGCTGAAACATCAAGCCCCCAGGCCTTCACCTGTGGTGTTCCGCAGGGTTTGATCCTGTCTCCATTATTATTTAAAGTATATATGCAGCCCCTGGGGGAGATCGTGAGAGGGTTCGGGGTGTGATGTCATCAATATGCTGATGATACTCAGCTGTACCTCTCATTTTCAACTGACCCAGTCCTGCTGTCTTATTACTTTCCCAATGTTTGGAGAAACATGGGATTGGAGAAACATGGCGGATTGGATGTGGCAGAGCATACTGAAGCTTAATCCTGATAAAACTGAGGTGAAGGTGGTGGGAAGGGCGAGGGAGGTACTGGCTCCCCTTGGAGGGGGGGGTCCGTCCTCCTGTAATCCAGCAGGTTCAGAGTCTGGGGTGGTGTTGGACTCAGGTCTCTGTCTGGATCAGCAGGTTGAGTTGGTGGCTAAGGCTGTCTTCTGCCAGCTGTATATCTGGTACAGAGGCTGCGTTCATACATCTCCGGGCCCGACCTGGCCACTCTCATTCATGACTTCATCACCTCGAGGCTAGACTACTACAATGTGCTTTATGTGGGGCTTCCTTTGTTTCTGGTTTGGAGACTGCAGCTGGTGCAGAATGCTGCGGCCCGTCTCCTTACAGGGACAGGGCGGCAGGAGCACAACACCTGTGCTCCGTACTCTGCACTGGCTGCCTATAGCATACCGACCCAGATTCAAGGGGTTAGTATTGATCTATAAAGCCCTGCACGACTGGGTCCCTCATACCTTGGGGACCGTCTCACCCTCCATGCCTCAGAGCAATCCCTTCGGTCCACCGGGAGCACCTTTCTGGAGATCCCCCATGTAAAACGGGGGGTCACAATGGAGAGGGCGTTCTCGGTGGCCGGGCCGCAGCTTTGGAACTCCCTCCTGGAGGAAGCACGCCTGGAGGAAGCCTGCCTGGCCCCAGGTTTGTTTGCATGTTCACTCAGTCCTTCGGAGGGGAGGATGGGAGGGTGGGGTAGTTGGGGGGTATTTTAAAGGTTTTTATGATATTTAAAAAACACAACCCCATTAATCAAAATTTAAAATTGATTTTATTTCTTTATTTTATGTTGTAAGCCGCCCTGAGATGCCATGGGCATGAGGAGGCGGCTAATAAATGTTTATTATTATAATAAAATAATAATAATAATAATATTTCAGACCAAAATGCTAATGTTAGTAGGACATTGCCAATTAAATGCCATTATTTTGCATCTGTGTACTGTCCACCTACTCCCAGCCACACCTGTAGGGTTGTGCGAACGTGGTTCGGATGTTCGGAGTTTGGTCCGAACTCGGTCTGTTCAGATGTCCTAACTGAACTCAAAAATGGCCGAACAGTTCGGTCATGTTCATGTGAGTTCAGATGAGTTCGGGGGCGGAAAAAGGTGACTTCGGGTGGGAGAAACGTGAGTGGAAGAGGGAGGCAGCTGAGGAGCAGACCTCCTGGCCCCAGGGGTGGAGACCAGGGGTTGTTCCAGGGCCAAATGATACTGAAACTGAAAAAAATCTTCAAATTCAGTATCAGTATCAATAGCGCCATTTTTGAATGTTCGGCCAAACCGAACTCTGCCAAACCGAACAACTGAACCCGAACTCGGTTTTTGAACTGAATGACCGAACATCTGAACATCTGAACCTCATTTTGTTCGCACATCCCTACACACCTGGGTCCAGATCAGATGGACCCCAGCCCGCAGTCTTCCCACACAGTGTCCCCTCCCACACCCCATAGTGTCACGGTCTAGACTCTCCACAATGGTATGGTGTTGCCCAGGGCAACAGCCAGCTGGAAGCAGAGCAGCAGCGTGGGTGCACACATTGGACAGACCACTGCTCTGCTTCAGGTAGGGTCCTGGGTTTGGATGGCCCACTCCACTGGTGACAATCTGAGATGTTCCAGAGTGCAGCTCGTGGGGTGCCCCAGAGCAGACATAGCCTGCTCGACACCTGCACATCTGGTATGGCACCTTTAGACAGACAAGTCACCCGGGGTGAAGCGGGCTGGCACAGCCCGTCCATCTTAAAAGCACCCACATTGTCTCATCCTTTCCCCCTGTAACTGAGCTAAGCATTCGCATCTACAACTATTCAGCTTGGTGAATGCACCTCTGTCTCTCCTTATGTTCTCCTACCCTTCTTGCCCTTCCTCTTGTCCATCCTAGATTGTAAGTCCCTTGTGGCAGGAACCTGTATTTAATCAAAACTATTCAGCACAAGGCACAGTACTGGTTCTATATTAATAATAATGTAACGACAGACAAAACAAAAGTAGCTGAAATAACAAAATGAGTGAAAAAACAAAACAAAATATTCAAAACAGACACCCCACGGAACAGAAGTGAATGGCAATCATTATGCATTTATCAGAAACAAAATGGGTATAAATATTGATTTTGGCAAATATTCATTTCAGCTCTAGTAGCCATATACAAACCCATTCAGTGTGAGGTCTGACAGGGGCCAAGGCAGACACATGGGTGTACCCCTGGAGCAGCGCTGAGAGTGGGCAGCCCCACATCTGTCTGAAAATACCCAATGTAAGCAGAAGCATAATTGAACACTACGGGGGTGAAGAGCTGAGGAAGGAATGTGCAGTAGCTCTAATAGTGTTAACAAAGCAACTGAATTACCAAAATTACAAAAATGGACAAAATAAGATACAGAAATAAAATTTTAAAAAACAAACAAAATGAAATATCTGAATGAATGAACATGTGAATAATTATTCAGGGTGCAGTTATTTGGATATTCAGACTAGGGCTATCCAAAAATGAGAATACATTTTTTGAACAACAAATGAACAATTTGTTTCAGCCCTAGGCCACTTGAAGGGTGTATGGAAACAGTAGTTCAGGTGATATCTTTTATTGGGACCAACTCTTCTTAGTGAAGGTATTTATTTATTTATTTAAATTTATATCCCACCCTTCCCTGGAGGCTCAGGGTGGTTTACAAAAACTACAGCACACACAAAAAAATAGTAAAATTATAAAACAATAAAATAAAATCCCCATAAGCCCCCTACATTCAACCCAAAAACTCACCTACCCAACCTCTGTCTCTGCCTACTGAAAGCTCTGCTAAAAAGAAAAGTTTTACACTGCCTCCAGAATATTATTTATTTATTTTATTTTATAAATTTTTACCCCGCCCCTCCTGCCATGCAGCTCGGGGCAGCTTCCATACATCTAAAAAACAGTACAATCAATTAAAAATCATCATAAATATTATAAAATATTAAAACAGAGCTAAATATAATCATAAAAAGCAAAAATAAGTGGGGGAGCTAATATGCTCCTGCTCAGGCTCTGACGGATCTCTGTGGGAAGGGAGTGCCATAGTACCGGGGCAGCAATCAAGAATACCTCTCTGCGATCCCTTGTCATACAGACAAAATTTTCCAGTGGTATCTGCAAGAGGCTGCTCCCAGCTGGCTGCAGGAATCAAGGTGGCGCATGGAAGGAGAGGCAGTCTTACAGATATACGGGGCCCAAGCAGTTTTGGCCTTTAAAGGTCAAAGCCAGCACCTTGAATTGTGCCCAGAAATCTATGGAAAGTCAGTGTAGGCTATGCAGGTGGGATGTGCTCATGGTGTCCCATCCCCAAAAGGAGTGTACTGCTGCATTCTGCAGCAGCTGCAGCTTCCACACAGTCACCAAGGCCAGCCCCATGTAGAGTGTATTAAAGTAGTCTAGCCTTGAGTAAATGAAAGCATGAATGATGGTAGCCATCGGAGTCAGAAAGAAAAGGCTGTAGCCATCTCACCCGATGCAAGCTTTCAAGCCACACAGGGCTCTTCATCAGGCAATGGATAAGACAGAACTAGATAGGAAGGATGGAGGCATCCAGGAAATATACAGGAGGAAGGCATAGTGTTTAGACAAGCCATTCAGCAGGTGGCACTCTTCCCTCTTATTCAGCACTGAACCATGGTATTAAAGAACAATATTTCAGGATAAATTTAAAATGCAAGAGCATGCAGAACATTTCATAAAGTTGGAGTAATTAACTCAGAGTTATTAAGGGCCAAATCTTAAACCCATGTAACATGCACACACAAAGTACATGTAATACACTGCACACATTGCATGGACACTTGTGCACGCACTCTGCATAGTGCATGCAAGAGTTTGGGATCAAACTGTAAATGCTTAAATTAGAGTTTAAGTGACTGCCCTGTGCCAACTCCTGAGTTTTCATTTCTCCTTGGCATTTCTAGGTTGCTGCTGCTACCACCTTCTCTTAGACTGAAAAACACCCATTGAAAAACACTGGTGCAACCACACAAGATGTCTTTGGCAGGCTACCATGCCTTGGGAAGCCTTAACCCACTCTGGACAGCTGTACTACACGATGCAGCGCATTGTGTGTCCAGTGGCTGCCAGATGTCCCCACTTCCCCCCACAGTGTGGCAAGCAGTTGGTTGCTATGCAATGCATTCTTGGGAAAAGGCCTAGGATGCATTGTGTAACAGCCTAACCCCAAATGAGGTTTTATATATATATAACATTTATTGCATAGCCTTAGCTGTTGCAAACAGAAACATCAAATACATCAGGTCACTAGCAATACACTCAAACAACCATATATAATTCAGTTAAAATGAGAGAATAATACAAATACATTCACTTAACCTTGTTTAACAGCTTTGTACTACCTATTACATGAACCACTAACGCTCTGATCGATTAAGGTCTACTGACCTACACAATTCTTATTACTTTATCCCGAAGAAATAAGATGCGCTTAAAATTCATCCACAATTGAGTCACACAAACTTTAAAACCCCATAAACCCATTCAAGCAGGTTCTCCCAGAGTTATCACGGCCTATCCAGAGCTGGGATCGAGACCCCACTCTGAACCAAGTTCTCCATAAACCTTTGTCTTCAGTCCATTGCCTGGTAGGCGAATTCTGCCACCTGCCTAGTTAAATCAGCATCCACCAGGCACAGCAACGTGCGCATTATTTTAAATTCATGTACCTCCTGAAGATTCACCAAGTAGTTAACTCTTAATCCCTCAAAAAAGGGGTAGATTAATAAAATATGAAGCACCGTATCTGGGGTCCCCTTATCACAGAGAACACACAGTCTCTGCTCTCCCTTATATCTGCCTTCCAGGTAAGATGAGAGAAAGGAATTACAACGAAGTCTGGTGAATGCAACTCTCCTGGTGGTATCCATCCAGCTGAATAAATAACTTGAACCAAACTGGCGTGGATTAGGAGGGATATATTCAGGGGCCACACTCTGGAGGTCCAGGAGGGCCCTTTCCGACTGGAGAGCCTGATCTCTCAGTCTCCTCTGGGTCAGCTTTTTAAATAGGGCCACTCCGGCGCTTTTAAGCACTTCGCTGGAAAAGCCCATTTTTTATAAATTTCCAGCCCGGTCACAGTAAGCCAAGTGTCTAATAAACCTGCCTTGCGGGCCATACATAACAAAGAACTCTCCCCCTCCAGAAGGCACATGATTTTTGCCCAAAACGTGGAGACTAGCTGAAGTAGTACTGTTCGCACCGGCAAGACACCTGTTTCCGCCCTCAACAAAACCTGTGGGATACCCCGCGGGAGGCCCAATAAGGAGGCCAGAAAACCATTCTGGATATTTTCCAAATCTTCAAAAAAATCAAGGGCCCAAATAGGTGCCACATACAGTGCTTGGTTTAACACCTTGACCTTAAATAAACGCAACGCCGGATCAACCAAATTACACCCCCCCGAACAAAATAAAACTTCAATATTGCTGCAGCCGATTTCTTAGACTGCATTCTGACCAAATCATAATGGGCCTTCCAGGATGGCCTAGATGAAAAAGTGACCCCCAAGTATTTAAAGGAATGGACTTGCTCAACTCGTTCCCCTCTTATATTCCAGGAGTGTATATCCAGCCTTCTCCATGCACCTACAATCAAAATTTTGGTTTTAGAGTAATTTATTTTTAACATTTCTTTTTGGCAATATTCACCAAAGAAACAAAGCTGTCTCCTAAGGCCCACCATTGATCGAGATATTAATACGGTATCATCCGCATATAATAGAACCGGTAACCGTCTATTCCCCACCAAAGGTGCATGGGTGTCCACTGCTTTCATATGGTGTACAACATTATTCAAATATAGATTGAATAGGGCCAGGGCCAACAGGCAACCTTGCCTAACCCCACATTGGATTGGGATCACCTTAGAAAGCATCCCTGGGTGACCGTATCTCACTTGTAGTGAGTTCCCCGAATGCAACTTCACCATCAAATAAAGCAGTCTAGGGTCTATAGAAGAAGTCCTCAGCTTGGCCCACAGACGTTCTCTATTCACCTAATCGAAAGCCTTCTCCAGGTCCACAAAGCAAAAATATAATTTCCCCTGGGCAGCTACATATTTCCTAATCAATGATACAATTATCAGAATATGATCTGTAGTAGCTCTTCCTTCCCAAAATCCCACTTGTTCCGGCTCAATTGCTCCTATCGCCTGCATCCAAGACTTCAGTCTGCCCAGCAAGAATCTGGAATTCAGCTTCCCAATAATGCTGATCAGGCTGATCGGCTGATAGTTACTCGGAGCAGATGCATCTCCCTTCTTATAAATAGGAATCAGGATGCTCCTGAGCCAGGAATCAGGAACCTCCCCTGTATCATTTATAATCGAAAAAAGAGGGGCCAAAAAGTTGGCCCACCAGTCTGAGAATGCTTTTATTACCTCGTCCGGCACTCTATCAGGGCCCGGAGCCTTACCCAGCTTAAGAGATGTAATCAGGACTCTAACTTCCTCCACTTATACTGGCGACCAACTCTCAAACCTGTTGCATGGGCTAAGCTGCACAGGCTTAAGAATTGTAGGGGCATATGGGGCATATAAAAACAGCTTGCTGAAGAATTGGTTCCCAATCATGGATGGCGATAGAATGGGTGCTAGCTAACCCACCCTTCCACTGCATAGAGTGGATCAGTTTCCAAAATTTATTATTTTTCTCGACAGCAGCCTGGTGTAATTCTAACCATAGTGCCTTTTGAAAAGCCAATTTTTTCTTAACTAGAAGGTTCCTGTAATGTGTATGTTGGGCCTGGAGTTGAATCCGGGTCTTAGTCAAAGGGCCATTTCTCAGATTCTTCGTTAGGTATCTAAGATGGGTCCTGGAAGCCCTACAGTCTCTATCAAACCAGGACACTGGTCTCTCCAGCCCATCCCGCCTACACCCTGAGGTAACCAGAGTGGTCAGTTGTGGTTCCATCAACTTCATCAACCTATTGTACCAACCCAAGCCCTCCCGGGGCTGGGCTATCCCCTCCTCACAAAGTAACATCACCTCCGGTACTTTGATAAAACCCTCAAAAGCCTCCATAAGATCCCTAGCATGCTTGAGTCTGCTTATTGGCTACCCTTCTTGCGTAGGGGTGGGGAGGGGGCAAAGATGGATGAAGAAAAAAACCCTCATTCCTCACTGGGGAGTTTACTTCCAGTATGATGGGGAGATGGCACGTATCTGGTCTTGGGAGAATCTGCAAGCTTAAGACACACTTAAATTCTGGGTGGGCAATTAGAAAATAATCTATTAGGCTAGAGCCATTATACAATGGAAGGTAAAATTACCTTCCCTATCACCCATAACCTGGCCATTGACTATTACCAGATCTAGGGTTTGGGTAAAATTTTCCATAACCTCACTCTTGATCCAACCAGGGCATCCAAAGAACACTGAGGTGGAAGCGGCGAGTTACACAAAGACTCTTCTGAGGGAACCTTTGCCGAACAGTCAACCGGGTTCCCCAATCTGGTATTAAAATCCCCTGCCAAAAGCAGCACTGAATCTGGGAACTCGCTCAATGCCCTCATTATTAAACTAGACATTTCCAGCCACATTTCTTCAAAATACTATGTTGACTTTATTGGAGGGACATACACATTCCCTAAAAGCAGTTCTAACCCATCAGGGAACGAGCACAGTAACAACATAAAATTGGATTTGAAAATGGCCAGAGTCTTCACTCTGACCTTCAGGGCTTGTGCTACCAAAAATGCAAGGCCCCCACTCGGCCTTCCAGAGCTATTAGATGGAGTAGCTGGCAAGCAGAAACAATCAAATCCAGGCAAATTAACAGAAGTAGAATTACCCACCAGCCAAGTCTCTTGTAACATAATTATATCAAAACCAGAATCCATCAAAAAAATTTTTTAAAATCCTCATCAATACATCGTGCCTTCCAGCCAGATATATTCCAAGATAACAACTTCCAGGAGGCCTTATTCCTAATCATACTGGCCTCCATCCCTAATAAGGGATTAAAGGGGCCACTAGGAACAGCCAAGGTACTAGGATAACTTCCTCTGGTCCTTGGCCTTCTTCCTATCTTTAAAAGAGTAGACCCCAGGGAAAATGCAACGGCCCTCTGCCTGTCCACTATGACCCACTACAGCCACACCCTGCAAAGAGGGGTCTGAATCTTCAGGCACTAGCTACAAAAGCTAACCCCGGAGGGACTGAGCTCTGGCCCTCAGGTGAACCACTAGGGAAATGGGTTAAGACAGGCCAAGGCATGGTAGCCTGGATGCTCAGGTCCCTTCTGCCCCACCGTGTGACAAGCTTTGTGGTCGGGCTTTGAGGGGCAGGTGCTGTTGCCTATTGCGTGCAGCCACATCATGGCCGGGGATGGGATTCTGGTTGGGCTGTGGGAGGGAGGTGGGGCAAGGCAGGTCTGGGTGGCCACTTGTGTGGCTGATGCCATGGCCCACCCAGGAGATCTGAGAGTGGCTCACCCGGCTTCCCTATGGGGGAAGACAACCATTTGCCCAGCTCCCTACACTGGCCCCGCAGTGTGGCAGCTGCGCTTGCCCACCATGAGGCTGCACGGGGATTGGGCCCTCTGCAGATCACGTGGCTGCACTCATTGTGTGGCAGAAGCACATGTGGATACTGGGATAGGAAATCGTGTGTGTCTTTTTTAAAGAAAAGCCACCACAAGACTTTGACTCTAGGCAGTGAGCTTTGGGTATATAAGTGATCGTCACAATAGGAAGGGATGCAAGATTTTGTTTAAAAGGCTGAGATAAGCATCAATTAGAAGTCAGTTAACCTTCAAATATCCTACTTGCTCTACTCTACTGGCGCCTGACCACATTTATATGATTTAAAGTTTTATAATGAAGCATAAGTTTCCAAAATTAAGCAGCCAAACTTCATAAAAATTGGTCTAATTATTGCAGTAGACATTTGAGTAAGACCAATTAGGGGTGTCTAGATCCAATTATTTTTCAGACGACATGTTAAGAAAGCCAAATGGTTCAGTCTAGATCTGAATTTTTATGGGTTAGATCTCTCATTTTCAGCTGAGGCACCAAGTCACAGAACACAGCGCGTGGAGAGTTGTGCCATGAAGAGCTCCTACAGCCGAGGTGGGAAATCTAAGCATAACAAACCCTGTGTATTCACCAGCACTAGGAAGGCAAGTCACAGCAAGAGCAGAAAAAGGCTTCCGCAAACCTATCAAATCAGCACTACCCAAACTTAAAGTGGCATTTTGGGTGATAACTGATATCTATCTGCACTCCATCAGGTACCCTTTTAGCTTTTGGTTTTCTTTCTCCGGTTTTTTTTGGGGTTTTTTTGTATTTTATACAATTGGGCCATTATAAAATTCTGGCTAGATCATTTTGACAGTACTTTCACCACTGTGCATGCACAATAACCAAAAATGATGCAATCAAGTGGACAAAATACCCTAACTGATGAAACAAAAAACCTGAACTGGAATACTAAAAAAAACCAGGATACGGGAGTACCCATTCTGTCTATGAATTTAAATAAAATATAATAAGAACAACATAATAAATCTCATTCAGGTAGCTGAAGGGGTACCTGAAAATCTGAAAAATAAAATATTCCCAGTTATTAAACTTACAACTTATTTCAGTTCTATTCCTAATGTTTTTATGAGATGATTTTTTTTTTTTTGTCTCCTTTCTGCCTTGCTTATTAATCCTCCTATTTAGGGTTCTTTAGTGTCCTTACAAGTTCAAAAGACAAACCTTGTACTTTGCCGTGTTCCTATGTATCAGGGGGTGGGAAACCTTTGGCCAGGGGGTCAAATTCATTTGTGCCATTGTCACCTTTATGATAAATTAAGGATCAAATGGTTGGCTGGGTTCCTGAACCGTCTACTAGGTCAAACAACCCCCGAGATAGTGAGTTGTCTTTTGTCAGACAAAATGCTGGCAAAGACTCATGCTGTTATGTCTTTTCTGATCCTAGCCTTCCAGGACAGGGGAAAGTTTCTTACTTTTAAGCGAGACTAACTGGCTGCTGTGAGCCTCCTGGTGGCCTTATGTGATATGATGATAATGTTATCATTGTTACTATTATTATGTATTATTTTATCATGGTATACGTGTGATCTTGATAGTATTTTTTAATTTTCCTTTTCTACTATGGCCTCAGCTATGTTAATAAATGAAATGGAAATTAATTCAGCCCATGACTAATTTTTATGTGGCTGTGATTCCAGGAAAAAGTTCCTACCACCAAGCACTGAAAGAATGAGCTCAGAGTAAGGGAGCAGAGATGAGGACATGCACACAGTGATGAGGGACAGAGCTATGGCACAGAGTCATGATCTGGACCCTCCTCATTCTGAGCATACCCTTTAGATAACCCTGCCCAGGTGCCCACAACTTCTGTGCAGCTTCCCCATCCCTACTTTATATCCAGGCTTGACTAGAGACTCTCCTCTGATGTTGCTGGGAGAGGCCACCTGAATGAACAGCCAGTGGGGAAGATATGGCTCTTTGTTTAAAGGGCCAGCAAACTGCCTTGCCATTCCAAGCTAATCAAAGGCCTCAAGTCTAACCCTTAAACCAGAGGTGCACCTAACGTTTGGATGGGCCCTGATGCAGAAGATGGAATAGGGCCTTCTCCACCTATGAGGCATGAGTGAGTGAGGGAAATGCTAGGCAGAGAGACAAAGCAGTGGGGCCTGACAGTGCTGCATGGGTGGACTGCCCACCTCAATGTAAGGACTAGGGCTGAAAAAAAATCAGTTAAATTGCTTCTCTTCAGAAATTTTGCCATATCAGAAACTGGGATCAATTTCCAAACTGTTTTCTTATACCAGTATAATTTCTCACTTCTTGCAATACCACAACATACCATCCTAATTTACCTTCACACTTTCCGTTTACTGTATACCATTCATGCTTACCACATTGCTGAGGGTACCATTTTGCTTATGGGTATGTTGTTTCTGCATTTCTGAGTCAAGCACTGTGCAAATATCCCATACCTTAAATCCTAACCCCCACCGCCACGCCCTTGCCAGTGTCTGGTAACTTCCACTCCAGTGCCTCCAGTCAGAATGGGTATTCTATGATGCTCCCTTTCCCTTGACCAATCTGCAATTAGATTGTTGATTAGTAAAGGAATCTGTGTACCAGCCAATGAGTGACAAGGAAGTACAAGGGGAAATGGAGTGAAAGAAATGTAGTATTGCATCGGCATTACCTCTCTGGATTTGAAATGAATAGCAATGCAGTAAATGGGATCCTGGTAAGTAGAAGATCAGTAAATTGTGAAACAAGAGTTTCTCGATTCGATCGAGACAATAGCAGGAACCAGAATTTTGATGAGATTTCCCATTTTTGTGAAATCTTGTTTCAGCCCTAGTTAAGAATTCAGGCTTCAACCAGCACCCTTCGGGCCCTGGGTGCAGTGGCTGGCTCTGCAGCATCACCATTTCCCACTGTCCAAGACCCAGTATTGGCCACAAACCTTCACCAGTGCCAGTCAGGGCACACCTTCTCCTCAGCATTGCTCCATGACCCCATCTTCCTGGTTGGCTGATGGCCTGTATACAGGGCCTGCCAGCAGCCATAAGAAACTGGGGGATCACCTGTCACTTCCTGATTTCTGTACTGCCTTTCTGTTCCTGCCTTCTGTCCTTTAGCCCAGCTGGAGGCTGGCTGGCCCTTCTGATCTTTCCATCTGGAACCTGGTACTTCTGATCCTAGGTGAGTATGGTCACCACGATACTGGGGCTTGGCATCTGCTTGATGTGCCCCCTATGCAACTGCCCAGGGAGCCCACTATACCTGGCAACATCTCTGCTCCAACCCTTCCTTGTCTATCCATTGGAGGTGGGAATATCTGTATCTGATAAATCCGATACACCCGATAATCAGGTATATCAGATGAATCCGATAATCACCAGTTTTGGCATACCGTATTTTTAACATTGCCCGCTTTACCTGGTTTTTTATATCGCGGCCATTGAAGTAAATGGCTGCAATGTAAAAAAACTGGTAAAGCAGTCAATGTTAAAAATCTGGTATGCCGGGGAGATCCGATACCAATAAATCTGGTATCCAGTATTCTCCCCTGTGTCCCATCCCTACTACCCATCCAGTCTAGCCCTGCCTTGTGTTGCCTTGTCCAGTCCAGCTCTGACTTGCATTGACTATCCTACCTCATCCATCCATCCCACCTCTTTCACCCCTGCCTCCTGGGTCCATGTGCCAATCCCCACCATGACCCATAGACCCTGCAGCCCGATCCCACACCACGTTTGCACCTTCAACCCCAATCCTGCATGTACAGACCTGACCCTGCAAGAAGTCTCCCACCATGTCTCCCTCAACTTCATTCCACACCCACTTGCCATTCCCTGGCCTTGGCCTTTGACATTCAGTGTTCCTGTCAGCTGCTAGGTCTTGTCCACTTGCATCACAATGGGTGTTTTTACACACACATTTCTCCTGCATGTTTGCTGTTACATCCTGAACTTTCTGTGTTTCTAAATCACTCACCCAGATCTTAAACATCTGGCTCTTTTAACTTCTGCAAAGAACTTCTCCCAGAATGTATTTGTGTGTAAAAAGTTCTCCTGGTAAACTCCAGGCAGCTGTGGTCACTTGGTTTCCAGGGCAGCCCCTCACGTCTACAGCTGCAGCTAATATAGGCTGCCTCAGGGCAGTGTTTATATGAAGAATGCATCCATGAACTGCCTCAGGGCAGTGTGTGTGTTACTTGTGGATTTGCAAAGGCAGAAGATTGAAAGACCAGCACTTTAATGTGTGTGTAAAAATGTCCATTATGTCGATTCCCCCTCCCCACAAACTCAGACTGTGGAGAGCAATGGCAGGTGACTAGGTCTGAAACAAGTAATGGCAGTAAATTCTGTTTCTGTTGGAAAGTCATTCAGTTGTGAATTAGATCCTTGCCCGTCCTGGTTGGTAAAAGCTTACAGGGAGACATTGGGGTCGGTGCAGGCGGGGGTAATCAACGCGTCCCTTCGGCAGGGGAGTCTGCTCCCTGTTCTCAAAGAGGCTGTGGTGTGCCCCATGCTGAAGAAGCCATCTTTGGATGTGGACGCACTCACCAGTTACTGACCCGTCTCTAGCCTTCCCTTTTTAGGGAAGGTTATTGAACGGGCGGTGGCCCTGCAGCTCCAGGATCACCTAAATGGCATCAGTTTTCTTGACCCATTTCAATCAGGGTTTCGGCCTGGCTATGGTACGGAGATGGCGTTGGTGGACGATCTACACCAGGAGATGGACACAGGACATTCGGCATTACTGGTCCTGCTAGATCTCTTGACCGCGTTTGATACAGTGGACCGTGGGCTGCTGTTGAGATGGTTGCATGATCTGGGGGATCTGGATGGGACCGTCCTTGGCTGATTCCAGTAATTCCTCTTGGGGAGGACCCAGCAGGTTGTTCTGGGAGCAGAAACATCTAGCCCCCGGACCCTAGACTGTGGCATTCCACAAGGTTCAATCCTGTCTCCTTTATTGTTTAATGTATATATGCAGCCTTTGGGGGAGATCATGAGAGGATTTGGTGTGCGTTGCTACCAATATGCTGACGACAGCCAGCTTTACCTCTCTTTTTCAACCAACCCAGGCCCGGCTATCTCCATGCTATCCCAATGTCTGGAGGCCGTGGTGATATGGTTATAGCAGAGCAGACAGAAGCTCAATCCTGATAAGACGGAGGTGATGGTGGTAGGCAGAGCAGGGGTGGTATTTCCCCCCCTTATGGAGGGGGTGCGCCCTCCGTGGCCCAGCAGGTTCAGAGTCTGGGGGTGTTGTTGGATGCGGATCTCTGCCTAGATCGACAGGTGGATGTGGTGGTGAAGGCGGCTTTCCACCAGTTGTATCTGGTGCGGAGGCTGCATCCATACATCTCCAGAACCAACCTGGCCACTCATCCATGCCTTCATCACCTTGAGGCTGGACTACTGTAATGCACTCTACATGGGGCTTCCCTTGACGCTGGCCCAGAGGTTGAAGCTAGTGCAGAATGCGGCGGCCCATCTCTTAACAGGGACGGACCAACAAGCACATATAACACCAGTGTTCTGCGCACTGCACTGGCTACCTGTAACATGCCAAGCCAGATTCAAGGTGTTGACTTTGATTTATAAGACCCTGCATGGTCTTGGACCTGGATATCTCAGGGACTGCCTCACCCTGCGCGACTCAGGATGGCCTCTTCAGTCCATCGGGGACGCCTTCCTGGAGGTCCCCCGTGTAAAGCGGAGGGCTACAATGGAAAGGGCATTCTTGGTGGCTGGACCACGGTTATGGAACTCCCTCCCAGAGGAAGCATGACTAGCCCTGAGTCTGTTGGCCTTCCGTCAGGCCTGCAAGACATGGCATGGGATGGGCGAACAGATCACGGTTCGGACGTTTGGTTCAGTCTGGTTCAGACGTTCGGTTTGAGCGTTCGGGTCATTCGCCGAGTTCAGGTTCGGACGTTCAGTTCCAGCATGTTCGGTAAAAGGTATTGCGAGATGCCGTGATCATGCCAGAAACCGGAAATTTGAGTGCGTGCGGAGCTGTGTGGTGAGAGAGTGTGTGTTTGTCTGGCTGGCTGTTCGGTTTTGTGTGTTTTGACTGTTTGTGTTTGATTTGGCTGTGTTGTTTTGGTTGGTGAGTGTTAGTGGGTGACTGCTGTTGTTGGTCAGGGTGTTGGTCTGTGTGTGAGGTTTTTTTAAAAAGAAACAAATGAAGAAGGCTGTTTTCTTGATTACCCATCTGGTGGCTGACTTGGTGCTCCCAGTGCCGGTGAAGGAGGAGGAGGAGGAAGCGGTCACTGGCCCAACCCCAGGACCGTCGGTGATGGTGGCCAGCTCCTCGGATGCGAGCAATCGGCGGGCACAGGAGGTGATGCCAGGTTTTTAAACTTTTTTTTTTACTTTGAGAACAAGAAAGGCTCTATCCGTTAGAGCAAGCTCACTGGTGTGTGGGTGGGTGCGTGGGTGGTGGGCATCAGTCAGGCAAAAACAGTGGGCATCAGCAGGTAGAAGAAGATGTCTGCGACAGAGAGAGAGGGCACTGTAGTGTGGGGGCTCTTCCAGCATTCAGGCACGAGCACAAGCATCACCCCCACCCAAACATGTGCCAGGCTAGCAAGGGTCTCCACTCGCCATCTCTACGCAACGCCAAATAAGGGCAGGATTTGCACGTGCCAGCCAGGGTCTCTCCATTTGCCATCCCTAACATCCCCTATCACCCCAAAGGAGGGCAGGATTTGCATGTGCCAGCAAGGGTCACATCTCCCGTTGCCATCCCTAGCACCCCAAGGAGGGAGGACTAGAGGCATCATCATAAATGCATTATATTACTTTGGTGTTCTTAATGTGTTCCCATTTCATAGACAAATCGGATGCTGGCCCCAGTGCTGGTGCCAGGCCAAGAAGGACCCCTAGGTGGAGGTCACCAGTGACACCCACAGACATTCGGCGGAGGTGGTCAGATTTCTGGAGGTTTTATGAGAAGGGTGATGGAATCGCCATCTGCAAAGTAAGGTACAAGGGCTGGAACAACAGTGAATGGATGTCTGTTGCCTTATGTCCTGTTAGGAATGGAAGTCCCCTGAAGAGAGAGATCGGCCACCCATCAAGACAGAATGCAGGCAGGGCTTGACAGACCATTGGTCTGACACAGTATGGCACTTCTTATGTTCCTATATTTTTATGATCTTTAAACCTTCTGAAAACAATTCAGGCAGCAGCATGAGGGGACCACCTTGGGGCTCATTGCCCACATTGAGAGAAGGCATCACATGACGGTGAGGCAACAGCCTGACTCTGGCATGGATCAGGTGGAACAACATTATCCCCAGAAGCTCCAGAGGAGATGCCGTCAAAGGTCTTCCCCTTCCCCCTCAACCAGCTATGGCGAGGAAACTGTAGAGGAGGAAGAGTCAGCAGCAGTAAGGGCACTTAGGGCCCAAGTGCAGAAGCCCAGCAGGGACTACATGGCCAGCATTAATAAAATGGAGGACCAGCTGGTGGAACGCTTTAAGGAGCTGGAGGTACAGGAATGCCAGGTTATTCCCAGTACCCCCAGATGGTGATAGACAGCGTCGACCTCCACCAGCACTTGGTGTCAAAGTGGCAGGAGGTCGTGGCTGGGGCAGTGGACTTCGCAAAAGAAAACTGCTACCAAATGCCACAAGACGTGCCCGCTCCTAGGGCCCACGAACCCATTTTGCCTTTCCCCCATATTCTGGGGGACAGGCCCACATAGAACTATGTTAAGTTTCCTTTATATATTTGGTTTTTGTTTTATAATGTTGTTAATACAATTTATTGTTAGTTACAAGCTATGTTTGACCTCCAATCTATTATCCCTCTGTGCTGAACTTCTGGAAGGCAGGTGGCAGAATCTCATACAGCTTGTCGATCCCTACCAGAAGCACTTGGCACCACATGTAGTGTAGGGAAGGTACATTGACCCCAAGATGTGCCAGCAGCAGGGTCTCAACTTACAGACAGCCCCCAAGGAAGGGCAGGGCTTGTGTCTGTGTGGGTGTGCCAGAGAGAAAGAGGCAGGCTCCGTGGCAGCAGGTGGCGGGTGCTGGTAGTTAGACAGTGGATTGCTGGTTGCCAGGGTACAGAACCCTTTGCACAGACAGCATTTTTATGGGCATACTGGGTGGGGGCCTTTGGCAGCAGCAGGTTGCCAGGGTACAGAACTCTTTGCATAGACAGCATATAGGCCTGGGGGTTGGGGGCCTTTGGAAGCAGCAGCAAACATGGGTTGCCATGGCAGGCAGGCAGCGTGGCATGAGCGGCATTCAGGCAGGCTTTGAGCTTGGCAACCTGGGTGGGCAAGCAGGCAGTCACGGCAGCTTGGCATGAGAGGCAGGTAGGCAGGCAGAGGCAAGCTTTCAGTTGGCAATGGCAACCTGGGTGGGCAGGCAGGCAATCACGGCAGCTTGGCATGAGAGGCAGGCAGACTGGTGGCTGGAGCTGGCAATGTCAACCTGGGCGGGCAGGCAGGCAATCATGGCAGCTTGGCATGAGAGGCAGGTAGGCCAGCGGGCTGGAGCTGGCAATGTCAACTTGGGCAGGCAGGCAGGCAATCATGGCAGCTTGGCATGAGAGGCAAGCAGGCCAGTGGACTGGAGCTGGCAATGTCAACCTGGGTGGGCAGGCAGGCAATCACAGCAGCTTGACATGAGAGGCAGGCAGTTAGGTGGGCTGAGGCAAGCTTTGAGCTGGCAATGGCAACCTGGGCGGGCAGGCAGGCAGGCAGCGTGGCATGAGCGGCAATCAGGCAGGCTTTGAGCTTGGCAGCCTGGGAGGGCAGACAAACTGCATGGCATGATTGGGAGCAGCAGCAGCCATCGAGTTTCCTGGGTACAGACCCCTTGGCTGGCACAGACAGTATATACGCCTGGGGGCCATTGGCAGCAGGGCACTCAGATAGGCTAGAAAAGACTGTGCAGTGCGAGAGAGCAAGAGCCAGCCAGTGTCACATTGGCAGTCCAAGATATTGTAGCCATAGGTTGGGTGGCAGGCACCCTGCATCATGAGGTCAGTCAGATAAGTCGGCCGAGGCCGTCTAGTATGAGAGAGAGAGAGAGGCAGGGTGGGTGGGTGCCAGGAATTGGGAGGGAGGGACAGCACCTCAACAGCAGTAGCCCTATCCCAGATTGAGGAGGAGGAGCCCCATCCCAAGACTGCCCCTGGCATGCGATGGCGTGTGCCACTGCACCATCACTCCTTGTCTAGGGGCAGCTTGAGGGAATCCTAGCAGTGAAAGGTTGACCTTTAGGAAAAACAACTGCTCCACCAACTTGGCCCCCAGTCTCAGGCGATGTGGGGAGCAAATGTCCCCAACCACAGAGAACACCTGCTCGCTGGGGACACTGGTTGGTGGGCAGGACAGGATACCCTTGGCCACTTTTGACAGGGCCAGTCACACGCTGGCCTTGCCAGCCCAGTAGACCAAGGGATCACTGTTGGGATCAATGCATGGCTCCTCCTCAAGGTAGCTCTCCACTGCTGCTGAGGCGCTCTCATACTCCCTCCGGTAGCCCTGAGTGGGCACCACCTGCCCCACTGCCCTCAGCCATGCCGCTTTTCCTATTGTGCACGGCCCCATGCTCCCCAGAGTGGCCTGCACACAGGAGGAGCTGCTGGCAATATGGGGCGCTGCTGCTGCTGCTGATCCTGCTGCTACCGGTAGGGCTGGGAGCATGGATAGTCCCGCCTGGCTGAGAGGGGTGGCTGCTCCCACTCCCACGATCCCCAGGGGTGTCCTGCTCCATAGCCCACTCTGCCTTCTGGACCCTCTGCACCAGTGCTTCCTTCTGGACCACTGCCATTGCCATGCTGCCCTTGATCCTGGGGTTCAGCATGGTTGCCAGCAGATAATGCTCCCCATGCAGCAGCTCATCAAAGCACGCACTCAGCCCCACCTTTAGCTTGCACACTAGGTCAATCACCTAATCTGACATCCTCCTGCCCTGAGGACCACAATCCCCCCCCCCGAATCTTGTCCAGGCTGCTGTGGAGACTATGGACCAGCAGGGTCACCTGGCTGAGGGTGGTGGTGGAGCTGTTCAAGGTCTCCGTCATGGCCAGGAATGGTCTCAGGATGAAGACCGTCTGAGCAATCATCTCCCATTCCTCCCTGTTGTAACCTGGAGGTGCCTTGATGTCTGTGTCCAGTTCAACCTGATGCAAGGCGGCTTTCTGCTCCAGAAGCCGCTCGAGCTTCAGGAAGGTAGAGTTCCACCTGGTGGGCACATCATGCACCAGCTGGTGCGCTGGGGAGTGTTTCTGTGCCTGCTTCTCCCAGAGGAGCTTGCTGCCCTTCATGCTGTGGTTGAAGAACGCCGCCAGCTTCCTCCCCCGCTCAGCCAGGGAGCTAAGGGTGCCTGGCCCAATCCCCTTATCCCCCAAGCCCAGAGCATTCTTGACCATGAGATGAGGGTGTGTGGTGCAATGGATGCTTGTGACGCCCCTGTCATGGACTGTCTTTAGTATATTGGCCGCGTTGTCCATGACCACACACCCCTTGATGAAAGCCATGCCTGGCATGACCCACTCCCTCACCGTGGAGGCCAGGGCTGCCTTGAGGTTACTGGAGATGTGGAGGCTGTCCATTACATGTGCTTGAAGCACAGCCCACCTATACCCTGCTTCAGATCCCCTCCTGCCACTGCCAAGCGCTGCCTCTGAGTCCTGCCACCAGTGTGCAGTCACTGCCAGGTAGGCATGCCGTGCACTCCTGCTGGACCAGAGGTTCATGGAGAAGTGGACCCAGGCTCCCCCAGCCCCTGCCAGCTGCTCCCTCACCCGCACCTTCAAAGCCCTGTACAGCTGTGGCACCACAGTCTGACTCAGGGTGGAGTGGCAAGGGAGCTTAAAGTTGGGGGCCAGCAACCCAATCAGTCGCTGGAAACTCTTGTCCTCCACAATTGAGAAGGGCTGCCCATCCAGGGCAATCCTTTCTGCCAACATGCACTTCGCTTTCTCTTGGAAGCCAGTGCCATGGCACTCTGCTGATGGCCTTCATAGAGCCTCCCACCCCAGCTCCTCCATGGTGGATGGATGGCACTGCTGGAGAGACTCCTGCTGCTGTTCTGCCCTCCTATCAGGAGGAATACTACTCCTGCTGCTAGAGACAGCAGTTGGTGCTGGTGCAGGATGCTTGCCCACTGAAGGAGTCAGGCCCCTGGCCGCTGCAGTCGGGAACCCGCTTGCATCCACTTTCCCTGCCTTCCCGCTGAGCAGCAGAGCACTACCATGACTTTAGGTGCCTTGTCATTGCCGTTGTCCCCAGGTTGCTGAGCACCTGCCCACGCTTTACCAACTTTTTGCACACAGTGCACTGCACCTCTCTGGGATCATCTGCCCGCACCTGCTTAAAATGATCCCAGACTGAGGATTTTTTCCCTCCTCCTGCCTTCTGGTCCGTCCCAGGTGACACACTGCTGCGAGCACTGCTGAGAGGTGGAGAACTTGGTGGCAATGGCGACACAGCTCTGGGAGGATGGTCAGCCATCTCCTCTGTGGCACTAGTGTCTGTCTCTGAGTCACTGTGATGTTGTCCCGTGAAGGAGAGTACTGTGACACAGAGGCTTGACTGCTCACCATGCTGCTGGCACTCTCCCTGTGCCCCCCTCTATAGCTGCTGCTGCTACTACTTCTTTCCCTACTACCATTGCCCGTGGATCGGGCCCTGCCTCCAGCAGCAGGGGAGGGTTCCACCAGCTCTGGACTGCTTCTGGGGATCCCCTCCACAATGGGGGACATTGGTGGCCCTGGAGGAACATATGAAGCAGCAGATCCTACTCCAGCAGAGACAGCCGCAGCCTCATGTTGTCCAAATTGTCCTGCTGCAGGCCTTACAGTACCCTGTGTAACAGTGGAGGAGGGCACTGCCAGGAGGCGACACTGAGCCACTGAAGCCTGTTGTTGCCCCAAAGCAGGTCTGTGGAGTTTGGGGGTGGTGATGAGCTCTGTCTGCTGCTGCTGCCTGCTGCCACCTGCTATCATGCCGCTGGCACGGCCCCTACCCCTACCACCTCTCCCACGTGCCCCATTGCCTGTCTTACGGGCAACAGACTGGCCTCTCCTTCCCTTCTCCCTCTAAAATAATGTTTTTATATTTTATTTTATTTTTATTTTTTTATTCAATTTTTTTACCTACTTTTATTTATTTGTATACACACACACACACCACACACACACACACACACACACACACACACTCTCTAACTGCTATTAACTATTCTAAATGTTATGAACTAAATGGATTATCTACTAACTACAAAGGCCTACTGCTACAAACACAAACTAAATCACTAAACGCTATTTCTATCACTAAACTAGCTCCTACAACTGTCTACTATCTATAATCTATGTATCTATATATGGGCTGGGGGGGGGGGGGAAATCACAAACACCACAAGGAAAGGTACAAGACTGAAATGAAACCTAAAATCAATCTAATAATCCTACTCTAAATGAATAAAAAAACAGGGGAAGGGAATCAGGGATGGAATATATATACAGAGAGAGGGAAAGAGTTCAATGGAGGGGTGAGGAAGGAAGGGAGATTGAACACAGGGAACACCTAAATCTATCTAATCTAATCTAATCTAATCTAATCTAATCTAATCTAGATAAATGATAATATGGAGGCAAATGGGCTGGATGGCAAATGGGCAAACGTGGTTCGGAAGTTCAGACCGAACTCAACCAGTTTGGTCGACTGAACCGAACTCGATTTTCAAACCGAATCGAGTTTCCGAACTTGGTTCTGTTCGCCCATACCTATAAGATAATAATCCATTTAGTTCAATGGGGTTTGAATTTCCGAACTCGAACAGTTTGGTCGACCGAACTCAACTTCCGAACAGTTCAGTCGACCGAACTCAACTTCCGAACCGAACTTGATTTTTGAACCAAACCAAATTTCTGAACTCGGTTCTCTTCACCCATCCCTATTGGATAGGTGAAATAGGAGGACGATGGCAATGGATTGAGGAGAACAAACTGCTGGGAGAGGGAGCCTTCTGAAACGCCTTCTGTTCAGGAACAGTGACTAGCTGAGAATTTATTGGCAGGGAAGAGGGCAAGGAGTTTTGTTACTTGCTGCACCCGCCTCACCGCAATCCCCATTGGCTCCGTGCATCCTAGCTTGTGGCCAATTGCAGACTGCAAAGCCAGTGGTCTGAGGAGAAAAGGGCTGTTGATTGGGCAGGCTGGTTGCTATTCCAAGCCTCTCCACCCCAGTGCCTGGAAGTCTGCTCCACAACTGACTTCCCCTTCCCTATCACATTTTTGCCTTCCAGTCATGTTTTTCCCTCCAGAACCACCCAAACTCGATCCGAACCAGCCAAACTGTTCGGTCATTTCAGAGTTCGGAATCGGGTTCGGTTTGGGTTTGGGTTCAGTCGGCCTAACCGACAGAGTTCGGGCCAAACTCCAAACTTCCAAATCACGTTCTCCCATCCCTAGACATGACTGTTCTCCCAGGTCTTCAGAGGCGGGGAGGGGAGGGTGGGTTAAATTTTTGTGCATGGAGTTTTTAAAATTTGTTAAATAATATTGGAATTTTAGATTTTATTGTGGTTTTTATATTGTTTAAGAATTGTTTTTACCTCATTGGAAGCCGCTCCGAGATGCCATTGGCATAAGGGGGCAGCATATAAGTGCAATAAAATAAAACAAATAAATAAATAAATCTTCACTCACGCAATGAGGAAAGTTGCTGGCTTATCTATTTTTTTCTAGTTCCTTTTCAAGAATCACAATTGTTTGGTATTTCATTTCCAGTAGATCTTTGGTATTGTGCAGAAATGACAGTTCTGCACAGAGTGCTGCCCTAATGCAAAATGAATGGAACTGCTAACACTATGGTTTATATACTGGATAAGTGACATATAATTGATGGAAACTGCCAAAAATTACAGGAAGTGCCATAACTTGATGGAAAATACTGGAAATTGACAAATATTGACAAAAAATGATGGAAATTGGTAGGCACCAATCTCGACAATAGTGAAAGTGTGGAATCAATTAATAGGGAGGAAATACCAACAAACAGTTGCAAGTGCCCCTGAAAGGTAGGTATTTCCAGACAATATGGGAACATTTGCTCTCGCCTCAACACTACAGGTGACATGGATACACAGAACACATGGGCGGGGAGGGGGGACTTGTTCCATGAGCCTTGCTGCTGCCTCAACCACCCCCAAGGATGACAAGTCCTGTTTTATTGACTGCAATGAGGCTGGGCCAAGACCTAGAGCCCAGGCATTATTAAAACCCTCACCCTTTTGCAATTTCCCCCTTTGCAATTGGTATATGTCAGAAAGGGGAGGGGAAATGCCATGCATCATGACATTGTTCCAATGGCTCCTCCAACTTCTGTCATAGCCCACCCTGACCATTGTGAAAAACTATCACATTACAATTCTCTTTGAGGAATGGGATCACTCTCAGGGCGGTGGGACTATAATATGACCCAGATTGTGCCTGAAAAGGCAGGATAAAAGTGCTAATAATTTTGAAAAGCAGTAACTGAAATACCAAAATAACCAAACCAAAAGAGTGGAATAGCCATAACTGAAACAGATATCCGATGAAATAGGAAAGATAGTGTTTTGGAAAAGATATGGAAAAGATCATTGTTATTATCCATTATATTGGAACACAAACAAATAGGGCAAACGTAACAGAAATATTCATTTGGACGAATACTAGTTTCGCTTCTAATCTGAGCATGTTACCAGCAGCTGACACACATCAGAGTCCCTAGAATAAAAGGGGTCCAGGTTACCTGCCACTGTCCTATGGGCACTGTTTAGGCAGATGCATTGCTTTACAGGAGCAGATAAGGGGGATGCTATCAATTCTCATTATGTTCACATAAACTAGGGACAAGATTATCTATTGGACAATTCAGCAGAAGCAGATAGGATCAAGAGAGATTAATGGTCTCCATTGTCATGCTTGCTGAGAAGGCAGGTAAAATCAAAATAAACATTACAAATAATCTGATTATATTTATTTGTAGATAGGTTTGTATTTTTAGGTAAATTTGTATTTTCTTTATTTTTGTCCAGCTCTAGCATCTAACAACAGCTTTTTCAGACTTTGTAAATGACCATGACCCCCTCTAGCAAGAGCAAAGGGTACGGGATGAGGACTCCCCCTGGTGAGAGACAGGAAAGTGGGCTCTTGGTGGGGGAATGCTTGTGTATGAGAGGCATGGGAAGGAGGATGGGTATTCGTATAGGATTTTGAGGGGTGGGTTTTTGTAAAAGTTTTTAATTATATTGTAAGCTGCCTTGAGTCCTCAGAAAAAGGCAGAGTATAAATCTAAATAAATAAACATTTACTTTGAGAGTTTACTCCAAAAGCTATTAAGTACTACTAATTATTTTGTGCAGTACAATTAGAAAGAAGAGAACTGGCAAGGAGAATCAAGTGGATTAAAATAATCTCCACGGGACAATAGCAATGACAATAATTATGTAATTTACATTTTTAATCCCACCTTATTTCTATTGTCCATGGGAAAAAGATGTGGTGGAAATTGCCATTTCTATGCGGAATTGTATCCTGAGAGTCTAAATTTGGAGAAGTTTGACTGGTATAATAAAAGTAGTATTTCATTCATTTTGAATTTCTGTTATAAGTTTTGCAGCAGCCCCCCTGAGGCTGCAGTGTGAATAGAGTCTCCATTGTGTTAGAAGCTCAGACAGTCCCTGCCACAAACACTTAATAAGAGGTGGTTGGATCAGGTTGTGCCTTTACATGCTTCAAGGAAAAGGTTTAAATGTCACGTATGATGGTGCTCTTGAAAGACCATATTGCAAAAGCATAGATGCCATCAAAGCTAAAATATTGGTGAGGAGGAGGACATGGATTTTTTTTAATTGCACTGGTGGCAAATTTTGACAAGGACCATAACACATACCCAAGAGGACATGTCAGTAGTTACACCTATTTGCAGAGTAATAGCAGTTCTTGATTTGTCATCGCACCCCAGAAGAAGACAGGGAAACCAAACTTTGGATTTAACATGCCGCACTATTTATTAACCGTTACAAGTCAAAGGGTAACCGTCCTCCCCCCCCCCGCCCCCCCAATAATGGGTCCAGCAAAGATACATAAAGGCATCCTGTTGCACACACAGCACCAACCCTTTCTATGACTAGACTAAGCTCGGTCCCACCCTCTATTGTCCCCTCCTCCCCCACCCATCCAAGATGCATGCCTTGGGTAGGGGAAACACAGCTGGGCACCCTGCAGTGTCCCACGGAGCAAGGCTAGGAAGGCTTCAGGTCTCCCAGGACCGCATCTGACCTCAGGTGATGCTTGCAATGCCATCTACCTCCCCAAGATGGGGCCATGCATCAGGCTCCTATATACCACTTTGCTATAAATACCAGTTTTCCACATGACACTGGACCCGATCCCTGAATCTTTCTGAGGTGACCCCAATCCCCCATGTCAATCTAACCTAGCCGCCTAGCACCATCCCGTCATTTTATTGTAAGCATTCAACATTGGCTATTACCTTTCTGAACAGGACTAACTGTGATAGCATCTGAGTGGTTAGTAAGCTTTGATATTAATGTACCCTGACAATTCATGTAGGTTTACAACAGGAATGTTATACATCTGTACACAAATCATGAATTTTTGCACCTTGTGATTTTGCTGTCCTTTGTAAGAATTTTTCACCGTTTCCATTTTGTTGCTATGACAATGCAGCTAAAAGGTAGTTTCTCTTAATATAGCCTGCAGCAACAAGAATGTGCCTACTAGTATACTTTTTAAAATATCCTCCTTCGTATCCACAGAGGTCCCTGGCTACAGTTTAACCGAGGACATACTGATGTGTAACTAAGTTTTTAACTAGGGCTGAAATGAGATTTCACTCTTCTCAAAAATCTCATTGAGAACAGACTTAACGAGTTTTTCTCATCCCAATAATCTCATGACATTCTTGTGAGATTCTCGCAAACCTCGAAATAGCCAAAAAATGCTCTGCACGTGAGCAAAAATAGCTGCCAGGGCCGTTCTGCACATCTGCAGCCATTTTGTGCATGCGCATAACATTTTTCAGGTATTTTTGAGACTTGCAAGAATCTCACGAGATCTCATCAGGGTTGTGAGAATGATTTTCATTCTTGTTTTAGCCCTACTTTTAACGTAACACAATTGTCTCTCACAATCCTCCCTTCACTCTCCCATATGAAAATCTGAAAGCTGGCTCCCTGTTTCTACTTTAGACTAGATCAATATCCCTCCAAACATAAGAATGAATGTTTGACATTCACTGACTTGCCCATTAGTGAAAGGTTAATGTTACCATAACTAGTTTTGTACAATTAAGCCTAACATCCACTTCAGATACTAAGGCTCCCTGAGATAGCAGGGAACATTTTTGCAAAATACATCTAGATTAGAACTAAAATAAATAGTAGGTTTATTACTCATGAGTATTATTTCATTTTTGGGTAGCCCTTCAAGCACCTCAACCCTGTGAGGTACTGATATAGTTATTGATATTGGTACCGTTTCAAACAAAGATTTTATTTTTGGTATCGGTATGGTTATCGATTCCCATGCACAACTAATATCTATCTAAATCTAAGGGAGACAGGGGAAGGGGAAATGAAAACTATCTATTATCTAATCAATTATCTATATAACTTTACTGTTTCCAGCAGAAAAGCTATACCAATTAACATGCAACACAAAGCATATGAAAGAGTTAAAACATAAAACCATAGGGGTTGATAAAATCTACCTACTAAAATTAATTTATACAACAAAGGAATAAAAAACCAGTCAGGCAACTAAAACGTACCTCCAAGGAATAAGGCAAAGAAGGAAACTGAAAGGCTCCCTAGGGAGTCTAACAAATAATATGATTACCTTGAGCTTTAGACATTTCTACTAAAATTAAGAATCAGGCAATCACTTTTGATATCCCTGCATCCTTTGCCTCAACAAGTATGGTCATTTTATCACTATCAGAGAGATTAGAATTGGTAAATAAGGGATCAATCCAGGTCTGCCTTAAATCCTCAAAAATAGGACACCAAAAAATCAGATGGACAAGAATCTTAACTTCACATAAGCTACAGGCACATATCCTATTGTCATAGGGAATCAGTTGTCTCCTTCCTATAACTACAGAGGTCTCAAAGCGGTTGAACTGCAAAAGGGTCACCATCCTCCTTAATTTAGGATTGGATAATTGTTGGAGACAAGGTTCGAGAGCACAAGACTTCTTCACCTGTAGGTATAGTGGGGCTATCTTACATTTCTGACTTAGTATAATTTCTTGGATCAGAGCCCACTCACGTAGTCTCTGTCTAATTTCCATCTTATCAGGACAAGATGCATTACGATCAAGAGGTAGAGCAAAGGTTAGAAGTAATTCTCTTGTTGCTCTCCACCATTTGTACTGAATAGACCCTTGGTGCAACATCTGTTCGCTAAAACATTCAGCTACCAAGGAGTCAGGATCCATATGACATAATCTGCGCCAATAGTAAAGGGCTCTCAATTTAGTATGGGCTTCAACAGATAGGGAGCCTGTTTCTAACCGTAGCATAAATAGGGGGCGTCGATCTTGGGGCCCTCAAAATAGTTTGGAGAAAATAGCTTTGAGGCAGCTCCAGTCTATTCATATAACTATGAAAGGTTACTTCGGCTCCATAGAGGAGTTGGGGAAGGGCTTGAGCCAAGAAAATATTTATTACTTGTTCAACCGAAGCCGAGGGGGAAACATGAAAAAGTTTTATCACCCCTGCTGTAGACTGTTTTGCTTTGACAATCCAAGATTCCCTATTAGCCTGCCAGGCCCGTGAGGCCGAAAAAATGAAGCCTATTTTCAGGATACGTATAATGAGGAGTCTGCACTATTTCATGTTGGCACAGGGTCCAGAGATACTTGGTACGAGGAGCACCAAATAGAATAATTTTAGATTTTTGGGTATTGATCCACAAATGATTACGTTGGCAGAAAAGGTTCAGGGAATCGAGGCATTGCTGTAGGCCTTGTCTAAACTGCGATAAAAGCACAATGTCATCGGCAAATAGTAGTAGTGAAATCGGTCTATTCTTAATCTTTGGAGGTATAATACGATTAGCCTCAATCGAATGTACAACATCATTAATAAAGAGGTTGAATAGTAAGGGGGCTAGAAGACATCCCTGTCTGACTCCCTAGTTCATTGGAAATGAGCTAGTCGTTTAACCCTCTGGGTCCACCCTAACCACAGCTGTATTATGTGTATGGAGACATTTTATTAGGGCCAGCAGATGTGAATCTATCCCTAGGCTACGGAGCTTTGACCAAAGAAGCTCCCTAGGGACAGAGTCAAAGGCCTTAGCTAGGTCAATAAATGCCACAAATAGCTTTGCTTTCTTGATCTGGACGTATTTCTTGACCAGGTGTGATAAAATAAAACAATTGTCAAGTGTAGACCTTCCTGGTCGAAATCCTATCTGCTCCTCTGCTAATAATGCATTAGCCTGTACCCAGTCCACCAAAGCATTAAGTAGGACTCTAGAGTATAGTTTTCCTAATACTGATAAAAGACTAATGGGCCTATAGCAGGCAGGATCCAAAGGATCGCCTTTCTTGAAGATAGGTATTAAGATTGCCACAGACCAAGATCTCGGAATGGTTGGACTCGTATTTATAGCTGTAAAAAACTTGGTTAAAACAGGAATCCATCAGCCAGGGTTGTCCTTGAACAATTCTGGCTGTATGGCATCCAGCGGCGCCCCCTTGGTTTGGAGCTGGGGGCGGTGCCCTACAAGCCCCCAGCACTGTCTCGTCACTGTCTCCCTCTCCCCCTAGCATGATGTGGGGACGGGGCTGCAAGCCGCACACAGCACACACTGACAGAACCGGACAGGACCATTAAAAAGGTCCTCCTGTCAGTGTAATCAAACCTCAAGGAAAGCCGACGTGCTCCCCGGGCTGCTGCACATGCGCGCAATACACTCCTTAAGTTTGAACTTGAGGAGTGTATCGTGCGCATGCGCGGCAGCCCGGGGAGCACGTCAGCACTCTGCAAGGTGCAGCAGCGTTCCTGGGCTGCGCATGCACGCACCAGCGGCACAGGACGGATCAAGTTTGCCCGTGGCTGCCTGTAGCATGCAGGCACAGCCGCGGGTTCTCGTAGGTAGGCACCAGTCCCGACCTACTAACTTGCATTCATTTGGGGGGGCGTGGCCAGTCTTTGCAACTCAGGAGGGACGACTTGCAAGTCGCCTCTCTCAAGGTCCTGTCTTGCTGCGGCTGCGCAAATTGTGAAATTTGTGGGTGGGTGGGGTCTTTCAGAACTCGCTCACTCACTCGCTCTAAGCTCGTTGCAGTGAACTTGAGGGCCCGGACCTGTCTGCTCTGTTGTGCCTGCGAGGGATCAGGTAAGTCAAATTGATTTTTTCCCAAGGGGGATTTGGGGTTGCGGGGGGGGTTTAACTCAGGAGTGGGGGGATTTGGGGACACTTGG
>QEPC01010227.1:137269-149116 GCA_003113815.1 Sphenodon punctatus
TCCCTGCCGGTGTTCCGGGTGCCCCTGCCCCCGGTTCCGGCCCGTGGTCCCGTTCCCGGCACGTCTGTTTGGGTCGTTTTCCAACCCCCTGGCGTGGTTGCGCTGTTCGCCCCCCCTGGTGGTTCACTGTGGTGAACCGGCCGCCCGTAACGTCTGAAAATACCCATTATCTGCCTTCAGGAAAGCTGACTAGCACAGGGGGATGAGGGCTTGCTCTCTTTTGCGGGCTTTCACCTCTATACTGTGCTGGGATTGAAGGAGACAGTAAAAGGTCGGCTCTCTGGGAGAGTCATTACCCTTCTTGCGACCAGGGTTGTAGCCCACGTTACACATATACAAGTCTAGCTTCAAAATTGCCTGGTTCTCCAGGTTATATGCCCAGATTTTGATCCCTTGCTAATTGTTAATGTTTATATTCCCCCTGTAGCCTCCCTCTACTATTCATCCTCTATATGGGTCTTGTTTAGCGAAGTGCTAGATACCTTAGCGCAGGAGTATTCCAACTCGGCAATAATTATTATTTATTTTTATTTAAAATTTTACTTATTTTATTTACTTAAAATTTATATCCCACCCCTCCTGCCCTCAGGGCAGTCCGAGGCGGCAAACAACATTCAACAAAAACAATATAATTTTTTAAAAAACAATTTAACATACAATATGTGGGGAAACCCCACCCCTCCACCCCACCCCTACCCCTTGCCAAAAGCCTGACGGAACAGCCAGATCTTACATACACATTGAAACAGCAGGAGAGTGGGTGCCAACTGAGCCTCCTCCAGGAGCGAATTCCACAGCACAGGGGCGGCCACCGAAAAAGATCTAACATCGGTGGCCACCCGCCTCACCCGGGGAACCTCCAAAAAGTCTCACACGGACGATCTCAAGGGTCGCACGGGCACATGGGGAGTGAGGCGGTCCCGAAGATAAGCAGGGCCCAGGTCATGAAGGGCTTTAAAGGTTAAAACCAGCACCTTGAAGCTGGCCCTATACTTTATAGGCAGCCAGTGCAGAGCCCGGAGCACTGGTGTCATGCACTCCCTGTGACCTGCCCCCATAAGGAGACAGGCCGCAGCATTCTGCACCAGCTGCAGCCTCTGGACCAACTTCTCAGGCAGTCCCGCGTAGAGCACGTGGGGTTTCCCGAGTGACTTTAATGCCCGCCTAGGGAATCGATCTGTGGAACCCGAGGACTCGCATTTAAATGCGCTCTTGAAGATCCCGTCAGGTTTCAATGGATTCTTCTTCCAACAGTCATGGTGAGAGGCTATTACAACTTATTCATTAGCAGGGCCTGTTGATTGTTAACGGTAGGACGACCTCCAATCCCTTTGGCCATGTTACTTTCCACTCTATCCTTGGGGCTAGTGCTATTGATTATGCTATTGTTCCCACCTTGGACTTTCCCCTTATTAAAGACCTTGCAGTCCTAACAAGATCTGAAGGGAACCATTTCCCCCTCCAGTTGAAACTGCCTGTCCCTTGTTCCAAGGAGGATTTGAGGCCACTAGATTCATCTATATAACTATTCTAAACTAATCTATATGTCTATAATATAGGTAGTATAGATTTAGATATAGACATGTCTACATATAATGTATAGGGGGGAGAAAGGCAAGGAAAGGGAGATGGTAAAATGTAGGGTATGTGAAAGGAAATGTATTGGTGGTAATACAATGAGGGCTAGGAAGGATTTTTGGTGTTCAAGCACCACAGTTTTGTAAATGCAACCTGACAAGCAGAGCTCTCACAGAATGGAGAGGAAAAAAACTGGCCCTCCCATTATAAAGGGTTACAGTGCCCTCCCTCAGAGCCCTCCTGATTGCTCAATGCCTCCTGCCTCCCACAATCAATCAGAGTGCCATGAGACTGCCCGAACCTGCTTGTGCTGCTCATTGGCCAGCGATGCGTGTCCCAACACAGGCACAGTTCAAGAGTTCAACCCTGTTAAGACTCAGATGTCTGCTCCCTCCTTCCCTCTCCACATTTCCCCTCCAAAACCCAACTGCCACAGCACTAATAACAACAACAATAACGATATTGTCATTATCGTTATTCTCGGTTGTCATTTTTTGTATTCTTGGTTGTCGTTTTCATTATCATCATTGTTCTCGGTTGTCGTTTTTGTTATTGCAATAACAAAAATAAAAACAACAATTTTCGTTATTGTAATAGCTAAAATGGCGTGCACACCCCTAGTAGATTAATCCATTCATAAGATATCTGAAATTCAGGAGATAGATTTAGCCTGATTGTCAAATCTCTCTTTTCTGGCTTAAATTTTTCACCTCACCCATATTACACCCAGTGCATCCTATGACATAATAAAGTAAATAATAAACAATAATAATAATATAGTACCCCACCCACCACGGCACTCAGAGTGCCTTACATATAACTAACACAACTTTTTAGTCCTCACAACAACCCTGTAAGATAGGCTAGGCTGAAAGAATAATGTGACTGGCACATCACCATCCAGTGAGTTTCTGACTAAGGTGAGACTAGAACTGGGATTCCCTCCACGTTCTGGTCCAAGTACTGTACACTTAACTATTACACCACATGACTCCTGTGTATGTTAACTAGTAAGACAGGGGAAGTGTTTTGCTGTGCAAAAACCTCATGTGAATGCATCCTAAATCTGTAATTGCCAGGATCTGGCTTGAAGCCAAATAGTTCCAAATGCTTCCCAAATGGTGAATTGTGACCCAAAGTGGGGTTGCACTATCTGCAGAAAGGGTCATGATCCCACTTGATATCTGATGGATTTTTCTTGACTTTGGTGCTGTCTCATATTATGGAAAAAAATATAGATGTTTCAAAATGGAGTCACGCAAGGAAAATTGTGGGAACCACTAGTCCAGATAGATTGTGCTTACTGTGTCAGTGCTGAATATGAGCGACAAGGAACATAGCAGCTAAAATGACTTTTATTGGACCAACGTGTATTTGAGAGTACATACATGCTTTTGAACTTCACAGAGCTCTTCCTCAGGAAGAGAAACAAAAAGAACCCGCTCTTCCTGATTTTATGCAGATAAATAGCAGAGAGCTAATGTAGTAAAAAGCAAATGCCATTATGTGGCATAGAATCATAAGACTGGAAGGATCATCTAGTACTGCAGTCCCCCACACTGAGGTAGAAATCACCATTTCTACACCACCCTAGTGGATAAATCCAATAAACAACAACAACAACAACAAAAATAAGGCTTATAATAGAAATTGTAAAAAGGAAAGATCAGAACACACTAGAGCTCCCTAAGATAACAGGGAGCAATTTTGCAAAATATATCCAGATCCAGATTAGAACTGAAATAGATAGTAGGTTTATTATTCACGAGTATTATTTCATTTTTGGATAGTCCTTTAAGTACCTCAATAATATCCACAACCAAGAATGATACTTACATATCTGTTTTCAATTTTATTTCTTCCCCCAGATATTCCATTTTGGTTTTTTTCAGGTTTTCATTCCTTTCAGTATTTTGGTTAAATCATCTTCAGCAATTCCAAATGCACAATAGTGCTAATATTCCATCACTGGCCCAGTTTCATTCAACTTGGGCCTGCAGAGAGAGACTCTCAGTAGCTATCCCACAGCTTTGGAACACTCATCCCTTGGAGGCTTGCATAAGCCCTAGTTTGAATGTCTTTCAGAGGCAGTGAGAGACCTTTTTATTGGGCAGGCACTCAATGGGAAAGCCGTTTATACACCTCCACCCCCAACTTCTATGCGCCCCTTGGAGCTTGTACTAATTTTCAAAGTGACTCCTGGGAGGGAAAAGGTTTCCCAACCCTGTTCAAAGGGTTTACCCATTTTGAGAGTATTAATTTCAGCTCTAAAGAGTAGGACTCAAGCATACACTGCTGATCAACTGAGGCAAATATTATTGTTGTGACTCATAATGTGTTTTTAGAACTTAAAAAAAGTTACATGTATTCATAGCATTATCATTCTGAGTACATAGAACAGGAACTGACATTCATAATGCACCAAAATCCTTACAAGAAGCGATGCAGCAGGTAGCACTTCAGCTACCTCTGGGTGGTAACTACATTTTCAGGCACCTGACAGATTACCTGCCCCCTCCCCATCAGGTACCCAGTGCCGGAAAATGCAGGTATTACTGGGACATCCCAGGATGCTCCAACATGCCAATCCCAGCACCCACAGGTCTCCAGCCTGACTCACCTCATCACTGGCCAGGTTGCTGCTACTCTGGTCTGGAGTGGACTCCTGGTTGTGTGCACCCCCATGGGTCCCCTGATCCCAGGGAGACCCAAAAGGGGAGTGCACACAGATGAGAAGAGGCCGCCTTGATTCCCTCGCCCCCCCAAAAGCAAAGCAGGGAAGTTTCCCACTCAGCTGTGCAGCACATGGGCCAGGGAGAAGCAGGAAGTAGGCAGGAGTCCAAACCAGACCAGCAGCAGCCCAACCAATAAGGTGAGTCAGTCTGGAGCCCGGGGAGTCAAGTATCCCGTCAGTTACTGTTTAAGTACCAGTTGGTGCCGGAACGCAACTAGGGTGACTTGGGCACCGCCAAATTCGACGGGGTGCCCAACTGGTCAGGTATCCAGTTACAGCTCTACTTACAAGAGAGAATTAAAAAGTATACACAGAGCATCAAATCTTGAAATTTATAGTGTATTATTTCTGAGAAATTGAGTCGACAAGCCAACTTTTGACTAATGTGCTGTGCTATACAGGCAAGGGGAAAGAGAACATTTCAAAAATTATTGCCATTAATAGTAATAATTATATATCACCAGTAATGTGCCTGCCTGCACTGAACAAAAAGACAGGTCTGTGATCCAAAAACTTTACAGTATAGGATGGACAAGAGAAGGGAAACAAGGGAAGAGAGGAACATAGGGAGAGACAGGGATATGTTCACACCATTGAGAAGTTGCAGGCGAATGTGCTTGGCTTATTAAAAGGTGAAAAGGGGAGCCTGTATGAAAGGACAATAAAAGGAGCATTAGTAAGCAGTCTGTGGGAATGAGGAACTAGGGAAAGTCTGATGGAAGAAATAGATTTTAAAAGGAGGGATTAGAAGGTAGAGAGGAGGGAAGACGGTAGAGAGGAGGGACGGAACAGAGTATGTGTTCAGGGAGGGACTTCCAGGCATAGGGGGTAGCATGAGAGAAGGGGGAAATGAGCTAATACTTTATTCTGGAAAGAAAATCAGATTGTAAAATGAAAGATTTAGCTTACAGGGTTGGGGGCAGTTTGATATATTTTCAAAACCCCAGCTGTAGACTTCATTTTTGCTTAGTGGAAGAGAAACCTTAAAGCCATTTCTCTTAGAGAAAACATTAGGTGTGACTGGCTAGTAAATGTGACTAGTATCCCCCCCCCCCCAATACGTCATCACATGAAACAAAAAACGATGGATATTTTTAAACTGTATAATATACAGTTAAGGTTCCGTCAGACATTGCATTATTATACACCTAGTCACAGTGT
This sequence comes from Sphenodon punctatus, assembly GCA_003113815.1. Taxonomy (NCBI): domain Eukaryota; kingdom Metazoa; phylum Chordata; class Lepidosauria; order Sphenodontia; family Sphenodontidae; genus Sphenodon; species Sphenodon punctatus. The sequence continues at coordinate 142,743 of QEPC01010227.1, forward strand.
TGTGCCTTCAAAGCACATCTCAGAATTCATCTGTTCATTTCGATTAGCATCAATGAGAGGGATTTCAGAAGCAAATAACAAAGTTCCTCTTGGAAGCTTTTCATAATTTGCAGCTGCTAACACCTAATATTCTATGTGTGCGGGCGCATGTGAGCTTTTTGTCAGTCTCTACAAGAGAACTTAGTAAGAAAATAGATTACATTGTGTCCCTTTGCCTTTATCAATTCCAGAATGTGACAGCAAAGTCCCAAATGGGAGGACTGCCTGCAGTGCTCTGCCATATTAAACAAAGGCACACAAACAACATAATTAATCTAAAAAGAGGCAACTATTTGAGAAAGCTTCACCGAGATGCACAGAATGAAGTTTGAAAATAACTCAGATTTGATCAAATAATTCCCGCTGATATGCCTTAATATTGTCTAGCAACCAAAGGAACTTGAGGACGCAAGTCATAATTCCATTACCATGATAAGAGCACTGTTAGTGGCACGGGTACGATGAGCTATTCAAAATTTAAGGAATCCCAGATATTAATATTACAAAATTAAAGGGGGCACTGGGATAGGGTATTACTTTCCACCTGGGGCCATTAACATTACAAAAAAGCCTCTACTAATATTCACCTAGAACAGGGGTAGTATTATTATTATTAACAAACATTTATATAGCGCCAGCAGTGTACCTGGCACTTTACAAAGTAATAAAACAGACATGGTCCCTGCCCCTAGGGCTTACAATCTGAGAGACAGGAGGTGGGGGAGAGACTTAGGAAGGGGAACAGAGGGAGAGACAAGGGGTCTAACATTCATGAAGATGCGAGGTCTCAAGTGCACGTACTTGGCTTGGTTACGATGAGAATGACAGCAGGCAGGTCCATGTTGCAAGGATAAGGGTAAACCGATCGTAGGTATAGGAATAGTGGCTCAGCAGGATAAAGAGTCAGACAGAGCAGAGCGAAAGAGGTGAGTTTTAAGGAGAGATTTGAAGGTATGAAGGGAGGGGGCAAGGCGGATGTGGACAGGGAGGGAGTTCCAGGCATGGGGGGCAGCAAGTGAGAAGGGACGAAGGCGCTTAGGGGAGCAGGGAAGGCGTGGAAGGGTGAGAGAAGGGACAGAGGAGGAGCGAAGTGCACGGGCTGGAGTATGGAGGGCGATAAGTGCAGAGAGGTAGGGGGGAGCAAGGTTGTGAAGAGCTTTATAGGTGAAGACTAGGAGCTTGTGCAGGATTCGTTCAGGAAGGGGAAGCCAGTGAAGCGAAGAGAGGAGGGGCTGCACATGGTCGAAGCGACTGGCGAGGTAGATGACCCTGGCAGCAGAGTTTTGGACAGAGATGAGGGGAGAAAGGTGAGACCGGGGAAGGCCAGTGAGAAGGAGGTTACAGTAATCGAGGCGAGAGATGACCAGAGCATGAACAAGAGTTTTGGCAGACGAGACAGAGAGAAAAGGGCGAATCTTAGCAATGTTATGGAGGGAGAAGCGACAGGATTTAGCAACAGAGTCAATGTAGGGTTTAAAAGAAAGGGGTGAGTCAAAGATGAAGCCTAGGCTACGGGCTTGGGGGACAGGCAGGATGGTGACTCCATCAATAGTTATTGACAGTGAGGAAGGAGAGGAAGGATGAGGGGGGAAGATAAGGAGCTCAGTTTTAGCCATGTTGAGTTTGAATTGACGTTGAGACATCCAGGTAAACCCCCTTTCTCCCTGGGGCTGCTTTCAAAAACAGCACACGCTCAATTGGCCAGGTAAGAGTTGAGGGATGAAACCGGAGGGGCTCACCAGGGCTGGTGAGTATTTATTCTCCATTGGTCACCTCGAACCAGCCATTCTGTTTTCGCACTATAGTTTCACATATATGGACTGGCTGGTGACATTTTGATCAGAATTCCAATTGTAAAAAGTTTTCAATTGGAATTCTGAATGACCATTTTCTGCACATGCAAAATGGCAAAAAAAAAAATCATTCCATTTGGAAATTGGAGCAGAATTTTGTCTGTTCTGATTTCTTATCAGAAGGATCAAAAGGTCCAGTTCTGATGGAATCAGAACCAGGGTGAAACTTTCACTTCAGTCCTAGGGTATGCTCAGCTTGGGGAAAGGAAGGTGGACTGAGTGGGCCACATCATAGATCTCCCCTATCCTCTAAGATTTCTACTCCTCCTCCTCCCCTCCCCCCCCCCCCCGAGGGCACTCCTTCATTGCTTGAGAATAGGGGCTGCATCTGTGAACTGCAAAGTGGCCAAATAAAAACTGGCCGTGGGCTGCATTTGGCCCACAAGGCAAGAGTTCCCCATCCTTGATTTAGGAAGACTTAACGTTAATGAAAGGAAGTGTCAAAAGGCAAAACGGGGATAACAGTCATTGCAAGGCTGGTGCGAATTTTCCCAACTTTGAGAAAACCTAAAAACAACTTAAAATTTGCTTGAGCACAATTCACCGATCATAGTGAGGTAGGGGAGTGTATGTTTCCACTGCACTGTTATTTTACATTATTAAGACTTACTTATTTGACTAGGCATTCAACAGGCAAGATTAGGATTTGGGGTTTGTAATACAGATATGAGGTTTTATTAATTTTATTTATGCTGCTAGCTACCCTCAGTCATTTTGGAAGGGCAAGATAACAATTCAACTGTCAATATATAATTGTCAAATTTTGGAGAATTATCAATGAATGGGGCCCAATCTCATAATGCCCAAATTCTTGATTCTGTTGCTATTCCCCTTTGCCCCCACACCTGCATTAAGCAGTACTGGGAGGGTCAGATGGCTTTGTAATCCCCCCCCACAAAAGGAAGGGGCAAGCCATGCTGGTGGCGAGTGCTTCGGGAAGGGCCTGTATGCTGTGGTTGCCAGGGGCAACGTGAGAGGCACACAAGGCAAGTCTCGCAAGATTTGTAGACACCATTTCCTCTTCTCTGGGCTCACACAGCAGTCCAATGCGGCAGCAAGCACCCCCCTTCCCATTCAAGCACCCTCCCATTCATCCTACTTGCAGTACTGTGGGCATAGCTGATTGAAAGGGGCCAGGAAGGAATTTTTCTGTTGGTACTGTTTGGCTCCTGGTGAACAGCAGTACCCACACCCCCAAAGAAAATCCAAGTCAGATCTCCACTTAGCATTCCATTTCTGTAGAGATTCTCTGCAGATGCCTTAGGGTTGCTCTGTTTCAGCCCTGTCCTCTCCCAAATTCCCTATCCTGTGCTCAAGAGTGGGAGGGCAGGGTACTCCCTGATGTGTAAAAAGTCTGATTGCCAGTCTCTACAGATCATAGCAACCAGACCTAGTATTCCCAAACTAAACTAGAACCACCATAGAGAATAAAACCATTCCCTTAACCAGGCCAATTCTCCCCAAACCTAGGGATGGGCAAACGCGGTTCGGATGTTCGGAGTTCGGACCGAACTCGGTCTGTTCGGATGTTCGAACCGAACTCTCGAATGACCAAACAGTTCGGTCATGTTCAGATGAGTTCGGGGGCAGGAAAAACATCTTTTCAGGGCCAAAAATTAGGTTTAGTTTTCGTTTCGGTTTCGATAGTGCTATTTTTGACTGTTCGGCCAAGTTCGGCCAACCCGAACTTGGCTGAACCGAACCATCGAACCCGAACTTGGGTTTTGAACCGAACAACTGAACATCCGAACCGCATTCTGTTCGCCCATTCCTACCCAAACCAAACTGACCAGAACAATTCCCTCAACATTATGAACCAGACCGATTCTCCTCCACCAAGCCAGACCAATTCTTTCCCTGCAAACCAAATCAGATCAATCTATACCAAACCAAACTGAACATATCCAATATCAGAATGGGCTTCATATCCAACACATGGTGCAGATCAGAGGAACAAAATCTGATAGATATAGCATTGTATTTGAATATTCCTCTCACTTCAAGTGCATTTGTAAAATAAAATTTCACTAACTCAAAATGTCACTAACTCAGAAAGGAAATTGAACAATAATGTCACACCTCTTGTAAGACCTCTACTTGTGTAACAAAAACAGCTGGCTGTCTAAAATTTGACTACCCATAACAGTGGTTTTTTTAAAGCCTGAGACACCAACTACATTTAAATTCCATTTGACCAAGTCTAAATAAAAATCATCAGTATGGGGTTTTCTATATCACGGTTGCACAGAGTCAAACACTGGATTTAACTACTGGTTTAAATTGCCCTCAAAAGAGGGGCGGAGGGGAACACCACTAATTAATCACCACTGATTGGAACCAATTTAAACCATCCAAAATGGAAAAACAAAACAAGTTTACACCGATTTAAACCAATATGAAATAGAGTGTTTTTTGTTACCAACCCTATTCCTTATAGTCACATAATAAGTCATACCCATATTATAGGGTATGTTCTCAGACTCAGTTTTTCTGAAACAACACCTATTAACTACTCCTTTGTTCTTATGTGGTGATTAATTGGATGATTTGTGCCACTCCTCAGAAGACTTGATCAAGCATGTTACTTATTCTGGAATAGCCAATATGGATTGGTAAAGTTTCTGAGAACATGTCCATAACTAGCTTTCCTTGCCATGGCTGCTGCTCTAGAAATATTGCTTTACCAAGCACACACCATGCAGCACAGTATTGTAAGTGAGTCTAGAGGTTGAGCTGTGGAAATATTTTTTTCCCCAGCAGACGTTGGAGTTAAATCAGTTTCTTTAGAAAACTGCAACAAGTTGAGCACAAAGTATGAAAAGGATGTGGGAAGAATATACATTTTTAAAGAGAAAAGATGAGTTATCCCTAGAGATTGATCAGAATTATTTCCCAGAGATCACTCCATCCTATATAAGCTAAATCAACGGTTCCCAAGCAGTGTGCCAGAGCACACTGGTGTGCCTCAGTAGGTTAGCAGGAGTGTCCTGAAAGTTTAGTCTAGTGAGTGTTATTGCAGTGTTCCCATTGTAAGAACTATAAGAGATATCATCTGAACTACTTTGCCTTCATCTCTGACAATGTAGGTAATTACTAATTATAGCTGTTCAGTGAACCAATGGATAGTAACTTAAATAAAAATTATTTAATATTATAGGTGTAATGGATAATGTAATAGTCCATGTTGTCCTTGGTTACATGGAAAACAGATTTTCAGCGTTTTAATCAGCTAAAAAACATGGCTATATGGTATATATTGGCAGGTAAGTGTGCCATCCCATGAAATAATTATAAAATTTTAGGTGTGCCTGAACCCTAAAAGAGGCTGGAAAACTCTGATATATAGGATTCCTCTTAGCTGTTCCCTAAGCTTGCATGAGGTTGCCCCAAGACGCAAGATTCCATTTAGAGAGTTGTATGCAATACATTTGAAACACTGAATATTAATGGGATAAGCTCCTAAAGATTATCCTCCTGAGCAACCCAAACAACAGTTTTCAAAAAGAAAGTTTCAAAGGTACAAATAGCAATTTGACATCTAAATTAGAGCAGATACAAGTAGAGGTTTCGTTTCTGTTAATATTTTTTGAATTTCTGGATAGCTCAGTGAAAATCCAAATGTTTATTTGCCATGGAAACAATATGCACATATCCATTTATTTCAGTTCAGTTATTTCTGTCACTTCAGTTATTTCCATTCAGTTTGGTCACTTTAGAATTTTAGCATTATTATGTGCCTGGTTTGGAATTGCAAAAAGGCTAATCATTCCAAAATGAAGTAGAATAACGAACAACAAAAAATACCAAAGTGACCAAAATAACTAAATGAAAACTACTGAAATGGATATTCCTTTCTGGAAACAAAGCAGGAACCAAACAGTGTCCCTAATCTCTTTGTTGGACCCAATGTAATTTAATCATAAATAAAATAAATAAATAAATAAATAAATAAATAAATGTGAAGTGGGCAAAATTGTTGGATACAATGTTCACCAGTGATATTCATTTCAGCTCTAATCTAAATCCCTTTAGCATTAACCCTCCTTAATTCCATATTTGCATAGGTGTAGACTTCCACAGGCACCGAGTCTGAAGTCTTACTCCAGAGAAAGGAGAATTGGTTACCTACCTTCGGTGAATTCCTTTTTCTCATATCCCTGCATACTCCTCCGGATGGGTAGTTCCACCATTGACCGCCAGGAGGCAGATGAGCTATTTTCCTTTCTGTGCCTGCGTCACGGTGCTACCCAGCTCCAACGCCAGTCCGTTGCAAGCTGAACTCTCATTCTATCTAGTGATTATAACTCAACAACCTTATAACTAGGGGCGGGAAACCGGTAGAATCCGGTATCCGATAATGCCGGTATCGGGCGTACCGGCATTATCGGATTCGGCCCGGTAATCCGGACCCGGTACCGGATTTCGGGGTACCGGTTTTTTTACATTGCAGCCATTTAAAAATGGCTGCAATGTAAAAAAAAT
>QEPC01010227.1:150348-160555 GCA_003113815.1 Sphenodon punctatus
AAGTGGCTGCGCTTCTTACAGAATGAGCCCAGATTTGAAGGGGGGGCACCCTACCCTTTGCCTTGTAAGCCTCAGTTATGCTTAGTTTTAGCCACTTTGAAATTAAGGTCTTTGTGGCTCTATGACCCTGTTGGCTGTTTCTGATGTTTACAAATAAGGCTGTGGATTGCCTAAATCCTTTGGTTCTATCTAGGTATATTTTTAAAGCCCTTCTGACATCCAGCTTATGCCAGGCTCTCTCTTTGGGATGTGTTGGTCTGGGGCAAAAAGATGGCAAGATGACCTCTTGTGCCCTATGGAAAAGAGAATTAACCTTAGGTAAAAAGGCTTCATCGAGCCTTAGGGTGACAGATTCCTTCTGAAAAATACAGAAGTTCTCCTCCATGGACAGAGCTCCCAGTTCTGACACCTTCCTTGCTGATGTGGCCACTACAAGAAAAATAACCTTTAACGTTAAAAAATACAGTGAAATCTGTTTTAGAGGTTCGAATGGAGGCTTGGTAAGTGCCTTGAGAACGAGATTGAGGTCCCAAGATGGTACCCTGTGTACTACCGGAGGAGTTAAATTTCTTGCAGCCCTCAAGAACCTCCTAATGTTCTTGTGTGTGGAGACTATTCTGTTGGCTACTGATCTAAGCACCGAGTCTATGGCCGCTGCTTGTCTGGCCAGAGTGTTTGCCCTAAGACCCTTATCTAGTCCCATTTGCAAGAATTCAAGAACTTGCGCTACCCCTGCTTCGGTAGGATCTTGGTTCCGTTGACTAGACCACGCTGCAAAAGTCTTCCACGTGGCTCTATAGCTTCGCCTGGTGGCGGGTCTTCTGGACAGTTGAATTGTGTTCAGGACAGCTTCTGAATAACCCCTCGCTCTCAGTGCAGATCATTCAAGTTCCACGCAGTCAGATTTAACGTTTGAATCTCTGAGCAAGCTATCGGTCCCTGTGTAAGTAGGGATGGAATGATGGGTAGTCTTTGGTACTGCGCGTTGCTTCTTTTGATTAGTTCTGAAAACCATGGCCTCCTGGGCCACCATGGAGTTATCAGTAAGAGATGTGTGTTGTCTCGGATTGCTTTGGATAAAGTCTTCTGGATTAGTGGGATGGGTGGAAAGACGTATAATAGCCCCTTGGGCCATGGACTGTTTAGTGCGTTGGTCCCTTCCGCTTCTCGGCATCGAGTGCGGGAGATGAAGCGGGGAACTTGCGAGTTCTCCCTGGTGGCGAACAGGTCCATCAGTGGAAGGTCCACCCAGCTCACTAGATGTTGGAACACAGATCTGTCTAGCGACCGTTCATGTGGGTCGAGCGTCTGTCGGCTCAGATAGTCTGCACATGTGTTCTCCTGTCCCTTGATGTGGAGGGCTTTTATCGAGGCTAGGTGTAGTTGAGCCCATGAAAATAATCTGGTTGCTTCTCGATGCAACTCCCTCGATCTCAATCCCCCCTCGTGATTGACGTAGGCCTTTGCCGCCACGTTGTCCGTATATATCAGGAGGTGTTGCGAGACAAAGGTCGGATAGAGGTGTTGAAGAGCTAGTCTGATAGCCTTTAGCTCGAGAACGTTTATTCTCTTCGTCACATCCCTCTGGGACCAGAGACCCTGAGTCGTGTGGGGTCCTGAGTGAGCTCCCTAGCCCATGAGGCTGGCGTCTGTCGTTACTACTACCCTCACTGGTTCTGAAAGAGGTACCCCTTCTAGGAATGTTTTTGGCTCTAACCACTAGGACATCGAGTCTTTTAAGTCCTGTGGAATGGGGACCCACGGATTGAGACCTAACGTGAGCTCTCTTTGCAAACCCCGAGCCACCTCTGTAAGGGGCAAAGGTTGAAGCGACCCCATGTTACCTGTCCTATGCAGGATACTAAGAGGCCTAGCAGGGTCGGTAGGGGTTTGAGTCTCATGCGGCTCCGACCTCTGAGGAGGTGGATTAGTCGATGAATCTTTTCCCTCCTGTCGACTGGGACGAATGTGCAGTCTAAGGAGATATCTCTTAGGATTCCTAGATGTTCCAACTTCTGTGCTGGGGTCAGGTGACTTTTCTCTGTTTATGAGGAATCCGTGTTTCTCTAAGTAGAGAATGACTAGGTTGAGATGTTTCTTCACCCTGTCGGGTGAGCTGCCCCTGATCAGGAGATCATCGAGGTATGCGTAAATATGTATTCCCCTGCTGCGTAGGTTGGCTATCAGAGGGGCCAGGATCTTTGTGAAAGACCTGGGAGCTGAGGAGAGACCGAATGGTAGAGCTCTGAATTGCCACTGTTGTTTGTTGTATGCAAACCTTATCCATTTTCTGTGGGGGCCCCAGATTGGAACATGGAGATAGGCCTCCCTTAGGTCTAAGGACGTCATCCAGTCTCCGCTCTGTAGGCTCTGACATGAGGTCGCTGTTTCCATCTTGAATCTGCGGCGTTTTACATATTTGTTTAGTACCTTTAGGTCCAGTACCGCTCTCCATTTTCCACCCTTCTTGGCGACCAGGAAAATGATGGAATAGATTCCTGAGAAATGGTCTTGATCCGGTACCTTTTCGATTGCATTGCAGTCATGTAATCTCTTGATCTCTTTCAGCATAGCCTCGGGTTTTTGCGGGTTTTTGGAGACTGGAGACGGTATGAAGTGTTGTCTGGGGGTACATCTCAGCTCTATTTTGTATCCCTCCAAAATGCAGGATAGGACCCAGGCATCTGAGACTGAGGCTCCCCAGATTTCCTTGAATTGTTGTAGCCTTCCTCCTACCTCCGGGGAAGCATAGTCAGGCATCTTGCTTGGGGTTGTTGGTTCCAAAACCTCTCTGCCTACGTCTATCGAATCTCCCCGCTTTGAATCCCCTTCCTCTGAAGGAGAAGCCTCTGGAGAAATTTTTGTGGCCTGGGTTAAACGCTGCTCTGGAAGTGCCGCCGAAGCCCCTGAATTTGAAAGATTGGCCACGAAAAAAAAAAACCTTTGTGGAGTCACTTGTTGGAGGGTTTTTGCCTTATCCTTGGTATTGGCCTCTTCCAGCACCTTTTCCAGGCACACCCCAAAAAGCTTGGAACCTGTATAGGTTGCTGAGGTCAAGAGATTCTTGGCTGTGGGATCCCCTTGTCAGGATCTTAACCAAACCCTGTGTCTAGCTGCTATGTCTCCTACCAGAGCCCTGGCTGACCATGTTAGAGCATCGGTGGTTGCGTCTGCTAAAAAGGCAGTAGCCATGCAGATGCGGGAGGAGTGCTTTTGTGCCCTTTTTTCTGGCAACTCGGGGTCCTGTGCCTCTTGCATCCATGCTAGTAATGCTCTAGACACATAGGAGATCACAATATTAATTTTGAGGGATGCTGCCGTAGACTCTGCTGCCCTCTTAAGGGCTGAGTCCACTCCCCTGTCAGTGGGGTCATGGGGATGGCAGTCCCCTTCCATAGGAAAGACAGTCTGGCATGCTAGAGAAGCAGCGGCCGCATCTATTTTGGGGCTTTTGAAGAGAGGTTCCTTTCTTCTAGAGAAGGCGTACAGGTTCTCCTGTGCTCTGGGCATTTTATGGGACTTATCAGAGTGTTTCCATTCCTCCAACACAATTTTTTCAAATGTTTTATCCAGGGGTAAGCCCTGATCCCTGCCATGTACTGATGGCAGATAGTCCCTAGTTTCCTCTTCCTCTGAATCTGAGGATCCTTCCTTAATGGCTCTCTCTTTGATTTGGAGAGTCTTAATAACATGCCCCAGCAGCTCTTCCCTACATTGGCTAGGCAACTGCCTGTCTTTCTCTCTGGGGTCTGTGGGGAGGTTGTCAGAGCATTCCCCTTCCTCTAGATCAGAGCTCTCCTGAGAAGAGTCTGACTCAGACACAGAATCCCCTAGGAACTGCTGTTTATGTTTCCTACTGCTGCCTGCTTGAAAATCCTCCTCCTCAGAGCCCTGAGGGGATATCAAGGCTTGCAGCCCAGCTCCCCCTAGTGGGGATTTAGCAGACTTTTTCCCCTGCCGAGGAGCTTTTCCCACTCTCGGTGTTTTGGGAGAGGGGCCCTTCACTGGGAAACTATTCTTGCATTTCCCGCTCTTTTTAGGACGGGCCAGATCTTTTATTGCCCCCATAATTTCCTGCATGGATTTGGCAATTGCAGCCAGTGAGGGATTTTGGTCCCCCCTTGGCTCCTGCTCTGAGCCCGCTGCCTCTGTCCCTCCTGCACTATTGGTGGGGGACAGTACCCTCTCAGGGGTAGTCATGATTAGAGCAGGGCTCAGTGTAGCTGGCTTGGGGCCAAGCAGATTGGTCCCGGGCTGAGGCGGGGGGAGTGCCGCGGGGTGGAGGGTCCTGCTATCTGGGAAGTAATCGCGGTCTCCCCTGCTCCCTGGCGCAGTGTGAGGGAGCCGGCGGGGATTCTTTTAATTTTTACATTTTTCTTTGCCTGTCTGGCGAACCGAGACGGGGTCCGGTCTCACCTCCCCAATGCCCCGCCGAAGCCTTTCTCCCTAGGCTTCCCTTTTTTAGTTGTTTAATCCTTTTTAATTTCTACCTTGTTCCTAGGGACCTGGGGATCCCTAAAAAGCCTCCCGACAGTCTCGCAGGCAGATGAAGGACTGGCGCTGGAGCCGGGTAGCACCATGACGCAGGCGCAGAAAGGAAAAAAGCTCATCTGCCTCCTGGCGGTCAACGGTGGAACTATCCATCCGGAGGAGTATGCCAGGAGTATGAGGAGAAAGTGGTTTCAGGACTGCAGCTAGTAAGGATAGTAGGATGAACTGTAAAAATGTGGAAATAAGATGCTCCAGATTTTTCTCTGATGCCAATAAGAAGTCTGCCATTAACAATTAGGGTTACCCCAGGTGGGGACTTGGTTATTTATTAATGTTACAGGCAAAACTTGTAATTAGGTTTTCTCCAGAATGCCTCATAGTACATGCAATGCCAATAATTTCTGGTCAATGTATCCAATTGTGAGTTTTTCTACACTATGCCTAGGTATCGCATAGAATATCTGCTAAAAATCTAATCAGTGCCATACAATATTTGATTATTTGTAGATGTATAGAATTCCTAGGTGAAGAATATAATGAATCCATTACTGTATGTATTGCTCAGAAAATGCACTCATTCTATAGAGTGCATAAATATTGTATACATTTCCTGCATTACCTGTAGTCTTAACTATGCACCCACACACACATAATGCATATTTTAGATGTTCCATTCGTAATCCAATCTGTTCCCCGGAACAGTCATTGCTTCATATATTTATTTCCATTGCTTGCAGTTAAAAGAAATCCATTCAGTTGCAATTTTTTTACTGACTGGAGGGCTTACATATTGTAGTAGTTCCTGAATTATTAATACATCAGTTCAATTCCTCCAAGGAAAGAGGTTGCTAAATTCAAATGACATCTCAGTGCACAAATGTGCAAGAATCAGGTCCATGTTTACACAGAAATATGTGCTTTTTAGTTTTGAAAATGATCATGAAAGGGACCTTTAAAAGCTTAATTGTTTGCTTGTTTCCATGCTGGGAGATATGGGAGGATGCTATTTTTATACTGTATGTGCCAGATCCTATCGTGACAACCAACAACCAACCAGGGATTCTTGGAGCAAAGCTACTCCTAAAATGCTTAGATTTTGTTAAACCTCAATAACTAGAGTACTATTATGCCAAACATGAGCTTAATGCTATGGGTCGAGTTTTCAAACACACATGAGAAATCATAGCTAGCCACAGAAAAGCTGAAAAGCAATAGGATGGTATGAGGAGGCAAGAAACATTGAAATTCTTTATATTTATAAAGTGCAGTTTCTTAAATTTGACATGGTCTCCAATGAAATGCTAACAAGTTACATGGTGTGTGTTTCTGTCTGTCCCCTTAATAATTTTTGATCTCACAGGCCAGTAGAGGGGCAGAAGACTGAACATTTTACATTTTAGCTACACCCGGAAAGGGGGTGGGGGGGGGGGTGAACAGGCATGGTGACTGAGTGGTTAGGGGCATCAACTACATTCCTAAAAATCTGTTGGTTCAAGTTTTGCTTGGTCTCACACTGAACAGCTGTTTCCATTCTTCTCATGAAGTTGATGAGGCCAAAACAAAAAACAGTTGAACATGGAACTGGCCACAAAAGCTAGTGTGCCTTAACCAGAACAACCAGATGAGAAACATGGCTTGGGCTGGACTTTAACTTGGAGGGGATATAGGCTGCTTTTGCAATTAAAAAAAAGACCACCATCACATTGGCTTACATTGTGCATTGTTCCCCCTTAAGGAACCAGGCTTCATGCATTTAGGTGCTTGCTGCAAGCAATCCTATATTACAGACAGCCTCTTCTCTAGACAAGCCCCCTCAAAGAAGTCAGCAAGCTAACTTCATTGTAGAGGTGAGAATTTCCCTTGCTCCCAGCCTTGTTTCCTCCTCTTAGTTGTAGAGATGAGCCCTTTCTTTGCTCCCCCTCCTCCACTCTCTTTGGTGCACCTTACACCTCTGCAGTGCTGCTCTGGCTTCAGGCTGCCAGCCCACCTACCTGTCCACACATTCACATACCAACCCTGATGGTGCTGGGCTGTTACCTTCTCAGGCACAGCACCTGCTCCTCTCAGCCCTTTCTTCGTAGTCCTCTCTGAGTTTTCTGGCTAAGTCTTTTAACCTTCTTGGCTATTGCCGTCAGCTCATTGGTAGGCTTTCTGCAGCTTCCAGCTGCAGTCGGTTAGCCACAAGACCTTTAAATCAGAGTGATTTTCCTCTGCATAGTCTGCTCCCCAGAGGATTTCACCTCGCAAGGACTTGACCAGACCACGCTTGGGGCTACTCCTGCCATGTCTTCAGAGCATCTATTACATCTACATCTACGTGCACGCACACACACACAGCCATTGGCCATAGCAAAGCAAAACAAGACACATCACAAGTAAAAAACAGTGTAAGACACTTAGTATACAATAAACCATAATGGTATCCCATTGGACAAAAACTATATAAAACTCAATATTGGACATCTTCAAAACCCCAGATCATTTAGAGGAGCCTAAAAGCAAAACACTTTTCTCTAATCTGGAAGGCATCTATTAGGAAAGACATTACAGCATGGGTGATTTCAGACTTGTTGTCTGCCAGGAAAAATCTCACGAGTTCCTAGGAGATCTACCTGGTAATTTTTCCATAAACGTAGCCAGCCAGAGGGCCCTTGGGAAGTCATAAACATGGCAATCACAAAATATGTGTTTGGCAGATTCGGTTGTAAACCTGTCGTAGGGACAGAGTCTCAAATGGAAAGGCAAACCTCCGTACCTCCCCTCCAGAACTCAGGAAGGTAAAGCATTGCATCTAGCCCGCAGGAACAGGTGGGTTTCCTGTATGAGCTGGTAAATAGGAGGTAGTCAGCTGGCACCACCAATTTTGGGCTTAACTCAAAATAGTGAGCCAGTGACCTACATGAGGAAGTAGTAGTAAAATCCTCCTGCCTGCTTAAGTCAAGGAGTCTGCCAGAAATCTCCATCTTGGTGACCCCCAAGTCCTTTAACAACAGCTCAGAGGGAGAGAGGCCCAAGGAGCAAATTTTGATTACAATCGCTTTGCTCCAAGAGCTCTTATATGGGTCCTCTCATAAATAGAAAAAAAGGCCAGCGTTCGCATTGTTGGGCTGAATTAATATGAAGCCATAAAGCACTGGCTTGCTTCCAAGGCTCTACACTCCAAGATAACTGGCTAATTTCCAATCGGACAGCAGCAGAAGGCACACAGTTAGGGATTTGCAGCAGTGAACGCAAAAAACATGCCTGCAGGGCATCTAAGTCCTGTGGTCACTGGATAGCCCAAATAGTGGCCCCGTATAGAAGCTGGGCCTTGGGCTTCGCTTCCAAAGCCCTGAGAGCTGGGACCAAAAAAACCACCCGCCCTCTTGTAAAAATAGCGCAACAAAGTGGAGATACACCGCTTAGCCCAAACAATGACCAGGTTTTTATGGTGGCTCCACCAAAGGGTGGCCTGAAACGAAATACCAAGATATTTGTAGGTATAAACCTGGGCGATGTCTAGCCCATTAATCTGCCACCGGTGTGGTTTTTTCCCTTCCCAAAAACTAGCACCTTGGTTTTAGTGTGGTTCACACTCAGCCTATTAGATTTGCAGTAATGGTCCAAGGGCAGCCAACTGCCACTGTAAACCCACCCTGGTCTGGGAAAGCACAACCGCATTGCCCACATACAAAAGACATCCTATTGGGTGTGTACCTAGTTTGGGTGGAAAAAAGGAACTTCTTGACACTGTCGGGACCAAATCGTTTATAATAAAAATGAATAGGGCTGGGACTAGTACGCAGCCCTGGCAGACCCCCAAGTAAACTCCTAAACGTTGAGAAAGATGTCCTGACCAGTCCAGATGGACGGCTAGAGAGGAATCAGAATGTAAAACTTTGATAAGACCAAGGAGGCACCTATTGAGAGAAGTATTTTCCAACTTGGTCCAAAGTAAAGATCTATCAATGGAATCAAAGGCCACCTTAAAGTCGACAAAAGCACAAAATAAATTGTGGTTTTTCCTGACATGTATCTTCCCCAAAAATGAAAGGATTAAACAGTGATCAATGGTCAAGTGGCCTTTTTGGAATCCCACTTGCTCGGGACAAATAATCAAATTTTGGGTCAGCCATGGTAACAATAAATTTAGCAAATGCTTGGCATACAGTTTGCTAACAATGCTCAGGAGACCGATAGGTCTATAATTCCCTGGCTTAGACCAAGCTCTGCTTTTATAGATTGGGATAACTATGGTGTCTCCCCACCCCTTGAGAACTATACCGGACTGATCAATAAAAGTAAAAATGGCTGCCAGGAGAGGGGACCACCATTCCATATGCTGCTTGAGCAATTCTGGGGGACAAAATCTCCTCTAGGCACCTTGTTAGGCTTTAACTGTGAGATCAATAGGATGACTTCCTGCACCATCACTGCTGGACAAGCAGGGAGATCTGATTCGGGTAAGGTGAAAGCCGTGTAGCCCGGCTGAAATGGAAAGATAGCCCGGAAATGAGATTCGCAGGAATCAATAGAAACCAGGGGCATAACTGAGCTTCTGCCCAAAGAGCCATTTAAGACCTGCCAGAAAGTCCTGGAATCACCAGTCTGGGCAGATTTCACCAGCAGAAACCAGCTCCCTGCCTGGTACTCCCTTTTCTTATTCAAGACCAGTTTCCTATAGGACTGCTTGGCCTCAATGAAGTTCCTGTGTGAACCGGGGCCTAAGCTGGCTCTACAGGGAATATTAATGCCGCATTTCACACCTCAAAGATCTGCACTCTGCATAGTACCAAGGAGCCCCCCCAATCCCGAGTGAGCCCCTGGCACTGGGAGTTGAATTATTCTTGGTAAGAAAAGGTTGCAGAAAACTTATGAGCTAACTGAAATCCTCAATTGCAGCCAAAGCGGCGTGCGTGCGTGTTCATTATAGCAGATCTAATTTCTGTGCATTCCTCACCATTTAGAATTCCCACAAAAGCCTCAGAGAGCCCAGAAGGCCAGGGAACTCTGTCCAAAATATCAGTAGATGCAGGTGTAGCACAAAGTAAAATGTCCAAAGAATCATTGGTAGTGATCCTGGAAAAGTTGATACTGAAGACTAAGGGAAGATGGTCCCCATAGAGCTTGGAAGCCACACAGAACTGGTTAAAATAGGGAAACAAAGAAGGGGTTATAATCCCAAGGTCCACCACACTAGAACCTTGATGTGCAATAAAAGTGAGCTCCCCTCAGGGTCATCGGAAGTAGAGCCATTAAGAACTGCCAGATCTGCTCTTACCAAAACGTTAACCAGAGTAATACCGGAAGAGTCCACCATGGAATCTTTAGATGCTCTATCTAGCAGACCCGGACCACCCTGTCTGATCTGTACATGACTGGCCTTACCCAAGGCATCATTATTTGAGCCTAGACGGGTGTAAAGTCTCCTGGGGGGGAAGACTAAAATGATGTATAAGTTCATATTCTAACTTGTCGGAGAGAAGACACACCACCCCTCCCCCTAGGCCTTCCCTTAGAGTAAATGGAGACTGCCAGAATGGCAAAAGACTTGAAACCAGGTAGTTCCAGAACTTCTTTGCTCCAGGTCTCTTGTAACAAGAGAATATGGAACCTTTTCAGATAAGAATAGAAAAAGGCATCTTTGTCACTAGCTCTCCAGACCGCAATATTCCAAGAACATATGGACAGAATACCCGGTGCACACGTGATCGAATCTCAGCTGCCAGAAGACTCC
>QEPC01010227.1:160622-200573 GCA_003113815.1 Sphenodon punctatus
CCCCCCCCCCCCCCCCCCAATTTGCTGACCCCTTAGGTTTGGAATTAATGCCCTGAATAAGGCTGCGTATAGTTTCCTGGAGCCCACCACCCGTAGACTTTGGTGACACTACGCCTAATATGGCTGAGGTCCCGGGGGCTGGGCTTAAGTTTTTGTCAACAGATGGTGACAAGGCCGGAGGAGTCTGTACCTCCTCTGGGCTCCCCAGAATTGGGGCAGAAGAAGCCATCACTAAATCAGCCATTGCCTGCGCAAACTTGAAAACAAAGGTGCAGGCTTCAAAGATTAAAAGACTTCACATACTGGGATCCCCCAGGAGCTCAAAAGGGAAGTTTCCCGAAAGATCTTCCCTACAACACTTGGGCTCTTAAAATTGACAATCATTCTTAATTGCCTGCCACAAGGAGAGAGTTTCTGAAATGAGGAAATCTGCCACAAGGGCAGCCTCAGGCCTAACAGTTCATTTAGATGAGACTGAATTAACCTTTTGGAGAGCCAATGGGGGAAAAAAAAACATTTGGTAAGGCTGGATCCGGAAAACAATGGCACTGTTGTTAATCTGAAGCTTAGGGAGACTAAAATTGTCCACTGGGCCCCTTCTTCCCCTTGCCGCGTCAAAAAATGTAAGGTTAATGAAGGGGCACAGAGGACAAGGACCTTCAGAGACCAGGTTATTAACACGGGAAGGAGAGCCACTGACTGGATAGGAGATACCCTGTTGGGACGAAATGGGCTTATTAATTAAGGCTGCTGGGAGATCAGTTAGCAATTTGATCTGCTCTTTTTGCTGCTGCAATATGTCAGTGATACCAGCTAGTTGTGAAATCAATTTCTTTATCAAGTCAGAAATGAGGAAGCACTGGGTGGCCATAATATCATACGGGCTAGAGTCTGGCACATTAGACTGAGCCGGGAAGCCTATAAAATTGGCTTCCTCTAATAGGCATGGGGAAACCCACAAGGGGCTGTCCACTGATACATCACCCCCCTGACTTTCTTCCTGAGACGCCCCTGA
Organism: Sphenodon punctatus; assembly: GCA_003113815.1. NCBI lineage: Eukaryota > Metazoa > Chordata > Lepidosauria > Sphenodontia > Sphenodontidae > Sphenodon > Sphenodon punctatus. The sequence goes on from QEPC01010227.1 coordinate 161,638, forward strand.
TGAGGTTGCCACATTAGACAAAAAAGCATCTAACCAAAGCTGCGTAGAGGCCACTGACTAGTCCTGATGGTCTGCGGGGCCAGGTCTATTTCTTTTACGAGACATCTGAAACTAAATAAAGTCTACAAAGATATACTCAAAAATATTTGTTGTACCAGGGCCCAAACCTAGAGAAGCAAGGGCAGGTATACACCCAAAATATCAGATTCACCCAAACCCATGGGTACAAGAACCCCCGGATAAAGACAATACTTCTCGGTGAGAAAGACAAAACCTAAGTGAGGCCACCTGTATAGTCCATCAACAGGGAGGTTCAAAGGACTGTGATGTTGCAAAATGCTTATTAAAACAGCAAGCAGTCAACCTGGATGAGGAAGAACAGGCCAGGGGACAGAGACAATAAGCATGACCCCTGATGCCATGCCGGAACCTAAGAGCACGCACAGCCCTTCGGCGCGACGCCCTTCGGCGCGGACCATCAGCGCGACTGCAGGCAGCACAAAGGGTCTAAATGGCCCAGTCCCGGAATTGATGTGTCAGGGAATCCCCTGGGCATTCCCCGGCTCTGCAGGTCACCTGATAGTACACGCCACCATCTGAAGTGCTTGGAAATGCGTTGTCACCAGGCTGATGTCTCTCTCACTAAATCAATAGGCAGCGGCCCAGGAGAGCCCGCCACATGACACCGCTCTCCTCGCTCCCACTGGTACACCGAATCCCCTCCTCTTGCTGAAACCCAATGCAACAACTGTGTGAAGCCACATCTAGGCTTCACTCCCAGTAGCCATTCCCACAATACACTGGAGAGAGCCTCAGAATGACCTCATCCAAACTGATGGGGCACTGTGTAGAAGGGTAGGGAAAGCTTTTATATATATATATATATATATATATATATATATATATATATATATATATATATATATATATATATATATATATATATACACACACATACACACTGTCTTATACTGGGGCAGTATAAGACAACAAACATATACTGAAAGACCTAATGCACCATGAAAGAGCTGAATCAGTGGGACTGCTGCAGAGGTGGATCTTCCACATCTCCAGAGCAGAGCTGTAGAAACAAAGAGGGAAGAGCAATAGCAGTATTGACATAGTAATAACTATATCAGCAAGACCACTTCATTACAGATCTAGAACTTATTAACTTTGGGAATTTTCTTGTGCCTGGAGAGTGCAGTTAAGGAAGAATTTGTGTCAAAGGTCAGATATATTCTTACTCCATGAATGGGATAATGGTGGAAAGGAGTGGAATACAACATTCAATTGACAGACACTATGTTGTTTTGGGAATACTCAAGAAAAATAGGTCTCCCTGAAATTCAAGATTTTGGACATCTTCAAAACTTGTGGGAAAGGGATAAATTATTATTGTTGATGTAGGGTCTTTTAATTAATGTCTTGCTCCTCCCACAGTCATCTTCAATAGTTGTGGTGAAGGAAAAAAAATGGGTTTATTTTGATATGCATGAAGGGCATGCAAGCGTACAGCCACAGCTCCCCCAACGAACTCTCACAGCTTTACTGATGCAGTTTTCTAAATACCATCAAGCTTACAGTAAGAAGCAACTCCAGCTACATACACATTACATCCTGTGAATTCAGACCTTGCAAGTCTGGGCTTCTCACAATTCTTGCCTTACTGTGTGTCTCACTAATGGGAGACACTGTGAGGGCCCAGCATGCGGACATGTCCATATTTGCAAGCCCTTAATGCTTCCTCCTCTTTTCCCTGCTCGGTCTGTTTCCCCTAGAGCTCACAGGGATCTCTCTCACAAAAAGAGATGAGAGGGTTTTCAGAAAGAGGAGAGAGGGTTTTTAAAGCAGGAATTTGAGTAAGCGTGCTTTGGTGAATGTCCACATTCAAATTCATGACCCTCTTCATGTTTATCCAATTTGTTACTTCATATATTCACCACTTTATCTGTTTCTTACTGTCATATGTAGTACTTGACTGCTTGTTACCTCAGAACTAGTTCATATCATGTGACATGACTTAACCAATCAAAGCTTTGCAGAATTTCAAAAAGCACCATTAAACAAAGTGCATGAACTCCAAAGAGAACAAAGAACAAAAACCACCAGGAAAACTACTGAGGTAGTGAGACCCAAACAATTTATGTGAATTAAAATAAAAATAAAAAAAATCCCACAACATTTTTTTTCTTAATCCACACAGCAAGTTTGTTCTAAATCTGAACATTCAAATACAGCAAGTTTGATGAATGTATAGTTCATTATGAATACTAAAGCACTATCCTAACCTCTCCATTAATTCCTTCCTGCCTTCCATTTCATTCATTTCTCCCTTTACTGTTCCTAAGTTCCTCACTCCCTGCAATGTCTCCTCACCCTTCCATGCTATTTCCCTACCCAGCACTCCCCACCACAGGCACTCTGTTCTGTTCAGTTTCGTTTTCTACTCTGCGTTTAGTCTTCCTTCTTACCCTCACATCCTCAATATTGCCAAATCTCACTATTTGTCAGTCTTGTGATTTTTAAGAGTTTCTCAAATCAGAAAACTGAAATTAAGAGAATAGCAGCTATATAACAAACAAAGTTTCTAGCCCTTTTGTTAGTGGAGAAAGGTTTCAGTATGGTATTTTCTGTTGGAAATGCAAGGACTGTGAGATCATTGCATCCATTTGCCCAATGCAGAGTTTACAGAGGAGTGTGAGTAGCTAATCATCAATAAGCAGGCAGGAAGCATACTTAAGCTTAAGTAGCTTTATTAGGAAATACATGTAGGATAGGAAAGGCCTACATCTATGCTAAGTCCTAAGACTAGGTGTGTTCAAGAGGGAGGAAGGAAGCTCTCTGAGACACAAAGAGATGAGAAATCTCCTGGGGGAGGAGATTGACCAATCAGGTCCTGACAGGAGTAGGACAGATAGGATGGGGGAAGGGTTCCCTGATCTGTCTGTCTACTCCTGGTGTTTCTAGCAAACAAACAGGATGAGGTGCTTAGGGGGGATGCAACCAAAGGAATGTATTTCCAACACCCCTTCTCATCGTCCCGTGCACCGAATCATTTATGTGCACTGCTGACAATTCCCAATGCTTCTCGTAGCCTCTGGAAATTGTCTCTGGGTAGCGGTTTGGTCAGCACATCCGCTATCATTTCCTCTGTAGGACAATAAATCAGTTCAACAAGTCCTTTTTCTTGCGCTTCTCTCACATAGTGACGCTTGGTGTTGATGTGCTTCGACCTTGGCTTTATCTTTTCCATTTTCGTAAGCTGAATGCAGCTTTGATTGTCCTCATACATCTCAGTTGGCTTTGGTTCGTCTATTCCAAAGTCCTTTAGTAGTCTGTGTAGCCATACTACCTCTTGACATGCTTGAGTGGCTGAAATAAATTCTGCTTCTGTGGATGAAAGGGCAATTAATGACTGCTTCTGGCTAGTCCAACTGATTGCTCCGCCTCCATACAGAAATACATTTCCACTCACAGATTTGCAGTCAGTCTTGTCTCCGGCCCAGTCCGCATCCATATATCCCATCAATCTGGGGTTCTCGCTTGCTGGTAGTTTTAAGTTTAAATGCATTGTGCCCTTCAGGTACCGTGCTATTCTCTTGACTGCTATCCAGTCCCTTTGGGTTGGTGCACTTACTTTTCTGCTTAGTATTCCTACAGCAGCGGCAATGTCTGGCCTTGTGACGGTGGCTACATACAACATTTTGCCAATTGCAGTTCTGTACTGGTTGTCCTGTGGTAGGGGCTCGTCGTTGCCTTCCTGGCTTAGGAAATTTGTTTCCATAGGTGTCCCCACTTCATTAGCCTCTGTCATGCCTAGGCATTCTAAAATGTCCTTTATCTTTTGTTTTTGATTGAGAAGGAAACTTCCATCTTTTTCTCGTTCTATTTGTATTCCAAGATAGTAAGTGATACCTCCCAAGTCTTTCACCTCTATTTCTTTGTTCAGATTCCTGACGATTTCATCACAATCTCGTTTGTTTTCATGGCATACAATCAGATCATCCACATAAGTTAGAATGTATGTCCTCCTTTTATTTCTGAACCTTGAGTATAGGCAGGGGTCAGCTTCTCCCTGTATGAACCCCTCCTTAAGGAGCAATTGATTCAATTTTTCGTTCCAGGCTTTCGCTGCTTGCTTTAAACCATAGATACTCTTTTGAAGTTTGCACACAAGTTCCTCCTTCCCAGGTTCTTTAAATCCCGGCGGCTGCTGCATGTAGATATCCTCTTTGATATCACCATGTAGGAATGCAGTCTTCACGTCTAAGTGCTGCACTTCCATTTTTCTTGCAGCTGCTATGCTGAGGAGTGTTCTTATTGTGGTGTGCCTTACTACTGGAGCAAAGGTTTCGTCGTAGTCTTCGCCGTATTTTTGGGAATATCCCTTGGCCACTAATCTCGCTTTGTGGCGCGTGATTTCCCCTTCTGCATTATGCTTGGTCTTGAAGACCCATTTGCATCCAATGGCCTTTTTGTTTTCAGGTAGCTTTGTGAGTGTCCATGTTTTATTTTCATTAAGAGACTCAATTTCTTCCTTGGCAGCATCTCTCCATTTGCGCGCCTCACTGGTTTGCATTTTTTGAATGTCTTGCCATGTTGAGGGCTCCTGTGGTTCCTCCACTTTTGCCGCATAGGAGAATCTCGCTGCTGGCACTCCTTTGTTGTGTCTTTCAGAACGTCTCACTTCTGGTTCTGGTTCTGCTTCGGCTTCAGTTTCAGTATCAGCATCAGTGTTATCTTCTGGTTCCAGTTCTGGTTCTGCTTCAGTTTCAGCATCAGCATCAGTGTTGGTGTCAGTGCCCCCTTCTGGTTCAGGTTGATTGAACATGGTCAAATCAAATGAAACTTCAGCTTCCTCTTTTATCTGCAGTTCTGCAGTCTTTTTCTGTCTTGATGAACTTGGCCTCATTAGGTCTGGCATTTGATCAGTGCTTCCCTTTTCATTTTCATCAAAATAGACCACACTGCTTATCTTCACATTTCCAGTGTCAGTGTCCATTACTCTGTATCCCTTGCATCCTTGTGCATAGCCAACAAGTATCCCTTCTTCACATCTGGTGTTAAGTTTGGTCCTTTTGGCCTTTGGGATATAAGCATAGGCTTTAGAGCCAAACACTCTAATGTGCCCCACACTGGGCTTGTTCCCATGCCATAGTTCATAAGGTGTTGCTTTTGCACCTTTGGTTGGGAGCCTGTTCTGCAGGTATGTGGCAGTCATTACTGCTTCCCCCCAGTATTTGTTTGGCAGATTCGCATCCAAAAGCATACATCTCGCCATCTCTATGAGAGAGCGATTTTTTCTTTCTGCTACTCCATTTTGTTCTGGTGTATGCGGGATGGTTGTCTGGTGTTCAATTCCTTTTTGCTTCAAAAATTCTTTCATCTGTTTTGAAACATATTCACCTCCATTATCTGACCTTAGGATCTGAGGTGATCTTCCAAACTTATTGCTGGCTCTTGCAACATATTCCTTAAATTTCTCCAGCACCTGACTTTTCTCTTTAATCAAGTAAGTGAACGTGAACTTGGAAAAATCATCTATGAAAGTCAATGCATACTGGTTTCCTGCAATTGTTTTTGTCTTCATAGGACCACAGATATCACTATGAATGAGCTGTAGGGGGTGCTGTGTGGCTTCCTCCTTGCTCTGATGAAAGGAGGGCCTAGTTCCCTTTCCTTTTACACAGCAAACACATCTCTCATCTTTAGTTGCACATGAGTTCATTTTAAAATGTTTAACTAGGTCTGGAAGTGCATGCAACACATCTGCATTTCTATGGCCCATCCTTCTGTGCCATTTGCTTTCACAGTTCTTATGTCTGCAATCTTTTGCAGCATTTGCATACTGATCCTGTTGCAAGCAATCTACCTTGAATAGGCCATTTGAATCCAGCATTCCTCGCATAAAAAGCTCCTTTTCCTTTGAAATTCTGCAATATTTCCCTTCAAAATGCACTGCAAAACCTTTCTGTACAGCATACTTGACACTTATAAAATTATGATCCAATTCTGGGACATATAGAGCTTCTTCAATGGTAACTTTCATTTCCTCACCGTTTCCCAGATGACATATGAGTTTAGCCCTGCCTCTTCCTTGACAATAAACTTTCTCTCCATTAGCCAATCTTATAGGAGTTCTATAAGTCCTATCCAGATCAATAAATCTGTCTTTGTCCTTTATAAGATTTTTAGTTGCTCCAGAATCAACAAAGAAATCATGTGAAGCAGTCTCACATTCTATTCCTTCCACATTTTTAAGTTGAGATGCTTTTTCCTCAACCAGGCTGAAAGCCCTATCATGGCTCCCTTTGTTCTTTGCAGAGGAGCTGGGAACTTGCTTAACTGGTTTCTCTGCAGTATCTTGCTTCCTGCATTGATATGCAAGATGGGTGATTTCCCCACAATTGAAGCAACGCTTAACTCTCGCAGATTTTGCAAAAACCTCTTTATTTCCAGCTGCCTTGCAAGCAAACTCTGAAGGGATGTTTGGCTGTTCATTAGTTTGAGCCATATTAAATTCCTCAAGTTTCTGAATAACGACTTCCAAAGATTGGTTATCCTGCATTTCTATTATCTGACATACTGTTTGAAAAGTTGGTGGTAAAGAGTTCAGCAGAAATGCCACTATCAATTCATCTGGTAAATTCAGCTTTTGATTTTCCAGTCTCCTGACTAGTTCAAGCAGGCCATTAACATGAGCTGAAAAATCTTCACTCTCATCCATTCTCATATTACAAAGTCTTTTAAGCATTTGTATCTTTGATATATTTGACTTCCCTTGATACAGTCTCTGTAAAATTTCCCACATATCTTTTGCAGTTAACTTGTCACGTATGTGCACATGTAAACGCTGACTCACCGACATTGAGATGATTGCCATAGCTTTGTCATTTTTCTCATCCCAGAGTTCTTGTGCTGCCCCTGCATCTGTAGGTCTGTTGGACTCCAGCATTTTCCTTAGGCCTTGTCCTCCCAGTGCCATCCTTGCATTATGACTCCAAGCTTCATAGTTTGTTGCTCCAGTGAGCCTCTCTGGAATGGAGACCTTCAGCATAGAATCCATGGTCACAGAGACTAAAATCTTTCTTTTCTTTTCTGCCTTTAAGATTAATGCTAGCACTCAATTTTACTCACTCTGCGCTGCCTTTTGGGTGTCTGGGCCCATAACCCTGTTGGAAATGCAAGGACTGTGAGATCATTGCATCCATTTGCCCAATGCAGAGTTTACAGAGGAGTGTGAGTAGCTAATCATCAATAAGCAGGCAGGAAGCATACTTAAGCTTAAGTAGCTTTATTAGGAAATACATGTAGGATAGGAAAGGCCTACATCTATGCTAAGTCCTAAGACTAGGTGTGTTCAAGAGGGAGGAAGGAAGCTCTCTGAGACACAAAGAGATGAGAAATCTCCTGGGCAAGGAGATTGACCAATCAGGTCCTGACAGGAGTAGGACAGATAGGATGGGGGAAGGGTTCCCTGATCTGTCTGTCTACTCCTGGTATTCTAGCAAACAAACAGGATGAGGTGCTTAGAGGGGATGCAACCAAAGGAATGTATTTCCAACATTTTCTGTATAGAGTAAGAAGATACAAGCAAATACAAAGAACCCAGAAATTAATGGGTGTTTTCAGACAAACACCTCCTCACCCATTACCCCCACATTACCCACTGGTTGCCATGGGTAACTCATGGGCAATGTGTGGGGAGGCGCCAGTATGAAAAGACCCATTATTTTTGTGTGTCTGGATATTCAAGCCAATAAAACTGACATTGTAACACTGATTCCACTTGTTGCTCAACTACCTCTGTAGTCATTAGGAAAATGCCAGAAGATTGTTTGCTGTGAACAATAAAACAGTTGAGTCAACAAGATTTTCAAGTTTCTGATGTGCTAGTGTTGGGGAAACTGAGTCACAGACTGCAGCAGTAATGTATTAATGGAACAAGCCGGCAACAGCTACTCACCCATCTACCTCTTCAACTATGCTAATGTTGCCATAATACTATGAAACTATAAAACTTAAAAAGATTTAATTTTAAAATGACAAAACTTTCATTCTAAATAAGTAAGCACATACCCAGAACAGCTGGTAGATCAAATTAAGAAAGTTGCCCTGTCACCAGCTGTTTTGGTTGTTTTTTCTCAGGGATTAGCCATTATCTGGTTAATTATGCATTCATTTCATGCTGCCTATGAGTGCTCATTACAGAAAATGAAGATGTTAAGCTCCATTTTGAAGCTATATGTTACAGTCAAGCCAGGGAGAAACCCTGTACCAGTTAAATTCTTAATACTCCTTAAGAACGTTGCTTTCAGCCAAAAGCAGTTTCTTCAAACTGTGCTCAAAACATAGAACAGAGCTCACACTATTTTAGCCTGTAAACAAATGTATGTAGCATGCAAGTCAAATTGACCACAGCTTTGTTTAGACAACCCATTGAAGTAATTAATTGAAGAATAAATGAGACAAAGTCTTTGCAAAACTTGTCCTGGCCCCATGTGAGTTCATAACTGACACCATTGTAGGAACATGGGATCAGTCATTGGATGCATCCATGACAGATTGGGAGCTACTGGGAAAGTGTTGGCTTTAAGGGTAGCTATCAGCCATCAACACTGTCCATGTCATTGGGGATGTGGTGGGGGGGTCAGACCCAGGAAGCTGGCAGAGGAGAGTCTGGAGAGGAGACAAGACAGGGCTAGAAATAATCAGACTAGTAAGAAGGCTGGGATAGGGGTGGCTGAAGCCCAGCAACATGCCCCTTTTGGAGTTGAGCGTTATATCAATGCCACTTATCCCCTGCATGATCATTACCCTATGCATTTACAATGCATGTGCACCAGGATCAAGCTAATTCCCCTGGTGACTTTGGAGTGCCCCCTGGCATCCAGAAGGGCACCGGTGACAGGCTCCCAAGCCCAATTACATATCATTGGAATATAGGCACCTAACTCTGTTGCCTAACTTGTCTGTTTCAGCTGGGAATTTCAAGACAAGAAATTTGTCCCCCCTTTTGTAAATTGGGAACTGAAGCAAAGAATGATTAAGCAATTATACTCTTCACAGATTCAAACTGCCTTATTTTCCCCAGATGAAGCAGAGGAAGTATTAGTCCACTACCACAACAAAGTATATGCCCATAGTTAGTCCTCTGCCAGAACACGATACACATCCCAATTTGGACAGACCAATTTTCAACCCCTGAAGCCCCTAACTTTTGGGCTTTCCCAGTGTTCCCGCCCCTTCTCCTCTCTCTGGCTCAAACCCTGCCACAAACCCTATACTGACTGCTGCCTGACAGGTCTGGTAGACTGGAGAAGCAACAGCAAGGACAAGTTGGTACAACAAGAATCTAGGGCTCTGATCCATACATCCAGGCACAAGCCTCAACAACACTGAATTGATCCCATTCTTCCAAGTTGCAATTCACCGCCTTAACCACAAATAAAATAAATCCCTCTTCTGTAGGTAGAAAATAGGAATGTGTGAACAGAACGGGGTTCAGCTGTTCAGTTCAAAAATTGAGGTCACGTTCGGACATTCAGTTCAGAAACCGATTTTGGTTCGGTGGAGTTCGGAGCCACTGAAGGGCTTGGGGCGCTCCAGGGACCCCCAGGGGTACCCATGGTGGCATGGCAGGTCATCTCAGACACAGAAGAAGCAGCAGAGACCAGGAAGGCTTGGCGCTTGGCACCCTGGGCAGACAGGTAGGCTCTGTGCTTGGCCCCCAGGGGTGCCCATGGTGACATGGCTGGCTGGCCGTCTGAGACCCAGCGGCAGCAGCAGAAACTGGGAAGGTTTGGGCTTTGGTTGCTGCCTGGCACCCATCCTTGTCTGGGCATTGCAGGCTGGCAGGCATCAGTGGAGCAGTGGCAGAGCCCTGGCCTGGGTCATAGTAAATGATTCTCGTGGACACCCAGCCCCCACCCACCAGTGCACTCATCCGAGCTATGCCCATCTACAAGAGTGAAGAGCAAATGGCTGATGTGCCGTACCAGCAGCAGCGGCAGGGGCCCGACAAGTGCTGGGCATCCCTGCTTGGCTGGGCATTGCAGGCAGTCTGGAATGGGTGGGGGAGTGGCAGAGGCCCAGCCAGAGCTCAGTGTCAGGCTTGGCCAGGCATTGCAGGCTGGCTGGCATGGGTGGGGGTTGGGGACACTTGGAGACAGGTGGAATGACAGGTACCCATGAGCAGCGGAATGAAGGCCCCAGAACAGTGATGGTGGGTCCTGGGACTGGAGTGGCTGGCACCCCTGCTCGGCCAGGCATTGCAGGCTTGCATCCTACTCTCAGGATCTGAACAAGCTATTCTTCCAATTGGGAAAGTCTTGTCCGGTGGTGAATCACATGGCCATCCAGTAGCAGACATTGAATTACCGGGGCACAGTACCCGTGGCACAGCAGAGGCAGCAGTAGCAAACATTGGATAGCCAGGGCACAGAACCTGTGGCACAGACAGCAGAAGCAGCATTGGCAGCAGCAGTGGATATTGGATTGCCAGGTAGCAGAACCATTGGTGGCAGCAATGTCAACCATTGGTGGCAGCAACTGATCCACTAACCTGGCCACCAATCTCAGGTGTTGCAGCAAACAAATGTCCCCCACCATAGAGAACACCCACTCACTGGGGACAGTCGTTGGTGAGCAGGACAACAGACCCTTGGACACTTTGGACAGGGCGGGTCACATGTCCCTCTGAGAGCTGTGTGGTCACCATGTTCTGCCACTCCCATCACTGCTGTTAGTGGTGCAGCAGCAGCAGAAATGGAGAAGAGAAGCAGGAGAGGTTGGTCTGCTGCCTGTAAGGCAGGCAATGGGGCATGTTACAGAGGTAGCAGGGGCCATGCCAGGGGAGTGGCAAGCAACAGCAGCAGCCCGAGCCCATCACCATGCCGCAAACTGCACAGGCCTGATTTTGGAAGACAGGCTTCAGAGGCTCCCAGCAGTGGCACTAGGGGTGTGATTTTGTGTCGCCTCCTGCCAGTGTCCCCCACTGCCACGCAGGGCACTGGAAGACCTGCAATCCAGGAAGCTGCGGCTGTCCCTGATGCAGGAGCAGGTGCTTCTGGGTCGGATGTTCATCATGGGCCACCATCGTCCCCCATTATTGATGTGATCCCCAGAAGTCCAGGGCTGGTGGATCCCACCCCAGCTGCTAGAGGCAGGGCCTGATCCCCAGGCAATGGCAGCAGGAAGAGGAGTAGCAGTAGCAGCAGCTATAGGGGGCACAGGGAGAGTGGAAGCAGCATGGTGGTCAGTCGATCAGCCTCAGGGTCCCAGTACTCCCCTTCATGAGACATCTCAGATTGGGGACAGCGAGGCAGACACTAGTCCCATGGAGGAGATGTCTGTGCTGAGGTGATGGGTGTCCCTCAGAGCTGTGTTGCCACCATGTTCTGCCCCTGCCAGCAGCACTGTCAACAGTGCATCACCCGGTGTGGCCCAGTAGGCAGGAGGGGGCAAAAAATCCTCCATCTGGGTGCATTTTAAGTTGGTGCAGGCGGACGATCCCAGAGAGATGCAGTGCAGTTTGTTCCAGAAGGTGGTGAAGCATGGGCTGGTGCTCACCAACCTTGGCACAACTGCCATGGCAAGGCACCTGAAGGGATGTGTCAGTGCTGTGCTGCTAAGTGGGCAGCCAGGGGCAGTGGATGCCAGCGGGTTCCCGACTTCAGCGGCCAGTTGTCCACCTCCATTAGTGGGCGAGTGTCCTGCTCCAACAGCTACCTCTAGCAGCAGGAACACCGGTATTGCTGCTAGGGGGGTACATCAGCAGCAGCAGCGTCAGTGCACCATGGAGGAGCTGGGGTGGGGGGTAAATTGTCAAGTCCATCAGCAGCTGCAGGATGTGGATGATGGCATGGCTTTCAACTGAAATCCATGCACATGTTGGGGGAAATGATCATGCTGAATGGGCAGCCCTTCTCGGTGGTCGGGTATATTTATTTATTTATAATATTTATACCCACCCCTCCTGCCATAGGCAGCCTGGGGCAGCTAACAGTCAATAAAATACAATAAAACATATAATATATCCAGTAACAATAGGAACAATACAAATGAGAAAAAAGCCCCCCCAACACCTAATCCACCCTCACCCTTCTCCCTCACCAAACACCTGACGGAACAGCCAGGTCTTACAATTCCTACAGAAAACATGGGGTTTAGGTGCCTAATTGGCTTCCTGGCCCCCCAGTTTAAGCTGCCCTCATGCATCACCCTGAGTCGGCAGGTGGTGCTAGCCTCGAACCGAGTTTTAAAGGAGCGGGTGAGGGAGCAGCTAGCAAGGGCTGGGGGTGCCACCGTCTATTTTACCACCAACCTGTGGTCAAGTAGGAACATGAAGCATACCTACCTAGCAGTGATGGCGCACTGGTGGCAGGACCCAGAGGCAGAGTTTGGCAGTGGCAGGAGGGGTCCCAAAACAGGTTATAGGTGGGCCCTGCTTCAGGCGGAAGTCATGGACGCTGCAGCCCATACACTTCTCGGAACATCAAGGCAGCCCTGACTGCCATGGTGAGGGAGTGGGTCACGCCAGGTGTTCCCTTCAGCAAGGGGTGCGTAGTGACGCACAACACAGTCAACATATTGAGGGCAGTCTGCGAGGGGGGCTTCACCAGCATCTCTTGTACCGCACACACCCTTCACCTGGTGGTCAGTAGGGATGTGTGAACAGAACCAAGTTCAGAAATTCGGTTCGGTTTGAAATTTGAGTTCAGTTCGGAAGTTCGGTTTGGTCGACCGAACAGACCGAGTTTGGTCGAATTCCAAACTTCTGAACTGAGTTTGGCCATTCAAAACCAGTTTTTTTGGACTTTTTTGGCCTTTGGAACTGTTTGGACTCGACCGAGCAGTTCGGTCAAATTCGAGTTCAGTTCGGAAGTTTGGTTCGACTAACCGAACAGACTGAGTTCAGTATGAACTCGGAACTTCCAAGCCGCGTTTACACATCCCTAGTGGTCAGGGACGCTCTGGGTTTGGGGGAGAAGGGGGTTGGGGCAGGCACCCGTAGCTCCCTGATCAAGCAAGGGAGAAAGTTGGCCTGTTTCTTTAACCAGAGTGTGAAGGGCAGCAACCTCCTCCAGGTGAAGCAGGCACAGGAAGGCTCCCCAGTGCACCAGCTGGTGCAGGACATGATGCTCAAGCGGCTTATTGAGCCTTGTGTCAGGTTCAACTGGTGATGGACATCGGGGGCACCTCCAAGGCACAATGGGGAAGAATGGGAGATCCTGGATCACACGGTCTTTGTTCTCCGACCGTTCCTGGCCGTGACGGTCGGAGACAATCAGCTCCTCCACAGCCACCAGGTGACTGCTCTGGTCCAGAGTCTCCTCAGGAGGTTGGATGAGATTCTTGAGGGGTGGGATTGTGGCCCTAAGGGCAAGAAGCTGGTGGCTGAGGCGGTTGCCCTGGTGCAGCAGCTGAAGGCAGGACTGAAGGCGCACTTTATGAGCTTCTGCAGTGGGAGGAATGTGTGTTGGCAACCATGCTGGACCCCAGAATCAAGCACAGTGTGACACGCCAGACACTGCTTTATGGCCACTGGAAGGGTGAGCTGTTTGAGTGGGTCTGGCATGCAAAGCGGGCTCTTGAGTGCACGCGGCAGCAGCAGCAGGACACCCCTGAGGATAGTGGGAGTGGGAGCAGCCACCCCTTTCAACCAGTGGGAACTATCCCTGTCCTCAGCCCTAGCAGCACCAGCACCAGGCTGAGCAGCAGCAGCACCCCATATGTGCAGGGCACTCCGGCGAGCATGGGCTCATGCACAGTAGGGCAGGCAACGTGGCTGAGGGCACTGGTAGAAGTGGTACCAAAGGACAGTTACATGAAGGAGTATGACAGTGCATCGATCCCAGCAGCGATCCCTTGGCCTACTGGGCTGGCAAGACCAACGTGTGGCCAGCCCTGTCCAAAGTGGCCAAAGGTCTGTTGTCCTGTCCACCAACGAGTGTCCCCAGCGAGCGGGTGTTCTCTATGGTGGGGGACTTTTACTCACTGCACCACCAGAGACTGGGGGCCAAGTTGGTGGAGAAGTTGTTTCTTATCAAGGTGAACCTTCCACTGCTGGGATTCCCCGAGCTGCCCCTGGACATGGATTGATGGTGCAGTGGCACACACCATCCAATGCCAGGGGCAGTCTTGGGATGGGGGTCCTCCTCAATTTGGGCTGCTGCTGCTGAGGTGCTGTTCCTCCCACCCAATGCCTGGTGCCCGCCCTGTCTCTCTGACTAGACGGCCTATCTGACTGAAGTTGAATGACAGCCCTCCCTGCCTGGAACATAGGCTGACTGGCATTGGTGGAGCATTGGCAGACAGTGAAGTGGAACAACAGCCCTCCCTGCCTGTAACATAGGCCCCAGAACTCTGAAGGTGGGTCCTGGGGCTGGAGCGGCTGTGCTTCTTGATGCGCTGGAATGACAGCTCCCTGTGAGCGGAATGATGGCCTCAGAAACTTGACAGTGGGTCCTGGGACTAGAGTGGCAGTTTCTGGATGCAGTGGCACAGCAGGAGCAGAATTTGGATTGCCCAGAAGCAGCACTGACAACATTGGCACAGCAGGAGCAGACTTTGGGTTGCCCAGAGGCAGCATTGGCAACTTTGGCACAGTTGGAGCTGACTTTGGATTGCCCAGAGGCAACATTGGCACAGCAGGAGCAGACTTCGGATTGCCCAGAGGCAACATTGGCACAGGAGCAGAAATTTGATTGCCCAGATGCAGCATTGGCACAGCAGGAACAGACATTGGATTGCCCGGGCACAGAACCCATGGCATGGACAGCAGAGGCAGCATTGGCAGCGGCAGTAGACATTGGATTACCCACAGGCAGCATTTGCAGCAGGAACAGATTTTGTAAAATTTTTTATTTAATTTATTTATATATTTATTCATTCAAATTTGGAATATAATATATACTACACTGGGTAACTGCTATTAACTATTCTAAAACCTATGGAACTAAATGGAATATTATCTAATATCTACAAAGGCCTAGTTCTACAAACACACTATAAAATATTAAAACTGAATCACTACACTATCTCTATAACTAAGCTAACTCCTACAACTATCTATCTATCTATCTATACACACACACACACACGGGGGGGGACGGGGGACACAGACAGCTCACAACACACACAGGGAGGGGTACAAAACTGAAATGAAACCTAAATCAATATAATCCTACTCTAAATAAATCTAAAAACAGGGGAAGGGACTATGGGATGGAATATATATTATATACAGGGAGGAGGGAAGGATTCAATGGAGGGTAGGGAGAAAACACAGGGAGGGTTAAAAAGTAAAAACACCTAAATCTATCTAATCTAATCTAAATAATTGAAACTAAGAGGTAAGTGTGTGGAAATGGGTGAAATAGGAGGAGGATGGCAATAGATTAGGAACACAAACTTCTGAGAGAGGGAGACTTCTGAAAATGCCTGCTGACAAGATCAGTGGCTAGCTCAGAAGGCCTCAGGCTCTTCCTTTGTGCCAACTTAGTGGCTTCTGAGCTTCACTGAGTACTTTTCCTTTACTACAGATGGAATTACTCTCCCAATCTTTCCAGAATGTAATTTTATTGCTATACATATCTTTGAGGACCTAAAAATTATTAGATTCTCACCCATATTCACTGAAACAACCAGACCTATTCTAAGGAAGGGAGGAAATGCACATCAACCCCAGAGGCCTCCCTACTCTGGTCCTGCTGTCTCCTTGCCAAGCATGGCCAAGAATGGTAGGCCAGTGGCATGGCATAACGCAGCAGCAAGGAGTTCCCATGGTTAACATCGGATGGAAGAAAACACAATCTACATGCACATCAAGCTTAAAATAATGTATAAACCCCAAACACAGGGAAACACTGGCAAAACACAGCAGCAAGGAGTTCCCAGGGTTAACATCGAAAAACACAGTCTACATGCACATCAAGCTTAAAATAAATAATGTATAAACCCAAAACACAGGGAAACACAGAACACACTGGCCAAACACAGCAGCAACGAGTTCCCCGGGTTAACATCAGAAAACACAGTCTACATGCAGACAAGCTTAAAATAAATAAAGTATAAACCCCAAAGCACAAAATTTCCAGCATTGTGAAGGGGTGGGAAACAGCCTTGGGGGGCTGAGGGGGAGGAGGCTAGGAAGGAATCTTACCTAGTGCTGGCTCCGAGTCTGGCGGTCTTTGTTGGGGCTGCGGTGCAGGCAGGAATGACTTGGGGTGTGTGTGTTATTTTAAATTGCCCACGTGTCCTGCTCTCCTCCGTGGAGGCAGGACTCACGGACAATTTAAAATAAAATAAAATTAAAAGTCACATAACATTCCCCGACTCCCTGCCTTGCTGCTCTCCTTCCCACCGCCACTCTGAGCAGCAGATTGGGGGGGGAGGGGAGCAGCAAGGAAGCAGCTGCAGCGCGCTGCTGGCAGCCATGTTCTTCTTTCTTTGAGCATGTGAGGCAGGGAGCAGCGCGCATGTGCGCTGGTCCCTGCCTCAGGTGCCTGGCCCAAGGCATCTCGCCAGGGCGCTTTCAACAAGCGCCCTGGTGAGAGCTTTCCTTGTGCCCATTGAGCACAGTGGAAGCCCTAGCTCCTCCCTCCACAGCATGTCTTATACGTGCTGTGTAGATGGAGGAGTTCAGCCAGGCTGAGCGCTCAGCCACCCAAACCGCATTTTCCATTGGGCTTAGCATTTTTGAGTCTTCTGGGACCCATTCCTCTGGAGTGGGTCCCAGAAGTCAACTGAAACAGCGCCGCAGCAGCCTCTGAAACAGCGCCGCAGCAGTTTCAGTGAAACTGACAACAGCGCTGCAGCAGCCTCCGTTCTGAAGCAGAGGCAAGGCAGAGGCTTCTGTGGCGCTGTGGGAAGTGGCGGCGTGAGGGGTTTTTTTTTTTGGTTTTTTTTCAAAAAAACGAGCAGCGGTGCCTGGCGGGCCCTCGGTGCTTGGGGGGTCAGCGCCTCAAACACCTTGGGAGGCCAGTCGTGCCTGCTGGTTCCTTCTTCAACCTTCTGAAAGAGGTAGTGGCCACCAATGCAATCCAAGAATTTGTTGACCATCCTTTGCATAGTGGAGTTTATCTTCCAACAGATGGCAGCGTAGGTAAAACCCTCCATTACCACTAATTCAGGTTTTCCTGTAACCTCTGCAATCTTCTCACAGAGTTTGGCTACTGTGAAACTTAGGCTACATGGAGAGGAGTCTTAGAGGGTAAGCTAACATGATATAAACTTTTTTTTAAAAATAGCTAGAGCATTAAAGTAATAGAGTAATAAAGTGTCCTTGCCCAAATAACTCTAGATTTAAAGTTAGCATTACTAAGGGGAAAGTTGAATAGGGAGATGCAGGTAGAAGTCCAGGAGCAGAGTGGAGGCTATCCACTCTTTTGCACCCAGTGTAACATGTATGGTTATCTTCCTCTTGGGGAGAGGTTGCATGTGTGCACTTGGTTCAAAGAGCTTCTGTCTTTCAGAGAACAAATGCGGTCTCTGGAGGCTAGAAGTGGCAGAGCTGGAGTTGCTGAGGCAGACAGAGGTATATAGGGGAGTCCTTCAAGGACACTGTAGAGCGGTCCCACCTCCACTCCGGCAGCCATTAAATTTCATCGAATGGAGTAACAATCTGAACTCAGATGGAAACAGCTCCTTCAATTAACCCCACAAGTTCTACCCCATGTAATACTCATGTTTTTAAACACAATTTTAAAAAGCAAAGTTTAAATGAGATCAATCTTACATATATAACATCCCCTCACATGGGCTAAACTTCAAACCCTGACCTTCAGATTGCCTTTTCAAAGCTCTGTTTGAGCTACAGAAGCAACAGCTAGCTACTAGCTATTAATAGCTACTAGCTATTAATTCAGCAACTAGAGAAGGACTTTGCATATTGCTTAGAAGTTAAACAGATGTTAGTTTGGATGCTACACCAGCATTAATATTGTGTCTGTGTAGCTAAACTCAGACAACCATGTAAAAATCCTGGGGACTATCATTTATTATGCTTAGGGTCACCTGTCTATTGGCATATTCAAACAATGAGGAGCAGCTCCTAGTTTGATACCTTATAGAACAAGATGCTGGCTGAAAGGGAAATGGGTGAGGCGTAGACAGTCATTGAAAGTTTTATTCAAACAACCTCCTCTGTCCTTGCTTTGATAAAAATACAAAAAGCTTCTTTGGGAGATCTGCTGCTGGTCCTCCAGAGAGGGGAGAAGGCTTATACCCCCTCCCCATTTTCTGCACCTTATTTCATTCAGTGATCCCTACCTCAAGCTCACAGTTTTGTTTAAATGAATTTTTAAAAATTGGCAGGTTGATTTCACCTTCTGAAATTATTATTATTATCATCATTAGTAAGTGTTTATATAGAACAAGGAATGTACCAGACACTGAATAACCATTAATTAGAGAAACATCCCTGTTCCAAGGGGCTTACAATCTAGGAGACACAAGGGAGGGGGGAGAAACAGGAGAGGGGGACATAGGTGAGAGACAGGGATACACTCACAAAGTTAAGAAACCACAGTTTGCTTAGTGACAGTTAATCCAGGAGAGGAAAGGAAAGGAGACAAGGAAGAGAGGAACACAAAGAGAGACAGGGGGTGTCTTTAGACATAACAAAGATTCGGTGTCAAAAACTCCTAAGCACGTGTTTGGCTATTGTGTGCGTAAGCACCATAACCATCTCAACACCAGTTTGGCCACTCAGTGAACACACGATGTGAACACCATTGCATCACAAGGACAATTTGCGTGTTTCAGCTGAACACGTGATCAACATGGTGTCTAGCGCTATCGCGTGGCATGTTAGCAGGTACAACGCGAGGAATGAGGTGGCAGAGCTTGTGTGCTGAAATCGGATGGCAAGCAAAACACCAATTTGTCCCAAGATGGTCTGTGTGTCTAAGCAGTGCCACATGGTGAACACACAGGGCCAAACCGGTGTTCATATCAAGGTCAAAACAGAAATTCAGACACCCATTGGAGTTATGTCTAAAGGCACCCCATAGGGATATAGTCACAAAGTTGAGATGCTGAAGGTGAACATGCTTAGCCTAGTTACTATTAAT
This sequence comes from Sphenodon punctatus, assembly GCA_003113815.1. NCBI lineage: Eukaryota > Metazoa > Chordata > Lepidosauria > Sphenodontia > Sphenodontidae > Sphenodon > Sphenodon punctatus. The sequence goes on from QEPC01010227.1 coordinate 180,717, forward strand.
CTAGGTCAGAGAACCAAGGGAGTGGAGAATATAGGGCCACATTCATGAGGTTGAGAAACTGCAGGAACTTGTGAATAGCGAGGCTGTGGAGGGCCCAGGCTCATGCCCCAGTTATCTTCCACCCCCCTTTGGGAAAAGAGGTGGGATCTACCTAAGAATGTTTTTTACATGAGACACAGACCCGTGAGTTTCCTGATAAGCACAGTAATTACCTGCTCATACAAATGCCTATCACGAGAGCTGTCCAGGAACACTCCCAGATTAGTAAACCTCAGTATTATCAAGATTTCACAAATCCACATTTTAAATCTCCCGCACGAATGTCAGGGCATTCACATCTGAATACCAAGTCATGCAAGATTGCCACCCTATTTGTTGCACTCTCCCTGGCTGCTAGGACAACCAGCAGATGGGTGGAGGGGGTCCAGAGAAGCACTCCTCCAATCCTCCATTCCCCCCCCATGAGTTGTTTGTCAGGGCAGCTGGGGAGAGCAGGAGGGATCCTTCACACCCGATCATTGTGACATGAACAGGCTGCACGTTTAAGGCACTCCCACTACCTTGTACATCCGGGGGATCGTGGGAGTATTTTGAACCCGCAAATTCCCCCGTTTGTCTAAAAATGTCCTAAAAGGCAGCCTTTCTATGGGGGCTCTCAGCCTCCTCCTTGCAGAGGTAAGGGTGTTGCCCCCTGGCTCCCAGAGAGTCCACCACAACACCAGCAACCTTAATAGGAAGGAATTTTTAGGAGGTGGTGGAGGTGGGACTAGTACTCTACCCCTATTCACTCTGAAAACTTCCTTCTTGATGTGGCCCTTTGCAAGAGGTCTGAGAATCGCTAGAAAATGTTCAGAGTGGGCAGGGGCAGAATGTTGGCTCCCTCCTTCTCTGTCCACTGAAACTTTTCTAGCAGTGCTCATGCTGTTTGCAGAGGGGCCCCCCTAGAGTCCAGGCTCAACTGGGCGCCTTGCTCTGTCTTAGTTACAGCCCTGGCTTAGCTTAATTACAAAGGAGGAAAAGAACCCGAGTGAAAGGACAGTAAAGGCATCATCAGTGAGTAGTCTGTCATTTATGTCTCTATAATTAAGGAATGTTGAACCCTATTTGTCCTTGGAATATGCAGGATGAACTCCCACAGCGTACAAGGCCACTTTTACACGAGATATTTAGAAGCACCTCCGGAACCCCCTATTCAAAAGGAAAGTCACGCGGTAAGTGTTTACATGCTCCCTGAGCTACTGGAAGGGACGTGCTGCCCATTCTCTGCAGCGGCTGTAGATGCGGGAATTTCAAACAGGTGCGTTCTATAGACCTCAATTTTCAGGTCTATAGAAGAACACACCTCTTAAAAAATCCCACGTCTGCAGCTGCGCTGCTGGAGAGAACGGGTGGCACATCACTTACGGTAGCATGGGAAGCATGTAAACACTCCCTGCAAGGCTTTTCTTTTGAATACAGGGCTCCAGAGGTGCTTCTAAGTACCTCATGCAAAAGTGGCCTTAGTTGTTGAAATCAGGACTGAACGTGGTCTATGAAACTATGGATGGAAACATATGTGAAAACAGAGCACCATTGTCACACCATGATCCTGACCAGGAAGCCACTTGCAAGCCAGTCAGGATTGAGTTTGGCTGCAGAAAAAGCATTTAAGCGGCTGGGCCCGGAGGATCAGGGATCCGCATGAACATGTGGCCGGCTGGTCCAGCCCGTTCTGCACCCAGTTTCCCTGCCCCCCCATGACAGACAGCCATGGTGACCAACGGCAACTGCTATGGCTGCTCGTCATGGTGGCCACTCTGGATCGGGCCAGGAACAGTGGGTTACCACATATAATAGCCTACTGTGGCCCTGTCAGACAGGCCATTTCCCAGGTGTCTTGGAGGCTGGCCTGGGCTGTGACCACAGAGGTCTCTGGGATCACGGTCAAGGCTAGATGGCAACACGCCCAGAGAAATGTGGGAGCAAACATCTGGATTGCCCCCAACAAACGTAACGGTGGCTTGTAGGCCAAATTAGGTCCAAGTGGGCCTAAATGGGCCACTGTCATGTTCAACACCCATTGTCAATGGAATTTTGTTAATATTCAGAGCCATGTATCGAAATAATCAATTGCACTATATTCCAAGCCAGAAAAGCATCAGTTTCCTTAGGATGCTTCAGTTGTCTTCCTGTTATTAAAACCACAGTCCAAACTGCCAAACCCTTTCTTGGGAAAGCACTGTTGAGGGTGTGCTTTGTATCAAATTGGAACGATTTAGTATAAAAAGATATGCAGCCAGCATTTCCAGCAGCTGATCAGAGATGATTTGCTCAACCTCAGTATATGACACTTCCCCTAGCTAGAGCAATAGTTTTCCCCGAGGAGTACCGATGTTGGAGCTTACACTGATTTCCCTGAATTTAACAAATCCCACATAGCTTGTTACTTATTAATGATCACTTGTTTGTAAGACTCTCAAATATCCCAGTGGTACTACAATAAATCTAACTCTGCCATAGACACCATTTCACAAGCAGTTTGTAATATAATAGGATTTATCTGCCTCCTAATCCTGTTCTTGCAACCTAGCAGCTCTTTCCAGTTAGCCAGCAGGTGGAGAACATTTCCACACAAGAACAGCATAAATGAAAAGGAAGGCAAGTTCAGCTGCTATGCGGAGAAAGCAACAGGGATTTCCAGTGTTTTCCTATACCTCCCAACAGTCCCTATTAAGGAGGGGCACCTCTGAGTGCTGAATCCAACTGTCTCTCTTTCAGGTGAGAGAGACAAAAAGACCAGAATTCAACCCTCAGGCATCTCTTTCCTGGTTGCCTTTCCGGAAAAATCAATGGAGAGGACAAAATGAAGAGATGATGGCATGATAAGAAACTAAATTGAATGACAAACAGAAGATGTTTTTGTTCCTTTCTAAGCACTTGGAATGTTGGGAGGAATGTGCATGTGTAAGTGCATGAGCAGGCGGAGCTTATTGGTCAAGGGTGCAGGGTTTAGCAATCTCTGGCTTCTGGAAATGTTGAAAGGTGTGCTTTCCTTTCCTGGACCCAGCAAGACTTCAGTAGTTGAAGCTGAATTCCATGGTAACCACTCTAATTCGGCAAGGAAAGATCTTATTCGAGATTGTGGAGAGGGAAAGACCTGTTTTCCTCTAGAATGCGAGTTAAGAATTATGAAACATTTTTCACAATTCACATACCTCCACCAAATGTAGTTGGTCTAATAAAAGATATTGTACTACTCAATGCTGAAACATTTTAAGGCCAACATTTTTTATGAAGAACAATTTAATGTTTCTCTGGATTGATCTGGGTGGATCCTAGCTCCTGTTCAGAAACCTAGGCTGTTTTTAGACGTGCAGAGGGGATCAGGCGTGGGAGCGGCGAAACAGCCGTGGCGCTGTTTTACACGAACATCAAGCGGAAGTTGTGCGCGTGATCGGCGGCCGTGCATTCTTTGCCGACTGCAATCAAACCAGCCTGATCTCTATGGGGGGACATACACGGCCAGAAAAGAATGCGTGGCCACCAATCACGCGCACAACTTCCGCTTCTGGTTCGTGTAAAACAGCACCGTGGCTATTTCACCGCTCCCGTGCCCGATAGCAGTGCACGTCTAAAAACGGCCCTAAAGGTGAAACAAATACCCAATATGAATATCGTACCTGTCAAATACCCAGGGCTCAGGCAGCACAAATCCCCCCACTCCGAAACCAGAACGTATGGGCAATAGGATTCCAAGTTTAACTGAGGAGCAAGAACAGTGTGGTTTCTGTTGCCTCTCTCGCTGGTTCCCAAAGCAGCATGGAAAGCTCCTCTTCCTTCCCTCCTTTACCCAATGGGGTTCTGATCAGCACTGCAAGGGGGTGGGAGGGGAGAAAGACCTTTATTCACTCTACCTACCTTCCCTTCCCATCACACAGGTTTACTTTCTAGCTCTTCCAAGGAAGACAGGGGGAGAGGGGTGACTGGCAGTGAAATTTGTTGTTAAGGGCTGTCTCCACTCCTCCAAAAGCCCCCAGGCAGCTCCAAAACTAGAGGAGAATAAAATGGCAGCTTAGCTGACCTTGCTGCTGAGGGAGCAGTAGGGACATGCTTCCAGGCAGCAGCTTTGGGCCAGGAGTCACAGCGGTGTGGGGGTGGGGGGGAGCAAAGAACCAGATGCAGTATGTGATCACCATTTGCCTACCTCTGATATAGTCCCTTCCAGGAATGCAAACTTGAGCAGTTTTCTTGTACAACTGAATCAAAATAGCCCTTTCATTTTAGCAGATTTTTTTTTTTTTTTTTTTTTTTTTTTTTTTTTAAACAAAACGTTTTTGGAACAGTAATTGAAATTCTCATCAGAAGATTTTAACATGTCTAGTGAGCATGTGGGAAATGGTGGCAGCAGTAGAAAATTTCATTTCAGCCCTGTTTTCTTTTGCTTCTGCATGAAGGACAATACAGTGCTGCTGACACTCCACTATTTTACTATGGCATGTATGGCAGGAACCATGATTTTTGTACCTGTGGAGGATTATTGTACCTGTGGGGGGAAATGGGGGGAGGGGATTCCCTGCCAACACCCTTGCTGAGAAGTCATTGGGGGTGGGTGGGTTGGGGAGGGCTGTGCTGGGGGACATGGCAAATGGTGTCGTCCAGGGGCGTGGGAATTATAGTCCCCGGGGGAGGCTTTGTCATCAGGAGTTGAGGAACAGGTGGTTGGTGCCTGTCCCTTCAGGTGCTCAGGAGGCTGCAGTCTCTGGGACCTCCAGCCTGTCACTGGTGTTCTTGAACACAAGGTCAGTAACCAATAAGTCATCTGTCATCCAGGATTTGATCTTGGATTGTGCTGTTAACCTTGTCTGTATCACAGAGACCTGGCTGGACAATGTGTTGGGGACGATTTGGGCTGACCTCGTTCCAGCTGGGTACTCTGTTCCTCACCAGCCCAGGCAGGAGAGGTGGGAGGGTGGTGTAGCTACTATTTTTCAAGAGAGCTGGTCTGTCAGGAGCTTTTCAGTACAGACCGAGTCCAGGATAGAGGCCCTCCATCTTGAGGTTGATTTGGCCCTTAACAGATTGGGGATTCTGCTGGTGTATTGTGCACCCCACTGCTCAGAAGCATCCCTCACAGCTCTAGCTGCCCTGGTTTCAGAGTTGGTCTTGCAGTCTCCAAAGCTTATTGTCTTGGAGGATTTCAATATCCACACAGAGCCCAGGCTGCATGGTGTGGAGCTGGAGTTCATGGCCACCATGGACCTGTCCCAGGTGGTTGCTGGCCCAATGCATGAGGGGTGGGGGGAATACTCTGGACTTGTTGTTCTGCACTGACCTTGAGGTGGGGGGGGTGATTGGGGGTGTTGTTAGTTCACCCTTCTCATGGTCGAACCATTACTTCCTGCAGGCTGTCATCTTGATGTGCCTGACGATTGGGGTGTAAGACCAATTAGGATGGTCCACCCTTGGAGACTGATGGAACCGTCTGGGTTCCAGAATGTTCTAGGGGATTTGCTCACAGACCTGAGCAACCGCTCAATAGATGTCCTTGTAGCCTTCTGGAATGACTGGTTGGCTGGGGCTATTGATCGGGTGGCCCCCAGGTGTTGTGATAGACAAGGGGTAATTAGACATAAAAAAGGGGGAAGCAAGGATACTCCACACTCTTACACACATGGCAGTTGGTCGTACCTTGCCTGAAAACGAACCCTCAAGATCTTGGGTGGCTTCTGGGGTTAAGAACCACCAGCCTAGATCATCATAGTGTGGTGGAGAGTAGCGCAAGGCCTCAAAGCTCCACAATACACAGACACCGGGACTGGGAAGGGAATGGGGAAGTGCAAGAGGGTGATATGGAAAAGGGGTGCAGTTCCCTGGGGCATGGGAGCAGGGTAGGACAAGCACACTGGAAGGAAACAGGTTACATGGGGGAAAGGGATACATGAGAAGGAATCCCACACTCTCACGCCAAACAATCCACAGGATACACACCCTTACCATGCGTACACCAAACTCTCACCACAAACAGCTCTCTCAGTCAAAGGTAGTCCAAGCAAACACCAAGCAACAAAGAGGGGGCCAGTCTCAAGGCAGAAAGCACTGAGTACCGGCAAAGGTGGGGATGCAGGGAGCTGCTTTTATCCCCTGCTGCTGGTAAAGCGTGCAGGCGCTCTGAGCGCTGCAGCTGTGAGGAAGGGAGCATGGCCACAGCAGGTGGTGACCCTGGCCATGCCTCCTGCCTCCATTGATTGATGTGGTGGGGCTCTCGATGTCCCAGGAACCCCACCCACCACATCCTTTGTTTCCACCGGTCCCGGTGGCAGCTCTGTCAGCACCGCAGACCATGGAGGTGCCACGGCCACATGTGGCCCACCCCTGCTGCAGCCTAAAAACCCCTCCCATGTGCATGTGAGCCCCCGGAATCACTCAGCTCCCCTTCCCCTGTACCTCTGACCCTGGTACAGGGGTCTGACAGGTGTCTGCTCCCAGGAATTCGTTGCTGCAGGTCCCCATGGTTCATGAATGCCCTGGGGTGGCTGAAGTACAAAGGAAGGCAGTTAGAGTGATGGATGCTCAAGTTTGCACTGTACTGGTGATAAAGAGGACAGATTGCAGCATAGGTCATTTTTAAGGAGTTATGCCATGGTTGTGCGGGTAGCAAGAAAAGTTTCTTTGCTGTCATCATTGCATCTGCAAAGTTGTGTCCAGTGGAGCTTTTCTGGGTGGTGAGGGGTTTTGTCAGTCCAGCCTGTCTCCACCTGGACCTGGAGTCATCCAGGGCCCACAGTGACATGTTTATGTAGTACTTCATGGAGAAAATTGCTCGCACTGAACACAACTTTGACTCTGCCTTTTTGAGGACAGTGGCGGAGCCAGAGGTTAGAAATTCTCTGTCTGATGAGTGTTTGTGGGATCAATTTCAATTGGCAATGCCTGTTGATGCAGGGGAGATGCTTCTGTTCGGGCCATGACCTGTGACCTAGATCCATGCCCGTCTTGACTGGTCAAGGCCAGCAGGGAGACGGTGAAGCCATTCCTGACTGGGGTAATCAACACTTCTCTTCAGGAGGATAGGCTGCCAGATTATTTTAAGGAGGTGGTAGTCTGATCTCTCCTCAAGAAACCATCTCTTAATGTTGATTCCCCAACAAGTTATCAGCTTGTCTATAACCTTTCCTTTTTAGGGAAGGTTACTGAATGGGTGGTGGCCCGTCAGTTGCAGGTGCATCTGGACTGCATCAGTTTTCTGGATCCCTCGCAGTCAGGCTTTTGCCTGGGTTATGGCACTGAGACTGCACTTGTGGCCTTGGTGGATAATCTATGAGTGGAGCTGGATAAGGGCCGTTTGACCTTGCTAGTTCTGCTGGATCTGTCAGCGGCTTTTGGCACCAACCATGAGGTTTTGGTCACCCACCTACGGGTTGGACAGGAGGATGGTTTTGCAGTGGTTCCATTCCTTCCTAGCAGATAGATCTCAGTGGGTAGTGGGGGACATCTTCTCCAGGAGGCCTCCTCTGTGGGGTTCCACAGGGTTCCATTCTGTCCCTCCTCTTGTTCAATGTGTATATGCAGCCACTGGGGGAGGTTGTGTGTAGATGGGGGGTATGCGGTTTTAAATATGCTGATGACACTCAGCTGTACCTCTCTTTTTCATCTGACCCAGGTCCTGCAGTCTCTGTGATTTCCCAGTGCTTGGTGGCTGTGGGGAACTAGAGGTCTAACCAATTGAAGCTGAATCCTGACAAGACAGAGGTGAAGCTCGGTGGTGGGGCCGGTGATCTGGGCATGGGGTGAGGGAGGGGGAAGTCTCCTGTCACTGATAGGGTCTGCCCAGCATTGACATCTCATACACAGCTTGGGGGTGCTCCTGGATCTGCAGCTGCACCTGGATATCCACGTGTCGGCTGTGTCCAGGAGTGCTTTTTTCCAGTTACATCTGCTGCAGAAGTTCTGTCCATACGTCTCAAACTCCGACCTCACCACCATCATCCATGCATTTGTCACCTCACGGCTAGACTACTGTAATGTACACTACATAGGGCTGCCCATGATGATGGTCCAGAGGTTGCAGCTAGTGTAGAATGTGGTGGCCCATCTGCTTACAGGGACGAGTCGCCCTGAGCACATTACGCAGGTGCTCCGAGCTCTGCACTGGCTGCCAATAGTCTTCTGGGTCTGATTCAATATGCTGGTTTTGACCTATAAAGCCCTAAACAGCCTGGGCTCTAGCTATATGAGGGATCACCTCACTTCCCAGGTTCTGGGGTAACTCTTGCAGTCATCAGGGTGTGCCCTCCTTGAGGTTCCACGATATAAGTGTGTAGCACCCTACAGGCAGGTGTTCTTGACGGCCGCACCAGCACTGTGGAACTCGCTCCCAGTGGGCGTCCATCTCAGCTTGAATCTCCTAACCTTCTGGTATCAATGTAAGAAGTGGCTCTTCCGCCCGGCATTTGGTGAGGGGGATAGCTGTGGGGAGGGAATAGAGGTGCGTGGGGCTTTTTATACTTTTAAAATATTTTCTGCACACTTTTGACCGCTTTTATTGTAGTGTATATTATTGTGTTTTATTGTATTGTTATTTATATTCTCTATTATATTTTGTTTTATGGGTGTAAACTGCCCCAATCTGCCAGAGGCAGGAGGGGTGGGTATAAATATATTAAATAAATAAAATAAACCCTGTAACCCTTGCATGGGCTGGAACTAAAGGGAGAGAAGAAGAAAAAATTGACTGAGAACAAGTAGGAATCTGATAAAATGAATTGTTTGGGGACATTTTCCCCCCCTTCCCTTAGCCTTTGCCCCCACCCCCCATCAAAATTCTAAGATTGCAATCTCATTGTGGCTGCAATCTGTGTCTAGTCAGAAATGTCCAGAGCCATGCACATTGGTGGTGTAATAAAAATAATAATAATATATATTTATTCCCTGTTTAGGCAAGTGTGCCTGCTGCCTATCCAGAGTTCTGCTTAATTGGTCAAATGTCTATGCTGAATTAAACACATTTCTTGATTCTGCCATCTCCCTTTATTCATTCCCATATGTTGAGCTATCTGAATGATCGGCACATCTATTAACCAGACAACTTGATAAAATTTCTAGAGTTCTGGGAATAAAACAGCTGGCAAAAAGTTTCTCCACATTATTCATCCAACTTTAATTTAGTAAAATGAAAACCCAGCATTTATTATTCAACAACATGCATGCCTGGAAAATCTTTGTTTTGACAACTGGCCCTAATTGTTAAACCTCTTGTGAGCTCATACTTCCCACTGAAGTTTGTGTACACAGTTCAAGTGGTTTAAGGATAGTGGCCCATGGCATTAGGGTAAGTTTCTGACCATGATGATGCCCTTACTTCTAAAAATAAACATCTGCAGAGCAAATCATCCATCAGATAGCATAGACACTACTAGTCAGTGCATACAAGTACCATTGATTTCAAGAGGACTAAAATGCTAGCATACATTTTATTTGTTGGATAACCATGCTGATAGCAGTTCTTACACCATCTCATACAGTCTGTTGCTCGCTGCACAGGGACTAGTCATATTTAATTTAGAAAGCAACTTTTGTAGGAGCATCTATAAAAGGTACCCTTCCAAAATAACTTTAGGAGGCCAAACTGAAATCATCCTTAGGAGATAACTAATGAATTACTACATGAGTTTATTAAAAGTAGAGCTGAAATGAATGCCATTCCATATTCACAAAGATTAGCTTATTTCAGATACACTATTTTATATCCAAATGATCTTCACCTGGCATGTGATATTCTTCATTTATTTTCTTTTAGTTACTGCTGTAATTTTGGTTCTCTCAGTGTGGTCATTTGGGGGTTTGTTCCTTTGTTCAATTCTGTTGCCTACCAAACAGTTGCAATAGCATTGCTGTGTTGTGTAATAGCATTGTTGCTCAATTGTTTGATGGGCAACAGCACTGAATAGTACCAAACAAAGGAACAAATAGCAAAATATTTAAATCGTCAAACCAAAATAACCAAAATACCCGAATGACCAAAATGATTGAACCAAAATACCAACATGACCAAAACAACAAAGATAACCAAAATGAAATATTCAGAACAAATATCCAAAACTCATAGCGATCCATATCTTCTTTGTTGAACAGATACCTTGGCTAAATTAGTCAAATTTGGTATTTGCTTTAAATGTTTGTTCCAACCCTAATTAAGAGGTACTATGACTATTGTAGAAGCTGTATCTGGATCCTTCTAAACTCTGGAATGTGATGTTCCATACAATTCTCAAACATATTGTATTACCATTACAAGGCTATCCCTGCTTAGCTGGACACCTCTCTAATCTGGACAGAAAGCATGTCCCCAATGTATCTGAATAAAGGGGTTTCTATTCTACGCACTTCAGTTTAGAGGGACATTAGCTGCCAGGCAGACACACAATTCTGCAAAATCTGAATGACAAGGAGTGGGGAGCAGAAATTCTCTTCCCGTTTTGTTTCTCCTCTCCCATTTCCTTTCAATTCTCATTTGCTCAGATTCAGAGGCTATTTTGCAATTCACAATTTTACCCTAAATATAAAATAAATCACATTTTTGTCTCTTTTTTTTTTTTGTGAGGTAAAGAAAAGCAATTGCCTTTCATCTAAGCACCAGAAATAAGGCAAAAGAGAAATGTAGGAGAGTAGGGTGCAGGAGTGTTCATTTAAAAAACACAACACAACATCGTGCCCCCCCCACGCACAAAACCCCTAGACTTTCTTTATTCCTATCACGCTTGTTGATCTCCTGGCACCATTTTCATTTATCATCCTCAGTTTTTATGATGGAGTCCTTCAGTTTTGGTTTTGCTTGTCTCCCTAACTATGAAAAATATTAGCAGACGCCTAAAATAAAGACTGTCACATTTAGTGTCAACAGCTCTTCTGAACAACCTCTGCTAGGAGGTTTGCAATTACACTTGCACACCATCATGTCCATCTCTGCACCAGAATGAAGGCAAGAGATAAATGTAGTAGAGCGGGGTGCAGGGATGTTCATTTGTTAAAAAACAACAACAAACCATCATGTCCCTTTACTTTTCAAGCTGTGGACAGAAATGTCATTTGCTTCAAGGCTCTTGTGTATTTTAACACCCCACCTGCTCTTAAGAACTACAGACGCTACCAGAATGGAGTGTTAGTGTAATAAAATCATATATTTAAATTAGCCATATTGTATTAGTTAATTTCAGAAAGTCCATACCACTCATTACGGGTGGTATGGAATTTCTGAAATTCCATTGAGATTCTTCATAGAAGCTTTCCCAAAAGTCTCCTGCTCAGTCTATGCATCAGCTGTGAAAAATCTCTCCAGTGAATGGAAGAAAGTTACCCACACTAACACAAGGAAAGGGCCTCTCTTTCACAAGAATAACTAAACTATGGGATGGAGAACGCAGCGTGACTGCCTGACCCCATGGGGAAAAATGTGCCTGTAAATTTTAAGTTGCTGAGAAGGAGAGTGGATATCGAGGTGCGCATGGGTCCCACACAACTAACACCCTCCCGCCTCTCAGAAGTCCTGGCCAAAGCCATAAGGTTGCTGCCCCATGCATGGCTGACCTTAGAATTTGTGGAGCCCAAGACAAAGATAAAATGTGCAACCATGGTGCCCTTTCCCCATTCCCTGTGGCCCTGCCCCTTTGGAGGCACCTTCTGCAGGGCTTTAGAGGTGGTTGTGTTTCAGGCCCTTCTGGGAGGGAGAGCGGCTGCCACATCCTGCCCTGGTGAAACTGGGGGCCACTGTGGGGACCCTGGAAGTAGAGAAAAGAGCAAGGTCTGGAGTGATTGCTGCAGATCATCCTGTAGTAAGGCCAGCCCTGGCACTATGGCAGGACCTCTGGGAGGTGATGGGGTGGGGTAAGCAGTATTGTCTCTGCTACAGAGGAAGGGTACATACACACAATCCCAAGTACTGCTGTGGCAGTGGTACCCCTATGGCTGCAGCCAGAGCGTCAGGTGGGGCAATTTCCGAGGAGGAGGAAAGAGCATGGGTCAGCACTGAGCTGCTAAAGCTACCATTTCAACAAGGTTTGCTTTGTTCCCTGCACTCCCATCCTGGCCCTGCCCTCTTTCCTAGCCCCTCCCTCTGTAGGGCCAGTCCTGCATGTTAGGGTGTATTAATAGGGATTCTTGCATGCACAGAGAATCTGATTGAATTCTCTGGACTCTGCATGGTTGGACTTTAGGCTAACAGGTCTCAGGACATAACTGGATAAAAGTTTCAGAGAGGTGATTAAATATAAGGTTTCTTTTACAAAAATGATCTATTAGGACCACTTTTTAAATGAGTTGAAACATACTTCTCTTTCCTCTAAAATTTGGGTCAGGCAATTAGAATTTCAGAGGCAGAGGTAATTACCTATTTAGGTGATATCAGATGATTTCCAGCACTTCTGACTGTCTCTAGTTACCATAGCAACTGCAAAGTACCACAGCACATTTTCTATCTCCACTTACACAGATTACATGAAATTTTAGTGTTGACACATGCAAGCTTATCCTACTTGGAAACCTCCACCTGAGCAAATTCTTCTATTCTTTTTGACCCTGGTATTTTTTTCCTTCCCTGATATTTTTTCCTTCTCCCACTTTCCTCCCATTTCAAAATTAAACCTTATTGATAAGAGGGAACAAAGAGACTGATTCTTGGAGGACAAATGGGTCCTTTCCAGGAGGGGAGATGGGAATCATTTTCTAGGTCTGTTTGCCTGGTGCTTGGAAAATATACTATACATTTGTTAACCTATTAAGAAAAGGTGATAGTGAATTCTTTGAGCTGAAAAAAGGGGGCTCTTCCCAGTTCTTTGTATCAGTTTTTACTGCAGAGGATGTTGGGGCAATACCCACACCAGAACTATTTTTTGTTGGTGAGGAATCTGAGGAATTATCTGAAGACTTAGGCTGCTTTTACACAAGTGTCCAGGGAAGCACGTTCTTCAATGTGCCACTAGGAAAAGCTGCACAGGGTGTGTTTGCATGCACTGGAAGTGGCTGCTCGCCATAGAAATTGGCGGTGCACACAGCCTCCTGCAGCCTCTTTAAAGACGTGTTCTGGAAACCTCAATTTCAGGGTTTCCACAATGCATCTTTAAAGAGGTCACTGAAGGTCATGTGCACCGCCAATTCCTATGATGGGCAGCCACTTCTGGTGCATGTAAACGCACCCCACACACCTTTTCCTAGTGGTGTGTGGAAGAACACACTTCCCTGGTCACTTATGTAAAAGCAGCCTTAGTATTACACCAGAAGAGGTTTTATTGCATATCGATAACTTAAACAGTAGCGAGTCACTCGGACCTGATGGTATTCATCCAAGGGTACAGAAAAAACTCAAATTTGAAATTGCTTAACTACTGTTAATAACATGTAACTTATTGCTAAAATCCTCCTCTGTACCAGAAGACTGGCGGTTAGTCAATATAACCCTAGTTTTTAAGAAGGGCTGAAGAGGTAACCCTGGAAACTAGAGTCTGGTAAGACCATTGTTAAAAACAAAATTACTAGGCATATTGACAAGCATGATTTGATGGGTAAAAACCAGCTTGGCTTTAACAAAGGGAAGTCATGTTTCACTAACCTAATTACAATTTTATGAGATTGTTAACAAGTATGTGGATAGGGGTGATCAAGTTGATATAGTATATTTGTATTTTCAAAATCTTTTTGACAAAGTCCCTCACCAGAGACTCCTGTGCAAACTATTAAGTCATGGGAGAAGAGGAAAAGTCCTGTCATGGATTGGTAGTTGGTTAAAAGATGGGAAACAAAGTGTAGGAATAAATGGTCATTTTTCAAATTGGAGAGAGGTAAATAAACATGGGGGTGCCTCAATACTGGGACCAGTATCATTTAACACATCCATTAACTATCCAGGGAAAGTGGTAAAGAGTGAGGTGGCTAAATTTGCAGATGACACCAAGTTATTCAAGATAGTTAAGAAACAGGCAGACTTCCATAGATAGTTGGTAAGCTTCTATGCGTGATATTAAAAAATGCAAGAGACCCTGCTGCATGCTGGGAGTTGTAGGCTAAAGGCTGGGAAGCATGTATGCACAAAGTGGTGTATTCAAGCCTTTGGACTACATTTACCAGTGATGCAGGGGCTCAGGAAAAGCTAAACAGATCAAGTGGTTTTGAAAACACTGCCACAGCAAAGTCATGCCAAGGAAGAAAGGGGAAGTGAACTCGTAATCTTAGTTTAGTCACCCTCCTTCTGCAAATAAGCCCAGCACCTGGAGAAGGCAAGGGCTGGGCTGAGGTTAGGGGCTGAACTGGCAGCTGGGTTGTTAGCTTCTGGGGACCACCTCCTCCCAAGTTCCAAAAACACCAAAAGCCTCATTCAAGGGGGTGGTTGCTACTCGTCTCTCTCGGTACTCAGAAAAATCAATGAGAATAGCATGATTTTTGGCTAAAACCACATAAAACCCATTACCGAGTTTCAGCCCTATTGCCATGTCTGTGGGTTGGGTTCAAGGCCTTATCTGAATCTTTTGGAGGAATTAGCTTGGCCCAGGACACTAAAGAATTCCACTTCTCAGTTTTGCCCTTTCTGGGCCTATGCCTCTACTTGACTCTAATTAGGTTCTTCCAATAGTCTTTAGCACTCCTCTGACCTATCAATAGCGTTTGGTCCCGTGTCTAGACCCACCTGAGTATTTGGCCCCTCAGCAATCACTTTTAGATTTACCCCATCTCAGGCTAACACTACATTTGGGCTCACTCAGGGCTTATCACAATTGGCCCTTATCACAAGTTGGTAACTGGAATGGGGGATGAGGGCATGTCAACCAATATTTATATCCATGGTGAAGGGCCAAATATCAGGAGATTTGGCCCCTCACAGAGCTAATCACACATTTAGCAGCCCCACTGGGGCAATTGATCTCAGGTCTCCCCTCACATCCCACCCAGTCCACTGGGGATGAGGCTTTTCCCACAAAAGGATAGGTCCCCAAAAGTAAATCACAAACAAAAATAAGCATCCTTGGCTGTCAGAATAAATTCAAGCAATTTTACCATCTTCCTTTATAACAAAGTACCGCATAAGGCCTGAGACCTACTTGTCCTTGTTCATAATCAAGAAATGAAAGTATATATCTCTATATTTGCATTTATATATGTTTATTAAATTGAATGTTTTATTTAATTGTAAGCTGCCCCAAGACACTTTTGTGAGAGGGGGAGGGTAAAAATGGAAATAAATTAAAATAAAATAACATGCCACTTGCATTTTCTCATGCTGTTTGTCTAGGTGATACTTCCATCTTACCCAGGGCTAGAGGATTACTCTCCCTCCAGGCATGCAAAGAGTATTCTTAGTTGGTTCAGCTTGGTGGTTAAACACAGTTCATCCCTCCACCAGTTCTCTCTTCTTTTGACATCTCTTGGCTCTTTTATGCTCCTCCTCTTCGTGGGACTAGCTCTCACCTGACTGAGGAGGATAACCTGCAGCCACAGCTCATTAGCAATCAAAGTTTAGCTTACTTCCCAGTTAATTGAACAGCTCTGAGCTGCTGCAGTCTGGCTTGTAGCTTTTCTATTGGTTGCTTTAGGCTGGGGCTTTTAGCTACTCTGTTATATGCCATTCCAGCCTTCCTGGACAACAGATAAGTGGATAAAGGGAGGGCTGTCAACCAATGTGTGTATCCATGGTCAAGCACACCTGTATGTTGATACCATACAGTTAGCTGCAGGGCTATCAGCATATCTTGTACCATTCAGTTTCCCTTCCAGGTTTCTGGGGCACAGCAAGGTTCTTTCTTTATGCAAGACCCTCTTCCTTTCCCAACTCTTTCTTTTAGCACTTTGGGGTCTGGTCTGCTGAAGCAATCTGCTTTTTTATCCAGCAAGCCTCTCCTACTTTCTTAGCGATGTCTCCTCCTTCCTTTTGGAGTTTCTGAGCCCTTTTAAAGCTCCTTCTGAAGGGCTCTCATTCTCTATTAATGAGCTGCATGTGTTTGTGAACAGAATGCTGACAGGAACTCATTGTAAGGTTAGGCACAAGACTTGCCTTCAGCACCAAGCCACACACCAAGTTTTAAAAAAAAAGTTTTCCTTTCCTCTTTGAGCCTCTTCTTATCCAAAAAAAAGCCCACTGCAATTAACCCAGTTCTGTCTAAGTTTAAGGTACTTAAAAGCTTTAAAAAGGTGATAGTGTAATTTAATAAAATATTATACAGCTGTTGTGCTGCCTGCTCTCATTCTCCAGTGTTTTTGTTTCAGGAGGTATCACCACCAATAATTTAAAGAAGGTTTTAGTGATTAACAATGCATCCTTTTTTCAGCTTTTATTGAGCAAAACTTGCTTGCCTGAGTAGCATGCCCTGCCCACCTAGAAGAGGTAATCTGGATTACTGCTCAGAAAACCAATTGGAAGGGATAAGTTTTGAAACACTCATCCTCACCATCACCCTGTCTCACTCCACTGTTGGATGAAGTCCCCACAACTTCCCAGTTTTAGTCTTCCTAGGTGGCCACCCGATGGTTGCCTGCACTTGACACCTGCCCAACTCATGGCTTCCATTCACAGCATCATCCCAGTGAATGTGGCTCTCACTGTGCAGGTGAATGCTGGCTGGGGCGCCCATGTGGCTGCCTCCCTTCTGTTAGGGTGTGTGCAGCCTCCACACATGTGCATGTCTACCAAGACCATAAAATCCTGGGTGGAACACCTAGAGCAGTCCAGGGAGCAGCTGTGTCTTAGTGGTGGAGGGTGGGGGGGAGCACAGTGAAGAGGAATGCCTGCCCATCTCTCCTGCAAGTGATGACAGCTGTGTGAGGGCTCCACAGAGCAACCCCAGACTCCAGTGGGCTTATCTCTCATCTGTTAACACCCATTCTGGTAGTTGGTCAATTGTGTTAGAACACAGGAGCACAAGATGTGCTATACTGGGTCAGACTATTGGTTCATCCAGGATCCTGCCTCTGACAGCAGCCACCTTTAGTCACACTTCAGAGAAGTACACAACAGGTCCTAATGGAGTGATCCATTCCCCTGCTATTTCTTCCCAGCTCCCAACAGTCAGAGGATAGATTCCTCCAACCAACTTTATATTTATTTATTTATTTACCCCGCCCCTCCTGCTCCAGGCAGCTCGGGGCAGTTTACATATAAAAACAATAAAACAGCGAGCTAAAACAACACAATAAAAGAGAAGGCAAAAACAATACATCTCCTTCCCCCCGCAACCCACAACCCCCCACCCTAAACCACATCTCCCCTTCCAAACGCCTGGCAGAATAGCCAGGGCTTAGTCATATGCCAGAAGGAAGGGAGGTCCGGGGCCATCCAGGCCTTCACCAGGAGGGAATTTTGCCACCGAGAATGCCCTCTCCTAGTGGCCCCCCAGGCCACATGGGGGACCTCGAGGAGGGCACTACCGGCTGACCGCAGGGGTCACTCCAGATCACTGAGAGCAGGGCGATCCCGTAGACAAGTTGGGCCAAGCCCATGTAGGGCTTTATAGGTCAACACCAACACCTTGAATCAGGCCCGGAACACTATAGGCAGTTAGTGCAGCACCTGGAGCACCAGTTTAATTTGCTCACAGTGACCTGACCCCGTAAGGAGACGGGCTGCCGCATTCTGCACTAGCTGCAGTCTCCGGACCGTCACCATGGGTAGCCCCATGTAGAGCATGTTACAATAGTTCAATTCTGAGGTAATAAAAGCATGGATGATGGTGGCCACTGGTCACTATTGGAAACGTACTGCTGAAGCTGATGCAGCAGCTGTAATTGGTGAAACGCACTCCTCACCACCAACCCCACCTGGAGATCCATGTGGAATGGGGGTCAAGGAGCACGCCCAGACTGCGAACCTGGGGAGTCAGTGGAGGGTGAACCCCATCAATGGCGGGGGCTGCCACATCCACTGCCTTACCCATCAACATCTTCTCGGGTTTCAACTTAAGTCGGCTCACCTTCATCCGGTACCCCACTGCTGCCAGACACTGGGTAAGCACTGTTTAACAGCCATTGGTAGGCATATACTCCAAGAACGTATCAATTTCCTTTTAAAACCCAGTTATGCTATCAGCTTTCATAACATCTTCAAGCAACAAGTTCCACAACATTGTACATTGAGTGAAAAAATAGCTGCTTTGTTTGTTTTAAATCTGCTGCCACTTAGATTTATAGAGTGTCCCCTGGTTCTAGTATTATTTGAAAAGGTAAATAACAGCTCCCTATTGATCAGTTCTATTGTTGCTCCTTTCTCCTTGTTTGACAGCCTACCCATTGCTTCCTCAATACCTTCGCATGCTTTGGTTTCAGATACCATCACATGGTAACATTGCATGGTTCGTTTTAAAAAACAATTTACTCATTTTGTGTCCCTGAGCGTTATACCCAGCATATATTTTCCTTTGCTTCTTTATACAGTGTGAAATTTATGCCATTTCTGCATTGTATCACCAGGCTTATTAACATCCATAGAACATCACTAGTAAAATGAGCTGATTGAAATCTTCCCTTATCAGATAACAAGGAAATGCAAATTTGCATAAGGATAACCAATGAAACACTGTAATACCAGGGTACAAAATATATCAAAATGACAGCGTAGATGGTGGTGGGGTGGTTTTAAATATGTTAGAGACAGCATTGAGCTGAGCAGGATTAAAATTGTACAGGAAGTGAACTGTACTCTGGAATTTCTATGAATAAAAATTCCAATTGATGCTGCATCACGGAAAGGGACGAGGACACATTAAGTGGGTTTAGAAGGCCACAGTCTTTAGTAGCATATCCAAATGTCAGCAAACCAAAAGGGGGTGGGGAACTCCACCCACCAAAAACCTTGGCCGGGGTCCATTACCACTAACATCTGGAGGCCCCGAGTTACAACCCGGGTTCAGCCTCCTGTAAACCAAACCAATACTGTCCTTCCCCTTCTTGGCCCAACCAGATTCCTGGGTTGGATGGTGTGTGGGGGGGGGTGTCACTTCTGCATGGAGGCCCCTAGTGAGGTCCCCCATGAGCAGGGGTCAAATGATGCACCACATACCTGCATGACTGCACAAGTCCTGTGGCTGTGCCGGCTTACTCAGTCAATCACTGGGCCAATTCCCAGCCTATGTGCTTCCCTTTTCCCCATCTCATATGGAGATGTCTCTCAGGAGCGGCTGGTGGGTTTTGATGTTGGAGGGGCACTGGGGCAGTAAGGCCGGGAGGCCTTGGGGCAAAGCCAGGGGGATGGTAGGCCTGTGGCATGGCATAACCCAGCAGCAAGGAGTTCCCAGGGTTAACATGGGATGGAAGAAAACACAGTCTACATGCACATCAAGCTTAAAATAAATAATTTATAAACCCAAAACACAGGGAAACACTGGAAAAACACAGCAGCAAGGAGTTCCCAGGGTTAACATGGGATGGAAGAAAACAGTCTACATGCACATCAAGCTTAAAATAAATAATTTATAAACCCAAAACACAGGGTTGAAGGATGGGTCCCTGTGTTTTGGGTTTATAAATTTCCTTGTAAAGCACCCCAGTCACAGCCTGGGTCCAATTTTACCCCACACATTCCATTTCAAGCATTTTGAACACAACTGATATCGCATGACTTGCACTGCAGTGACATCTCTCTCAGGATTTCCAAACCTCCATTTTACCACACACAGTCCCCACTAGCCCCTACTCCCCTCCCCGAGAACCCAGGAGCCCTGGCTCCCAGCACCCGCTACACTAACCCACTAGCCTCCCCTCCCCTCCCAGAGAACCTAGGAGTCCTGGCTCCCAGCACCCCCTGGACTAACCCACTAGTCCCCACTCCCCTCCCCGAGAACCCAGGAGTCCTGGCTCCCAGCACCCCCTGCTCTAACCCACTAGCCTCCCCTCCCCTCCCAGAGAACC
>QEPC01010227.1:201164-216623 GCA_003113815.1 Sphenodon punctatus
CCCCCCTACTCTAACCCACCCCCCTCCCCCGTGTGCCCATAGCCCCACACTCACCCGCATGTGCCCCCTCCGCTCTCTCCTCCCCCCATGTGCCCATACTCACCCCCATGTACCCCCCTGTGCCCTCTCCCACCATGTGCCCCACAATTTAATTATTCACCTACATCCTGGGACCACCGACTCCTCTCCGCCGCTTCTCCAGGGAACACGCAGGTAGCTGTTCACCTCCCCAAGTCCCTTTCAACCTCCCTCCCCAGGAAGGGAGGGAGGAAGGGACAAACTCAGGGAGACTAAAGAGCTGCATGCGCATCAGCAGCTCCCAGCCCCCTGCACAGGCTGGGATCCAGCCTGTGCAGGGATCCAGCCTGTGCAGGGGAATGGGAGCTGCTGACACATGCGCAGCTCTTAGTTCATACAGGGGGTGCCTCTATTGGGTGCCCCTCTATGAACTTTCCCTCTGCCGGCCCCTGCAATACAAAAGTGCCCCCTGCAGCACTCTTCCATTGCAGGGTCCCTTTATGCGGAGTGGACAGCTCTTCTAGCCACCCACTCCGCATAAAGGGAGAATGATTCCCTTTTGATCCTGAAGGCTTCCTTAGGAAGCCTTCGGGGGGGTGGAGTGACTTGAGTCACCGGCTGTGTGCGCGCACACGCACACAGCTGGTGCGAATGTGCGGACCCAACTCAAAGAACCTTGTTTAGCAAGGCAGAAACCTTCAGAAGGTTTCTGTCTTGCTAAAAAAGGTTCTTCGAGGTGGGTCCGCACATTCAGCGCGATGCTGACCTCGGCCGTTTAAAAAAAAAAAACTGCTGGGGAGCCTGCCGCCGGCAGGGGGTGGCGTATTGCCCCTGCCTCCCTGGAGGGCCCACCACCCCTGATGTCTTTGAATTGTTAGCTGGGTCCTTCCAGAAAATTCCAACTACCTCCCTGGACCATCACCATAAGGGACCGCCACCTTTGCTTGACTGGTTCCCACCCTCACAAAAATTCCAAACTTCTTCCACTATCTCTTTGAATTTAGTCAAATATAAATAAACACCTGGCTCCAATAGGTGGAACATATCCAGTCAAGCTTGTGCCAAACTTGGGGTTTTTCTCATGAATGACATGGCCTCTGCCATGGGACTCAACCTATTTCCCAATTTCCCATATGGCTTTTCTCCCAGACACACCAGCTTTCTTGGGGTGCCTCATTCCAGCCCATACCCATTGTTGCAGCATCTGATCGATAGAATGAGTATGCTGGGGAATTGAAGTAAGCACTTCAGTCAGGTCCCTCTTCACATTCCTAACTAGTTCAATCCCCTTAGTGTTTAGCGAATTATTCTCCCTAGATGTAAACCTAAACTTTTTTGGAGGGGCGCCATCCATTTCTGCATTTAACGTGGGCATGACTGCTCCCAAAGCATGCCCCTCTTTTTCAAAATAAGAACATAAGTAGTGCCATACTGGGTCAGACCAATGGTGTATCGAGCCCAGCACCTGTCTCCAACAGTGGCCAATGTCAGTCATTTGGAAGAAGTACCCAACAGGTCCATTCCCTCTTGTTCACTCCCAGCTCCTGACAGTAAGAGGTTACATTCCCCAAACCTACCTGACTAATAGCTGCTAATACCCTCCAGAAACATCTCCAACCCTTTCTTAAACTCAGCTATACTACTGGCTTTGACCACATCATCTGGCAATAAAATTTCACAACTTAATTGTGCATTCAGTGAAAAAATACTTTTATTTTTTTTAAATCTGCTACCTGTTAGTTTCATGGAGTGTCCCCTAGTTCTGGTACTATTTGAGAGGATAATAACTGTTACCTATTAACTTGTTCCACACCACTCAGGATTTCCTAAATATCTATCATATCCCCTCTCAGTTGTTTCTTCTCCAAGTTGAAGCCAACCTATATATCCTCTCTTCATAGGGGAGCCATTTCTTTATTCACACTACCCATTCACTAAAGCCCAGTTGGGTCTCAAAACTGCCATCCCCAGCTACCTTGGCTGCCCTGTGTACCAAGCTGGGACCAGCGATCCATATCCTGCTTCTCA
The DNA here is from genome assembly GCA_003113815.1 of Sphenodon punctatus. Classification (NCBI taxonomy): domain Eukaryota; kingdom Metazoa; phylum Chordata; class Lepidosauria; order Sphenodontia; family Sphenodontidae; genus Sphenodon; species Sphenodon punctatus. The sequence continues at coordinate 203,211 of QEPC01010227.1, forward strand.
GATGCTATCCATTTGCCCCTGCAATACAATATGAAAAAACAAAGACATGTTACACATGGCTAACTTGTAACCCTCCAATCCACTCTCCATAAGCAGACCCATCTAACATACAATCTGAAGACCCTGACCAACATCAGCCTAGTCCTTAATCTCTGAATCACTGAGGGGGGAAATTGCCAAAGGCTTGCTTGTTTAGGCCTTGGAGGGAATAACTGCCTGTTGTGAAACTAGTCCCTTGATAGGGGGAAGGGCTGTTTCTGGTGTGAGAGATGAGGAATTAGCCCTGGCTCCAAAGCCACCTAAACCCTATCGTAGTCTGGCACCATGCCATCATAGGCAATGAGATGTTAGATGATAGACCGCTGGTGTTTGCCACAAATGATGCTAATGCATGGGTTGGTGTAAATCAATATTTAGGGAGTTCCCCTAACTGAGGTAGAAACTGTTCTCCGAAGGAACCACTTACTACTGCCGACAGTAGGGATGTGTGAACAGAACGGGGTTCAGATGTTTGGCTGTTCAGCTGTTCGGACTGAAAACTTAGTTCGGGTTCATGGGTTCAGTCCCGTGGAGTTCAGACCCCCCCCCCCCGAATGTTTGGAAAATCCAGCCGTCTAGAGGCTTGGGACGCTCCAGGTTTGCCCGTGGTGGTAGGATAGGCTGTCGGAGACACAGCAGCAACAGAGACCAGGAAGGCTTGGGGCTTGACACCCCGGGTTGCCCAGACAGGCAGGCCCAGTGATTGGCCCCTGGGGGTGCATGTGGGTAGGGATGTGCAAACGCGGTTCGGGCGTTCGGTGTTCGGCCTGAACTCAGCCCATTCGTTCAGATGGCCGAACTGAACGGCCGAAGCACCAAACAGTTCAGCTGCGTTCAGATGAGTTTGGGCAGGAAAAACATGACTGGCAGGCCTGGGGTGTGTGTGGCAGCTGAAGAGAAAACTTCCTGGCGCCACGGGTGGAGAGGCTTGGACTAGCAGCCAGCCTGACCAGTCACCATCCCTCTTTTCCTAAGACCACTGGCTTAGCAGTTTGCAATTGGCCATGGACTAGGCTGCACGGAGCCAATGGGGCTTGTGGTAAGGTGGGCACAGCAAGTAACAAAAGTCATTGCCCTCCCTCCTTCCAACTCCTTTTGAGCTAGCCACAGATCCTGTCAGCAGGTGTTTTCAGAACACTCCCTCTCCCAGCAGTTTGTGTTCCTCCCAATCCATTACCATCCTCCTCCTATTTCACCCATTTCCATACATTTACCTCCATATTTTCATTTATTTAGATTAGATTAGATAGATTTCTGTGTTATTTTTAACCCCTCCCTGTGTTCTTTCTCCCTACCCTCCATTAAATCGTTCCCTCCTCCCTGTATATAATATATATTCCATCCCTGATTACCTTCCCCTGTTTTGGGATTTATTTAGAGTAGGATTAGATTGATTTAGGTTTCATTTCAGTTTTGTACCCCTCCCTGTGTTGTTTGTTGTGAGCTGTCTGTGTTGCCATCCGTAGACAGATATTAGATATTAGATAGTTACTATAGATTAAATAGTTGTAGAAGTTAGCTTAGTTATAGAGATAGATAGAGATAGTGTGTAGTGATTCAGTTTTAATATTTTATAGTGTATTTGTATGACTAGGTCTTTGTAGATATTAGATAATATTCCATTTATTTCCATAGGTTTTAGAATAGTTAATAGCAGTTAGTGTAGATATATATAATATTAGATTACAAATTTGAAACAATCAATAAAATATATATATAAAATCTTCCTGTGCATTGTTTGGGTGGGAGAAATGGGGAAGGGAAACAGGAGAGGCCGGTCTGCTGCCCATAAGGCAGGCAATGGGGTACATAGCAGAGGTGGCAGGGGCTGTTCCAGTTGAGTGGCAGCAGGCATCAGCAGCAGCCCGAGCCCATCACCATGCCCCAAACTGCACAGTCCTGATTTTGGGAGTCAGGCTTCAGAGGCTCCCAGCAGTGGCACTAGGGGTGTGGTTTGGCAGTGCTTCCTGCCCGCGTCTTCCACTACCACGCAGGGCACTGGAAGGCTGGCACTCCAGGAGGCTGCGGCTGTCTCGGCTGCAGCTGCAGGAGCAAGTGTAGGTGATTCAGGGTCAGATGTTCCTCCAGGACCACCAGTGTCTCCGACCCCCATGGTTGAGGTGATCCCCAGTAGTCCAGGGCTGGTGGATCCCACCCCGGCTCGTAGAGGCAGGACTGGATCCCCAGGTAATGGCAGCATGGAGAGGAGCAGTAGCAGCAGCTATAGGTGGCACAGGAAGAGTGGCAGCAGCATGGTGGGCAGTCGATCAGCTTCAGGGTCCCAGTACTCCCCTTCGCAGGACATCACTCATATTGGGGACAGCGAGGCAGACACTAGTCCTGCATATGAGATGTTGGATTCCGAGGCGATGGCTGTCCCTCCGAGAGCTGTGTCGCCACCATGTTCTTCCCCTCCCAGCAGCGCTGTTAACAGTGCATCACCTGGTGCGGGCCAGAAGGCAGGAGGGGGAAGAAAATCCTCCGTCTTGGTGCATTTTAAGTTGGTGCAGGCAGATGATCCCAGGGAGGTGCAGTGCACTTTGTGCAAGAAGGTGGTGAAGCGTGGGCAGGTGCTCACCAACCTTGGCACAACTGCCATGGTGAGGCACCTGAAGGCGTGCCACAGTGATGAGCTGCTAAGCGGGCAGGCAGGGGCAGTGGATGCCAGCGGGTTCCTTACTACAGCAGCCAGGCGTCCGCCTCCATCAGTGGGCAAGCATCCTGCTCAAACAGCTGCCTCTAGCAGCAGGAGCGATATCACTGCTAGGGGGGAACAGCAGCAGTAGCAGTAGCATCAGTGCACCATGGAGGAGCTGGGGTGGGGGCAGCTGCCAAGTCCATCAGCAGCTGCAGTACGTGGAGGGTGGTGTGGCTTTCAACTGAAAGCTACGCGCATGTTGTGGGAAATGATCGCACTGGATGGGCAGCCCTTCTCGGTGGTCGGGGTCATGGGATTTAGGCACCTGATTGGTTTCCTGGCCCCCCAGTTTAAGCTGCCCTCATGAACCACCCTGAGTCCGGCTGCCACCAATGCCTGGCAGTATGCAACGCCCAGCTAAGTATGGCTGGCAGCCACTAAGCCCTGGCCAGGCCCTCATGCACCACCCTGTGTCGGCAGGTGGTGCCAGCCCCGTACCGGGCTTTAAAAGGAGGGGATGAGGGAGAGGCTGGCAAGGGCTGAAAGTGCCACCATCCACTTCACCACAGACCTGTGGTCAAGCAGGAACATACAGCATGCCTACCTGGCAGTGACGGTGCACTGGTGGCAGGACCCGGAGGCAGCATTTGGCAGTAGCAGGAGGGGTCACGAAGCATGGTATAGGAGTGCCCTGCTTCAAGCAGAAGTCATGGACAGCCCCTACACTTCTTGGAACATCGAGTCAGCCCTGACTGTCATGGTGAGGGAGGAAGTGGGTCACGCCAGGTTCACCCTTCACCAAGGGGTGTGTGGTGACAGACATCGTGGCTAACATACTGAGGGCAGTCTATGAGGGGGGCTTCACCAGCATCCCTTGTGCCACACACACCCTTCACCTGTGGGTCAGCGATGCTCTGGGCTTGGTGGAGAAGGGTGAAGGGCAACGACATCCTCCGGGCAAAGCAGGCTGAGCAAGGCTCCCCAGTGCACCAGCTGGTGCAGGATGTGTCCACCAGGTGGAATTCCACGTTCCTGATGCTTCAGCGACTTCTCGAGCAGAAAGACACCTTGCATCAGGTTCAACTGGTGACAGACAGCGGGACACCTCCAGAGTACAATGGGGCAGAATGGGAGATCCTGGCTCACACGGTCTTCATGCTCAGACTGTTCCTGGCCATGATGGAGACCATCATCTCCTCCACTGCCACCATCAGCCAGGTGACCCCTCTGGTCCAGAATCTCCTGAGGAAGCTGGAGGAGATTCTCCAGGGGCGGGATTGTGGCCCTCGGGGCAAGAAGCTTGCAGATGAGGTGGTTGCCCTGGTGCAGCAGCTGAAGGCAGGGCTGAAGGTGTGGTTCGATGAGCTCCTTCAGTGGGAAGAATACGTTTTGGCAACCATGCTGGACCCCAGGGTCAAGGGCAACGTGGCACACCAGACAGCACTCTATGGGCAGTGGAAGGGTGAGCTGGTGGAGAGGGTCCAGCAGAGAGATCGGGTTCTTGAGAGTGTGTGGCAGCAGCAGCAGCAGCAGGACTCCCCTGGGGATGATGGAAGTGGGAGCAGCCAACCCTTTCAGCTGGCAGGGTCTATCCCTGCCCCCAGCCCTAGCAGTAGCAGCACCACCAGCAGGCTGAGCAGCAGCAGCAACCCTATTGCCAGCATCACCTTGTATGTGCAGAGCACTCTGGCGAGTATGGGCTCGTGCACAGCAGGGCAGGCAGTGTGGTTGAGGGCAGTGGTGGAGGTGGTGCCCAGGCAGAGTTACGCGAGGAAGTACGACAGCACATAACAGCAGTGGAGAGCTACCTGGAGGAGGAGCCGTGAATAGAACCCAGCAACAATCCCTTGGCCTACTGGGCTGGAAAGACCGGTCTGGCTGGCCCTGTCCAAAGTGGGCAAGGCTTTCTTGTCCTGCCCACCAACAAGTGTCCCCAGTGAGTGGGTGTTCTCCGTGGCGGGAGACATTTGCTTGCTGCACTACCTGAGATTGGGGGCCAAGTTGCTGGAGCAGTTGCTTTTCATCAAGGTCAACCTTCTGCTGCTGGGATTCCCTTAGCTTCCCCTGGACATGGATTGATGGTGCAGTGGCACATGCCATCCCATGCCAGGGGTAGTCTTGGGATGGGGATCCTCTTCAATCTGGGCTGCTGCTGCTGAGGTGCTGTCCCTCCCTCCCAATGCCCGAAGCCCGCCCTGCCTCTCTCTCTCACTAGACGGCCTCGGTCAGTCTATCTGACTGATCCTGGGATGCATGGTGGCATTGGGAAGCTGTAAGCCTGCAAGCCGACCTCTGGCTAGACGATCTCAGCCCGCCTATCTGACTGGCTCTCTCTTGCGCATTCTGCACTCTCTTCTTCAGCCTATCTGAGTGCCCTGCCAAGGTCCTAGACTGCCTTTTCTACTGCCTCTCATGCCATGCTGCCTGTCTGCCTGCCCGCCCAGGTTGCCAAGATCAAACCCTGCCTCAGTCTGCCTTCTGATGCTCATGCCACGCTGCCTGTCTGCCCGTCCGACCAGATGGCCAAGATCAAACCCTGCCTTAGTCTACCTTCCCATGCTCATGCCACGCTGCCTGTCTGCCCTCCTGCCCAGTTAGCACTAGCCAAGATCAAACCCTGCCTCAACTAGTCTTCCGATGCTCATGCCACGCTGCCTGTCTTCCCCCCCCGCCCAGGTGACCAAAATCAAACCCTGCCTTAGTCTGCCTTCCCATGCTCATGCCACGCTGCCTGTCTGCCACCTGCTCAGGTGGCCAAGACCAAAGCCTGTCTCACTCTGCCTTCCCATTCTCATGCCACGCTGCCTGTCTGTCCACCCTGTGGGCAAAGCTGAAGCCCTGCCCCGACCTACCTGCCTATCATGCCAAGGTGCCTGTCTGCCTGCCCTGGCAACCCTGGGTGATGTGCCCCCATGACCTGGTAATCCTGCTGTTGCTGTCTGCTGGTCCATGGGTGCTTTGCCCTGGCAAATCCAAATGTGCCCATGCAATCCTGGTGCTGCCATCTGCAGCTGTATGGGAGTGCTTCCCTGGAAAATCCTACCATCCTGTCTCCATGGGTGCTGCACACAGGCAAATCCTGGTGCTGCCATCTCTGCTGTTCCATGGGTTATGTGCCCGGTCAATCCAATGTCTGCTGATGCTGCCAGTGCTGCCTCTGCTGTCTGTGGCATGGGTTCTGCTACTGGGCAATCCAATGTCTGCTGGTGCTGCCAATATCACCTCTGCTGTCTGTGCCATGGGTTCTGCTACCATGCAATCCAATGTCTGCTGCTGCTTCCAATGCTGTCTCTGCTGTCTGTGCCACGGATTCTGTGTCCTGGCAATCCCATGTCTGCTGCTGCTGTCAATGCCACTTCTTCTGTCTGTCAGCCGAGAGGTATCACAGGATAGTGTATAAACTAAGTACAACAGACAATAACTATCCCAAATGGAGGACAAGTTCCCAAATAAAGATGGATATAAGATTTTAATAAAATGTAGTATAGCAAATGCTAGCTCAAAATTATATCCGTATAACCACAGGTATAGATAGTAACACCAAAATTCTAACCATAAATATCATGCAGACAATGGAAAATTAGCAAAAACAAGCCTGAATAAAACACAAGGCAAAAGTACAGGTGCAAACAGGAGAAATCATATACATTGGCCTGAGTCTATTTATTATGGCCCATAAACAATACAAGTATGGAGACGGAACAGAGCAAAAATAATAATAAATAAAAATGACCTGGCTACAACCGCCAGATAGAAGCCCAAATAACCGATGTCACAAAGGAAAAACAATATCCGACGTTTCGCTGTGACTAGCAGCTTCTTCAGGGAATAATAGCAATATCTGTGCTGTGTTTCAATGGGCAAATGGCTCTAAATGAACTCCGATGACCCCAAATGATAATACTCCTTTCTAAAGTGAAAAATTGTAAAGGAACCCATCAGGTTAAATACATCAATAATTAGGCAAATGCCAGAATTCAACCCTCAACGAGGTTCTCATTTCAAAGCAAATTATTTTTTTTTTTTATTTTTTTACAAACCCATAAGGTTAAATGCATCAATGATTGGGCAAGTGCCAAGATTCAACCCTCAAAGAGAAGCTCATTCCAGAGCAAATTATTTTGTGTAAAGCCCGCCCAGAAGGCAAGAGCAAAGGCTCAGAGTAAAGGAACCTTAATGCAAGCACTGGGGGTTCTGAAGGGGTAGTAGTTTAGTTTCGTTTATTATGGCATTTAGCTTCCGTCATTGCCAAACACTCAAAATAAAATAAAATACAGACCAAAAAACACTCATAAAAACACATAAAATAAGAGGATAAATAACAAGCAAAATTAACGATAAAATTTGAAAATAAATCCAACACTTATTCCAAGCCTTCTATTGACTGGACAGTGGAACAACAAGTATAAAATAAGGCATATTAATTCCTCATTGACCAGACAAGCATCTTCTGAATAATAGTTGTTCAATTTAGGGCCTAAGTTTTGATCTTTACAAGCCGAGGGAGGGGTACCCTCATAACCCTCTTAGTAGCAAAAAACATCCCAACTTACATTCCTTTTCCCTTCACTGTTCATCCTTCCCTTTTCTCTTCCTTCCCAACCCTGTTAGGGCTAATATATTGATGATGTCCAGCATCATCCAATTATCCCATTCTAGCTTAGCAGGTCATACCCCTATAGTATCCCTAATCTGGTGCAATTGCCTCTCTTTAGTGGCCAACCAAACTGACAGGAGTTCTTCCTTATTGTCAAGAATTAGCAGGAATTTTAAAAAAGTTTTCCCTCCCAGTTGCCTCCTGGCTGCCCTCAGTGGCATTAACCATAGTTCACGTAGCTCATGATAATAGGGGCAATTCAACATAAAGTGCTCAATCATGTCTACCTCCTCCAAATTACAGGTACATGTTCTTCTACAAAATGGTTTTTTCTCATACCTTCCCGCTGTTTTAATCAGCTGGAATCTCAGCCTAGTATAGCTCTTCTGTAAGGCTGGACTTAATATCATGGAAAGATAAGACTTAGGTAAAAACCCGAGCTTGACCTGCGCCAGCCATGGTGCCACCTTCCAATTCTGAACGACAGCCATATCATCCTGCTGAGCAATATCCTTAACCCTTAAGCATATTTCCTGCCTTATCTTATCTACAGATTTCCCTCCAAATGAACTAAAGGTAAACCCCAACCCGTTTAACAGGGTGGACAGATATTTTAGCCAGGGGTATGTTCTTGCTCCTACATGCTCTAATTGCTCTACTAGGCAATCCATTGTTAAGACTGCTTCTTGCTGTTCCAGGAGACTTAACCAAAATCTTGCCAATGCCAGTTTCCCAGCAGCGTTTATGGAACTAACCCCTGTTTCAGCCCATACCACCCCTCCTGGGACACTGCTTCCAACTCCCAGGGCCCGTCGCAAAAATTGGTTTTGGGCTCTTTCAGTAGCCTCTAAGTTGAAGAATGGGATTATTTCCAATCAAAACACTGCCATAGAGTGAGTCTTAGCAGTGTAAGCCTGCAGGATAGTAGAAATCGGAACTCCCCTAGAGACATTTAATGCTTTAAGAATTTGGCCTGAGATTCTTGCCATTTTTATTGCCCTTGATTTTATACGTAGGGTCCAAGTACCAGTTTATGAAAAGGTAATACCTAGGCAAATGAAGCTCTTGATTATTGCAAAAGCTCTCGACTATTTCCCAATTTGGTTTTGGGTTCTTAACCCCAATAGTCATAATTTGCGACTTCTCGACGTTAACACTCAACCCGTTTAATGAGCAGGGAAGCTATACCTTGGATTTCTAGACTTCACCAAAGCCTTTGATTCAGTCCCCCAGAATTTATTGTGGGAGAAACTAAAGAGGTTGGGGAATAATTCGGATTTATTGGCCCTAATTATTAAAATTTATACTGATAATGAAATTCAAGTAAAGTTAGGTGGAAGTAAGGGGTTCAGTGCGCCTATCCTAGTCAGGTGTGCGGTAAGACAGGGATGCATACTGGCCCCTTTACTCTTTAATCTCTTTGTGGTGGATATGGTGAGGTACTTAAGCCATGGTGAAAGCTATCCACCGACAGTAAAGCGCATCCTTTGCACCTTTTGCAGTTTGCGGACAATGTGGTACTTATTTCACAGACTGAGAAGGGTTTGAAGGGACAAGTCAGGAAAATGCTAAATTATTTCTCATTAAACGGGTTGAGTGTTAACGAAAGGGTAGTACATTGCAAGGTGCCCATGAGGGCTACATCAAAAAAGCAATTTATCATGCACTCACCTACTATACTGTTGATAGCGTTATTACAAATGCAAGTAAGAGCTATACATTGTAGGCCTCTATGGATTGCCAGCAGGAAATAGAAAGCAGAAAAATGATTATGCAAGGGTATAAAAATGTGTTCATGTAAACCCTCGAAAGGGATAGAGTACACACCTCTCTAAAGCAGGTAGGGAAAATACCCCAAACCTAGATGAAGGGTCTCCTTGGGAGAGAGCACAGACAGGCTGGTGCAGATGAAACAGACTGAGTATCATTAACCCGCCATCTTAAATATATAGCGAACTATGCCGGGCAGGTGTAGCTCATTGCACCTATGTGTGACTCAGTCATTTAACTCAATCCCTAGTAAAAGTAGAGTCTCATAATTGCTAAATGCCAAAGCCAAAGGCAAAGTCAAAGTAGTTTATTTGTGTAGCCAATGGCTGTTACAAAAAATAAAAGAACTTAAAACAAAGCAAGATAATACTCATACAGTATACCATTTACAATTTCCAAATAAAATGGACTAAACAAAGTTAGCCCTTAAACTTTACATAGCTGAAGCCTCTCTAATCAATCAATACAATATTTCCACTCGTCAACTTGGTCATAATTTCCGCCTACTACTGCCATACAATTATAATTGCTCAAAGTTATCAAGAGGCTCAGGATTCCTGTGTCTCATCAATGCTTTAAATCTGCGAGCGGCCGCAAGGCCAAAATTTGCCGCTTGTCTAGTCACTAAAGAGTCTTGAGAATTTAACAGCAGCTTCAGAGAGTCTGCAGGATTTTTATCCAGCAGTTGGAAAGGAAGAGAATCCAAAAGTCTCTTCCTTGAGGTTGACAATGCAGAGCAGGAAAAGAAAATGTGGGTTAAAGAGGCAACCTCCTGAGAGTCACACAAGGTGCAGTATCTGTTTGTCCTAGGGATACCCGCATATCGGCCCTCCAATAATTCGGGGGGAAAGGCTCCACACCTTAATCGAGTAAAAGACTGCCTAACCGTAGCTTCCCCCCATGAAAACAAGTAATTGGTTTTAAATCCAAGAGATGAGGGGGGAAAATAATATTGGACAGCCTTCTGATCACTAATTTGGGCCTCCTCCCTCTGGACATCTTGGTCAGCTATCCTCCTATGAATTAGGGATATAGCAGACCGATAACCTATTTCCAGCAAAAAATTACGTGAGAAGCCTAGCATATGAATTTCCTTCTCCATCCCCAAATTCCAGGGTTCAATTAGTTTATAAGTCACCAACAATGAAACCAACGACCTGTCTTTCCCAGAAAACATAAATTTCTGGAGCCAGTATTTCAACATAACCTTCAGGGCAATTTGCCTTAACGGACAGCAATGGAATTCTGCTCTAAGTATTGCCTGGGGAGAACCCCTCGGCAGACCAAGAATAGTCCTCAGGAATCCATTCTGGAGTACTTCCAATCTATGCAATAATTGCTAAATGGTAATAGGGCCCCCATGTCCTGGTTATTGTCATGACAAATGCCCTGATCTGAAGGCATAGGTCCAAATAAAAAAATATAGACTAATCATAAACCTGCAGTTCCTAGCTAAATAATAACATCCAAGGAGTCATTCAAGACACGTGGCACAATAGTGTCCAAAGTAAATATCCAGGATGTTTCTCTCGATGATAATATAAGGGGGGACCTGTTTCTCAATCCCCCAAAACGTAAATTCATTATTATTCATTTGCTGTGTGTTGAAATGATCTACCATAGGCGCTGCTGGTGTGCGCGTTTTGAGTCTGTTCCGATGTTCTGTTATACGAGTCTTAAGGGGCCTAGTTGTCTTCCCAATATAAACCTTATTACAAGGACATTTAATAGCATATATCACCCACAGGGTGCTGCAATTAATGAAATCATTTATTTGGAAAAAATTTCCACGGGGACCCAAAAAGGTTTGGTTTTTAAACTATGCACGCAATTCATGCAATGCCCACAGGGAAAGTTCCCTACAATCTTCGGTTGATCCAGAGTCCTATGGGTTAAAGGCGGTAATCTTGCCCTGGTGATATGATCACTGATGTTTTTTCCCACATTTATAAGTGAAGAGTGGGGGGGGACTGACACCCCTCAATATGATCTATCATATTCCAATGCCTTTTAGTAATCTTTTTGATAATATTACTACAATTATTATATGTTGTAACACACACCAACCTCTCAGAGTTTTCATTTAATTTTGGAACTGGTGCTAGAAGGGTACGTCTAGGGAGGCACAAAACCTTCTGGAAACTATGATGGATAACTTGTTTGGGGTACCCTCGGTCTGCAAAACTATGCCACATGGCGTCTGCCTCTTTTTTAAACTGAGAATCATCCGAGCAATTCCTCTTAATTCTTCTGAACTGACTGAAAGGAATATTGCTTACAAGGTGGTGGGGATGGTGACTGTGATATTGTAAGTAGGTGTTTTGATCAGTAGGTTTTATATATGTGCTGGTTTTATATATGTGTTGATAAATATATCTTTGTCTCTAATGATATGTAAATCTAAAAAATTAATACTATGGTAATTCGATTCAATGGTGAATTTTATGGTTTTCTGTAAACCATTAATCCAAACAAAAAAAGCATCTAATGATTCTTTAACTCCTTCCCACAACAGGAAAATATCATCAATGTATCTATGCCAGAGATATATATATTTATGAAAAGGATTAAAGTTTGCGTCATAAATAAATCTTTGTTCTCAATCGTCCATAAAGAGTATTGCTAATTCAGCTGACAGAGGGCTCCCCATACTGACCCCTTTTAACTGTAAAAAAAATTGAACTGGTGGTTGTAACAAGGTCTTTTTAATTTATTATTATTTTTGCTCTGTTCCGACCCCATACTTGTATTGTTTATGGGGTTTCTCCAATGTATATGCTTTCTCCTGTTTGCACCTGTACTTTTGCCTTGTGTTTTATTCAGGCTTGTTTTTGCTAATTTTCCATTGTCTGCATGATATTTATGGTTAGATTTTTGGTGTTACTGTCTATACATGCAGTTATACGGATATAATTTTGAGCTAGCATTTGCTACACTACATTTTATTAAAATCTTATATCCATCTTTATTTGAGAACTTGTCCTCTGTTTGGGATAATTATTGTCTGTTGTACTCAGCTTCTGCTGTCTGTGGCATGGGTTCTACTACCCGGCAATCCAGTGTCTACTGCTACTGCCAATGCTGCCTCTGCTGTCTGTGCCACAGGTTCTGCGCAATCCAGTGTCCTCTGCTGCTTCCAACACCACCTCTGTTGTCTGTGGCATGGATTCTACTACCGAGCAAACCAATTTCTGCTGCTGCTGCCAATGCTGCCTCTGCTGTCTGTGGCATGGGTTCTGCTACTGGGCAATCCAATATCTGCTGCTGCTGCTGCTGCCAATACTGCCTCTGCTATCTGTGCCACGGGTTCTGTGCCCCTGCAACCCAACGTCGGCTTCTACTGCATCTGCTGTGCCACGGGTACTTTGCTCTGTGGCTCAATGCCAGTAGGAGGTGCTATACAGCTGAGCCACCCACCTCACTGTGTTTCTCCAAATCTCTGACCAGGGGTTCCCACAACTGGCAAACCCCCCAAAACCCTTAGTATTCCACTGCCACCACTTGACTGTAATTCAGAGGGCATTCACACCACTCAAGACATGTGAAACCCACAAGGTATAAACCCCACAGCTTCCCAAGAGCTCTCCTTGTTTCCGGCATGCTTTTCCCAGGGTTCCCTTCCTGCGTTGGAGGCCAAACCCCAGAGTCACCTTAGGAAGGCTTCTCTTGGTTCCAATGCTGCTGGCTTCTAGCCAAATAGGGAGTTTTCCCCTCTCTCCTTGCCTTAGTAGCGAGTCTTGGCCACCCGGCCCAAAGGAGGTGTTTAATGGTCAGTCAATAACACATACACACACACACCCAGTAGGGTAAAAAGAAAACTTAGACTTTACTGATACATATAAAAAGGAATAAAAGCATAGAACTAAGGGGTGATAACCCTTTGAGCAATCAGAGTTAGTCCTGTGGACATAGTAGCCCATTTGGAAAGCGTCTTCCTACAACTGTAGCTGAGGTAGCTAGCAAGTACTCACACTGGTTCTGATCAGGTCTCCAAATCGGATGGTTTTCCTCTGGGGTCCAAGTTCTTCCTCTGGCAAAGGCCAGAGTTACTGTTAAGCCATATAGTCCATGAGTGCCTCCAGGCAGGGAGGTAACCAGCCTAGCAGCATCTGCTAGAGATCTCAGTCAGTGAGTCCAGAGAGAGAGTCAAAATGCTTGTGCTGGTCCTTTTAAGGCATCCTTGACCTTCCTTCTGATTTGTCCAGGAGGGTCAGCTGCCTGCAGCCCAGCAGTCCCTTTCCTTCTATGATTTGATCATCCCACGTCACCTGTCTTAGGTGTAGAGTCCCCCTCCCCCTTAGGAATTTCAGGAATGAGGAAGTCCTGAACATGTGCTTGTTGAGGCCTGGGCTTTGCCTGAGCCAGGTTC
>QEPC01010227.1:218316-229927 GCA_003113815.1 Sphenodon punctatus
GGTGCTATACAGCTGAGCCACCCACCTCACTGTGTTTCTCCAAATCTCTGACCAGGGGTTCCCACAACTGGCAAACCCCCCAAAACCCTTAGTATTCCACTGCCACCACTTGACTGTAATTCAGAGGGCATTCACACCACTCAAGACATGTGAAACCCACAAGGTATAAACCCCACAGCTTCCCAAGAGCTCTCCTTGTTTCCGGCATGCTTTTCCCAGGGTTCCCTTCCTGCGTTGGAGGCCAAACCCCAGAGTCACCTTAGGAAGGCTTCTCTTGGTTCCAAGGCTGCTGGCTTCTAGCCAAATAGGGAGTTTTCCCCTCTCTCCTTGCCTTAGTAGCGAGTCTTGGCCACCCGGCCCAAAGGAGGTGTTTAATGGTCAGTCAATAACACATACACACACACACCCAGTAGGGTAAAAAGAAAACTTAGACTTTACTGATACATATAAAAAGGAATAAAAGCATAGAACTAAGGGGTGATAACCCTTTGAGCAATCAGAGTTAGTCCTGTGGACATAGTAGCCCATTTGGAAAGCGTCTTCCTACAACTGTAGCTGAGGTAGCTAGCAAGTACTCACACTGGTTCTGATCAGGTCTCCAAATCGGATGGTTTTCCTCTGGGGTCCAAGTTCTTCCTCTGGCAAAGGCCAGAGTTACTGTTAAGCCATATAGTCCATGAGTGCCTCCAGGCAGGGAGGTAACCAGCCTAGCAGCATCTGCTAGAGATCTCAGTCAGTGAGTCCAGAGAGAGAGTCAAAATGCTTGTGCTGGTCCTTTTAAGGCATCCTTGACCTTCCTTCTGATTTGTCCAGGAGGGTCAGCTGCCTGCAGCCCAGCAGTCCCTTTCCTTCTATGATTTGATCATCCCACGTCACCTGTCTTAGGTGTAGAGTCCCCCTCCCCCTTAGGAATTTCAGGAATGAGGAAGTCCTGAACATGTGCTTGTTGAGGCCTGGGCTTTGCCTGAGCCAGGTTCACAGTTTCATCGAAGGGAGGTGGGGGGGGGGGTGTCTTTGTCAGGGCAAGGGCATTTTTCCACATGCTCTGGCAATCCAATGTCTGCTACTGGGTGGCCATGTGATTCACCACCTGGCAAGGCTTGACCAATTGGCAGAATAGCTTGTTGAGTTCCAGAGAGTAGGATGCAAGCCTTCAATGCCTCGCCAAGTAGGGGTGCCAGCCACTGAGCCCTGGCCAGGCCTCTGCTGCTGCTCCACTGATGCCAGCCAGCCTGCACCACCCAGCTGAGCAGACTTTCCAGTCACCAAACCCTGGCCAGGCCTTTGCCGCTGCTCCACCAATGCCAGCCTGCAACGCCTGGCCAAGTAGGGGTGCCAGCCACTCGAGCCCCGGGACCCACCATCAGGGTTCTGGGACCTACGTTCCAGGCAGGGAGGGCTGTCATTACGTTTCATTGTCTGCAAGTGTCCCACACAGAGGCCAGCCAGACTGCAACACCCGGCCAAGCAGGGGTGCCAGCCACCGAGCCCTGACCGGGCCTCTGCCACTGATTCGCCGTTGCCACTGCCAGCCAGCCTGCAATGCCCAGCCGAGCAGGTATGCCATCCACCGAGCCCTGGCTGAGTCTCTGCCACTGCTCCACCAATGCCAGCCAGCCTGCAACGCCCAGCTGAGCAGGGGTGCCAGCCACAGTTACTGTGCCCAGGCAATCTAATGTCTGCTGCTGGTACTGCACATCAGCCATTAGCTCCTCCCTCTTGTAGATGGTAATAGCTCAGATGAGCATGCTGGCAGGCAGGGGCTGGGTGTACATGAGATTCACCACCAGGCAAGGCTTTCCCAATTTGCAGTAGAGCTTCTTGAGCTCAGTCGAGTAAGATGCCAGCCTGCAATGCCTGGCCAAGTAGGGTTGCCAGCCATCAATCCCTGACCGGGTCTCTGCCACTGATGCCTGGCTGGCAGCCTGAAATGCCTAGCTAAGTGGGGGGTGCCAGCCACTCCAGTCCCAGGACCCACCATCAGGGTTCTGGGGCTGTCATTCCACACACAGGGAGCTGTCATTCCACCACATGAAGAAACAGCCAGCCACTCCAGCTCCATGACCCACCATCAGGGTTCTGTGGCCTATGTTAGAGTCAGGGAGGATTTTCATTTCACGTTATCCAGAATCAGCCACTCTAGTCCCAGGACCCACTGTCAAGGTTCTGGGGCCGTCATTCCACTCATTGGGAGCTGTCATTCCACCTCAACAAGAAGCAGCAAGCCACTCCAGCCCCAGGACCCACCATCAGGGTTCTGGGGCTGTCATTCTGCTCATAGGGAGCCGTCATTCCACTTCATCAAGAAGCTGCCACTCTAGTCCCAGGACCCACCATCAGGATTCTGGGGCCATCATTCTGCTCACAGGGAGTTGTCATCCCATGACATCAAGAAGCAGCCAGCCACTCCATCCCCAGGACCCACCATCAGGGTTCTGGGGCCTATGTTACAGGCACCGGGGGGGGGGGGCTATCCATCCATGTCATCTAGAAGCTGCCACTCTAGCCCCAGGATCCACTTCCAGGCTTCTGGGTCCATTATTCTGCTCATGGGGAGATGTCATTCCACTTCATTTAGAAGCTGCCACTCTAGTCCCAGGACCCACCATCATGGTTTTGGGGCCATCATTCCACTCATGGGGAGCTGTCATTCCACTGAATCAAGAAGCAGCCAGTCACTCCAGCACCAGGACCCACCATCAGCATTCTGGGACCTACATTACAGGCACAGGGGGCTGTCTATTCACATCATCCAGAAGTTGCCACTCTAGTCCTAGGACCTACCATCATCATTCTTGGACCACCATTCCACTCACAGGGAACTGTCATTCCATGGCATCAATAAAAAGGAAGCCACTCCAGCCCAGGACCCACTGTTAGGGTTCTGGGGTCTGTGTTCCAGTCAGGGAGTGTTGTCATTCCACTTCATTGTCTTCAACTGCCCCACCAATACCTGGAAGCCTATAACACCTGACCAAGCAGGGGTGCCAGCCACCAAGCCATGGCCAAGCCACTTCCGCTGCTCCACTGATGCCAGTCAGCAATGCCCTTCCCCCTATGGGTGCCATACATGAAGCCCCAAGCCTTCCAGGCTTCTGATGCTGCTGTTGGGTCTCAGACAACCAGCCCTGGCACCACTGGGCCCCCCAGGGTCCAAGTGATGAGCCTGCCTGACCGGGCAACCTGGAGTGCCAAGCATCAAGCCTTCCTGGTCTCTGCTGCTGCTGCTTCTGCTGCTGCTGCTACTGCTGCTGGGTCTCTGATGGCCAAACATCCGAACTCCATCCTGTTCGCACATCCATACTGTGGGGTCATGGCTGGCCATCTGAGACCCAGCGGCAGCAGCAGAGGCAGGGAAGGCTTGGGTCTCAGTGGCTGGCCTGGCACCCCTACTTGTCCAGGCATTGAAGGCTACCAGGCATCAGTGGAGCAGCAGCAGAGGCCTGGCCATGGCTTGGTGACTGGGACCCTTAATTGACTGGGCATTGCAGGCTGCCTGGAAGAGGGGGAGCAGCTTCAGAGTCCTGGCCAGGGCTTGGTGGCTGGCACCCCTACTTGGCTGGGCATTGCAGGCAGGCAGGCATCAATGAAGCAGTGACAGAGGCCCGGCCAGGACTTGGTAGCTGGCAGCCTTACTTGGCCAGGCATTTCAGGCTGCCTGATTTTTGCTGAGTGCTCTGCGCATAGCCATGAATGGGTGCTCTGTAGTATGGCACCTGCCACCGTTGCATTATGTGGTATGGCCAGTATGGCTCCCCTACTTGGCTGGGCATTGCAGGCTGGCATCATACTCAATGGATCTCAAGAAGCTCTACTGAATATTGGGAAAGCCTTACCCAGTGGTTAATCTTGTGGACACCCAGCCCCACCCACCAGTGCACTAATTCAAGCTATGCCCATCTGCAAGAGCGAGGAGCAAATGGCTTATACATAGCATGACCAGAAGCAGCAGACATTGGATTTCCAGTGCACAGAGCCCATGGCACAGCAAAGGTGGCATCAGCAGAGGCAGGAGCAGCGGACAATGGATTTCCAGGGCACAGTACCCATGGCATAGCAGTGGCAGTCTCAGTAGCAGAAATTAGATTTCCAGGCCACAGTACCCATGGCACAGTAGTGGACATTGGATTGCCAGGGCACAGTAACTGCGGCTGGCACCCATGCTTGGCCAGGCATTTCAGACTGGCTGGCATTGGTGGATCAGCAGCAGAGACCTGGCCAGGGTTGCGTGGCTGGCACCCCTACTCGGCCGGGCATTGCAGGGTGCCCGGCACCAGCAGAACAGTGGCAGAGGCCTGACCAGGGCTTGGAGGCTGGCACCCTTACTTGACAGGGTGTTGCATGCTGCCAGGCATCGGTGGTAGCCTCACTCAGTGTGGTGCGTGAGGGCAGCTTAAACTGGGGGGGCCAGGAAGCCAGTCAGGTACATAAACTCCATGTCCCTGACCACTGAGAAGCGCTGCCCATTGAGCACAATCATTTACATCAACATGCGCGTGGCTTTCAACATCCTGCAGCTGCCTATGGACTTGGTAGCTGCCCCCGCACCAGCTCCTCCATGATGCACTGACGCTTCTGGGCCTCAACTGGCTGCTGCTGTTGCTACTGCTGATGCTACTGCTGCTCCTCTCCATGATGCCATTGCCCAGGGATCAGGCCCTGGCTCTAGCAGCTGGGGTGAGATCCACCAGCCCTGGAATTCTGGGGATCATATGAAATATGGGGGAAATTGGTGGCCCATGATGAACATCTGAACCTGAAGCAACTGCAACTGTTCCTGCAGCCTCAGTAGAGACAGTCTCAGCCTCCAGGACTGCAGGCCTTCCAGTGCCCTGCGTGGCAGTGGAGGATGTTGGCAGGAGGCACTTCCGATTGCCGAACCACACCCTAGTGCTACTGCTTGGAGCTTCTGAAGCCTGTCTTCCAAAATCAGGCCTGTTCAGCTTGGGGTGTGGTGATGGGTTTAGGCTGCTTCTGATGCCTGCCACTCTGCTGGCATGGCCCCTGCCACCTCTGCCATGTGCCCCATTGCTCGCCTTACGGGCAGCAGACTGGTCTCTCCTGCTTCCCTTCTCCATTTCTCCCACCCCAATAATGCACAAGAAGATTTTTATTTATTTATTCAAATTTGGAATATAAATCTTCTTGGATGATCACCATAGATAAGGTTCTGAACAAAATTGGGTTCTCAGTAAATTATCTTCAGAGCAGAAGTTTTAGTGCTGCTCGTACAGAAATTCAGAGTAGAATTATGGATATCGCGTGCCAGGAAGATGTGGCCACGATAAATGCCTCACCTATTCTGAAGATATACTCTTTTTTTATTCCAAAGGTTGGCCAGATGGCAAATTACTGGCAAAACAAGCTTTCCCCGGTGTTGGGTGGTAAATTTCTTCTGGCTCGGCTAAATGCATTTCCTTCCAAGGTTTTGGAGGGTCACTGTGCAGGAATCCCATTTGGCCATCGGCTGTGCCCTTTCGATTCACAGCAGGTTGAAATGGTGACACACATTCTGCTGGAATGTCTATAATATCAGGAAGCATGGCAGTTATTTTTGGACCCAATTTGGGGCAGATTTCCCAGAAGATCCACTCAGGAATTTACTATAATTCCTCTGGCAGATCAACGCTCCGATGTTACTGAAGTGGTGGCTAAATTTCTGTTACATTCTATTATTTTTAGAACCAAGTTTTTGAACTTTAAGACCATTTAGCCTGGTATTGTGGATTTTGTATTTGCTGTGGTTCCTGTATTTACTGTACGAGTAAACATTCGTTGGGTTTATGTTTAATTGGGAAATATGTTGTACTTAGGAATTTGTAAGGACATTGTGATAGTAAGTTAGCCTATATAAGTTTGTTTAACAGTTTTTAATTTTGTGTATATTTTGGAAAACATCTCTGTGTATAGTAGGATTTAAGGCTAAGTTCATTGGACCTGCCATTAATAATACAATTTGATTTGATTTGAATATAATATTATATCTATCTACACTAACTTCTATTAACTATTCTAAAACCTATGGAACTCAATGTAATATTATCTAATATCTACAAAGGCTTAGTCATACAAACACACTAAAAATATTAAAACTGAATCACTACACAATATCTCTATCTATCTCTATAACTAAGCTAACTCCTACAACTATCTATCTATAGTAACTATCTAATATCTATCTATATATATATACACACAGGGATGGAGTGTGGGGGGGGACACAGACAACTCACAACGAACAACACAGGGAGGGGTACAAAACTGAAATGAAACCTAAATCCATCTAATCCTACTCTAAATAAATCCAAAAACAGGGGAAGGGAATCAAGGATGGAATATATACAGGGAGGAGGGAAGGATTCAATGGAGGGTAGGGAGAAAGAACACAGGGAGGGGTAGAAAATAAAAATAACACCTAAATCTATCAAATCTAATCTAAATAAATGAAACTATGGAGGTAAATGTGTGGAAATGGGTGAAATAGGAGGAGGATGGCAATGGATTGGGAGGAACACAAACTGCTTGGAGAGGGAGAGTTCTGAAAACGCCTGCTGACAGGATCAGTGGCTAGCTCATAACAAATTGGAAGTGGGGAGGGAAATTACTTTTGTTACTTGCTGTGCCCGCCTTACCACATGCCCCATTGGCTCTGTGCAGCCTAGCCCGTGGCCAATCACAGACTGCCAAGCCAGTGGACTGAGGAAAAGGGGGCTGGTGATTGGGCAGGCTGGCTGCTTGTCCAAGTCTCTCTTCACCCCTGGTGCCAGGAACTCTGCTCCTCAGCTTCCCCCCCCTCCCTGGGCCTGCCAGTCATGTTTTTCCCACATGAACGCACCCAAACTCATCCGAACGCGACCGAACTGTTCAGGGGTTTCCGCGTTCAGTTCGGCCGTCCAAACTGGTCGAGTTTGGTTCGAACTCCAAACGTCCAAATTGTGTTCGCACATCCCTATTCTCTGCCCAGTGGATGAAACTATGCCCAACAATTCAGACCAACTTCCTTGTTTTCTATATAATGTGCCCTACATACAAAAAGAAATTGGAAAATTAAATCACCACCTAATTTCTTATACTAAACCACAGGACAAACATATGATTTAAACAATCCCGACTTCCAATGCCCCAATGCCTTTATTTCCCCTTTGGACATACCTTCAGCAGTGGCTGCACTAGCTGCGCCAGTTCTGAAGGAATGCAAACTATGGCCCTTTTAACACAGATGCTCTAACACCCATAAAATGGGTGTTACATTTTATTATACATGTTGCAGGGCACCACTGCAGCCAATCACCATGGGCCCTGTGCACACATGATGCCTTCACCCAGTTCCTCTGGATGGAGATGGGTGTTGGCCAGTGGGTGGGAGCATTTCCCTGGGTGAAGATGGGTGGTGCTATCTGTGTTTACAACACTTTCAGTGGGTGTTGGTGAGTGTTTGCTCCTGGTCGACACCCATCTCCACCCACACCCACCCACAGAGCAACGGACGCCATTGCCCCTACTACACCTCCAGTGGTGGTGTCCGGCTTCTCAAGTGAGGAGCAAGTGGCGGGCTCAGGAGGTGCTGCCAGGTTTGTAAAAAAATGTTTTTACTTTGAGGACTAGAAAGCCTCTATCCATTAGAGCAAGCTCAATGGCGTGCAGGTGTGTGTGTGGGTGGTGGACATCAGTCAGCCACAAACAGTGGGCATCAGCGGGTGGCAGTGGATGTCTTCCACAGAGAGAGAGGGTACTGTAGTGGGGGGGGGGCTCTGGCATGAGCAGCACCCCCACCCAAACATGTGCCAGGCTAGCAAGTGTCTCCACTCTCCAGTTGCCTTCCAATTCTCTATGCACCCCCAAATAAAGGTAGGGTCTTTCCAGCCAGGGTCACATCTCCCGTCTCCATCCCATGCATGCCAAGGAGGGCAGGATTTGCACGTGCCAGACAGGGTCTCCCAAGCACCCCAGGGAGCGCAGGATATGCACATGCCAGTCAGGGGCTTTCTAGTTGCAATCCCTAGCATCCCCTAGCACCCGTAGGAGGGCAGGATTTGCACGTGCTTTCTAGTTGCAATCCCTAGCACCCCAAGGAGGGAGGACTAGTCTAGAGGTATCATCATCATAAATGCTTGATATTACTTTGGTCTTCTTAATGTGTTCCCATTTCAGAGAGGAAACAGATGCCGGCCACAGTGCTGCTGTCAGGACCAGGCCAAGGAGGAGGACCCCTAGGCAGAGGTCACCAGACTCGCCACTGCCAGTGACACCCCCAGACATTCGGCGCTGGCAGTCGGATGTCTGGAGATTTTTTGACAAGGGCAATGGAATCGTCACTTGCAAGGTATGGCACAGGGACTGGAACAACAGGGAGTGAATTGTCCTATGACCTGACCTGTTAGGAAGGGAAGTCTCCTGCAGAGAGAGATTGGCCACCCAGTCCACCCACTTGTGGAGACAGAATGCAGGCAGGGCTTGACAGACCATTGGTCTGACACAGCATGGGACTTCTTATTTATTTATTCATTCATTCATTCAATTTATATCCTGTCCCTCCTGAGAACAGCTCGGGACTAGGGCTGATGCGGCAGCAGCTTTTACCGCGCCGCGATTCCGTTCCGCTATTTTGGAATTGCCCACGCCACACCGCGACATTTCTGCGGATATTCCGCTAATTCCGCCGGAATTCTGCAAATTGCGGAATTGCGGAAAAATCGCGGAAAAATCACGGAAATTGCGGAAAACCACTATTCCGCGATTTTTTTGGCGCTGGCGGAATTGCGGAAATAGCGAAAATGTCATGTTTCCACGATTCCACTAAGTTGCGGAATTAAATAAGCGGAACCGCGAAACCGCGGAATGAAACCGCGGAATGAAAGCCTCTGCCATGCCATTCCACTAATTGCGGAAACACTGTTTCCGCTGGAAATAGCTACCGCTGCGATATTCCGCTACAGCCCTACTCGGGATGGCTAACAAATTCAACATAAAACAATTTTAGAAACAATATATTAAAACAATCCATAAATATACTACAATAAAAACAGGCTGGAATAATAATAAATAAATTAGGGTAGGTAAAAATAAAACACCCCATAACCCACCCCATGCCCCTCCCGAAAGGCCTGGGCGAACAGCCAGGTCTTACAAATTCACCGAAATGTCAAAAGACTTGGGGCCAGGCAAGCTTCCTCCGGGAGGGAATTCCAGAGGCGGGGTCCAGCCACCGAGGATGCCCTCTCCATTGTGGCCCCCTGCCTAACACGGGGGATCTCCAAGAAGCACCCCTGGCAGACTGAAGGAGCTGCTCTGGGGCGAGGAGGGCGAGGCGGTCCCTAAGGTATGAGGGGCCCAGACTGTGAAGGGCCTTGTATATTAACACCAATACCTTGAATCTGTCTCAGCATGCTATCGGCAGCCAGTGCAGAGTCCAGAGCACAGGTGTTATATGCTCCTGATGGCCCGTCCCCGACAGGAGGTGAGTCGCCGCATTCTGCACTAGCTGCAGCCACTGAACCAGGAACAAGGGCAGCCCCACGTAGAGCGCATTGCAGTAGTCCAGCCTCGAGGTGACAAAGACATGGATGAGAGAGGCCAGGTCCGGGCCGGAGGCAAACGGACGCAGCCTCCGCACCAGATACAACTGACGGAAGGCGGCCTTCACCACTGCCTCCACCTGCTGCTCCAGGCAGAGGTCTGCATCCAAAATCACCCCCAGACTCTGAACCTGCCGAGCTACGGGAGGGCGAACCCCCCCAACCAGGGGGGCCGACACCCCCCTCCCTCTCCCCACCACCATCACCTCCATCTTATTGGGGTTGAGCTTCAGTCTGCTCTGCCACATCCACTCCGCCATGACCTCCAAACACTGGGATAGCAACGAGACTTCAGGGTCTGGGTCAGCTGAAAAAAAGAGGTACAACTGAGTATCATCAGCATATTGGTGATATCGCACCCCGAACCCTCTCACAACCTCCCCCAAGGGCTGCATATATACATTCAACAGCAATGGAGACAGAATAGAACCCTGTGGAAGGCCACAGGATAAGGCGCAGGGCAAGATGTCTCAGCTCCCAGCACCACCCACTGGCTTCTCCCTGAGAGGAATGAGCGGAACCATTCAAGAACAGCCCCGTCCAGACCCAGCAGGTCACACAGGTGTCTCAGCAGTAGTCCATGATCCACGGTATCAAAATCAGCCAAGAGATCTAGCAGGATGAGAAATGTCGAACATCCTGCATCCATCTCCTGGTGGAGATAGTTGACCAAGGCCACCAACGCTATAGCAGGGGCAGAACCCAGACTGAAAAGGGTCCAGTAACTAGGAGTGGGAACTTCGGATCATCCGGTATTGATACTGCCGGTATTTTGCTGTAATGGCAGTATTGGATTAATCCGGATATTGGGGGTACCTTTACCGGTTCCCCCGTGCCGGATTTTTTTACATTGCGGCCATTGAAATGAATGGCTGCAATGTAAAAAAAGAAGAAAAAACACCCAACCATTTTTTCCCTCCCCTGTCCAGGCTGCATGGGTGGAAGAGGGGACACCCCCCACCCCCCTGCCCAGCCTGGATTTTTTTTTAAAAAAATTTCCCCCGAAATCCCTGGCTCCGGGCTGCCACCAGCGACCCAGAGCCCGCACCAGCAGGTAGGTACTTGGGTGATCCCTGGGGTGGGGCATGGTTTAACACCCCCCACCCCTAGGATCACCCTACTCCCCCCACCCAGGGATCGCCTACCTTTGGTGCTCTGGGCGGCGGTGGCGGAGGTCCAGCGGCTTCAGCGCTGGCTGTGGCTGCTGGCTTCAGTGCTTACTAGGCCTTCCGGGGAAACCTGGAAGTTCCCCGGAAGGTCTAGTAAGCGCTGAAGTCGGCAGCCACAGCCAGTGCTGAAGCCGCCGGAGCACCAAAGGTAGGCGATTCCTGGGTGGGGGGGTAGGGTGATCCCTGGGGTGGGGGTATGTTAAACCACCCCCACCCCAGGGATCACCCTAGTATCTTCTGGAGCGGGATCCGGGTCACCGGTGATGGCCCGGAGCCCACACTAGCAGGGAATTAGAGTTAAAAAAATATTTTTTTAAATCCAGGCTGGGCAGGGGCAGCCACACATCTGGGAGGGGCGGATTTTTTTTTCCCCCATTGATTTTAATGGGGACAGTTCCCCATTGAAATCCATGGAATAGATCTGGCACCGGTAAACCGGATTTAATCTGGTAAACGGTTTTTTGCAAACCGGTAACCGGTAAAACTGGTAGTCGGTATTTTGCCAGAAGTCCCACCCCTACCAGGAACCCAATGCTATCTAGATGCACCTGGAGCTGGGTCGCCACCGCCTGCTCAATAACCTTCCCTAAAAAGGGAAGGTTAGAGACAGGACGGTAGCATGCAAGTGCATCCACGTCCAATGACGTTTTTTTCAGCAGGGGGTGCACCACAGCCTCCTTAAGACTAGGTGACAAAATCCCCTGCTGCAAGGACGCATTGATCACTCTCTCCAGCACCGTCCCCAACACCTCCCTAGAGGCTTTCACCAACCAGGAAGGGCACGGGTCGAGTTCACAACTGGTGGCTCGCACAGACCCCAGGACCTCCACTGCATCGGCTGGCGTCACTTCCTGAAACTCCCCCCAC
>QEPC01010227.1:245191-263739 GCA_003113815.1 Sphenodon punctatus
CTGTCCCCTCTCCTTGTCTCCCCCTCCTTGTCTTTTAGATTGTAAGCCACAGGTAGGGACCGCAGCTGATTATATGTTCTGTACAGCGCCAGGTTGTTACTGGCGCTTTATAAATGTTTAATAATAATAATAATAATAATAATGTTATAGGCAGAAGGATATCCTGTTTTGAAGCTTGGATGACCGAAGGTACCTACCAATCCTCCAATTCTGTGGTTCACAATGGGGGTGTCATTGTCCCCAGATCCCTCTCCTCCTACTGCCCTTAAAATACAATGAAATAAACCCTTCATATAAACATAATTTACACAACTCCCATGAGCACTAGCACTGCAGGGAGGGAGGACCATGGTCTAACTGATATTTAATATACTTTAGAATTCAAGAATTACCAAATTACTACTGCAGGAGTACTCACAATACACTCATTCCACTTCCATTCTGTTGCAGTCACTCTTGGTGTCGTATCCAACATATGTGAGGTGGGGGGGGTGCCACTTGGCACTGGTGAGACCCTCACCTGGAGTGTTGGGTTCAGTTTGGGGCACCACATTTCAAGAAGGATGTTGACAAATCGAAGAAAATTCAAAGAAGAGCAACTAAGATGATTAAGGGACTGGAAAACAAGTCATCTGAGGAAAGGCTGAAAGAATTGGGCATAAGGAAGGGGAGAGGGGGTTGGTTTTATAATGTCATTTGATGTATTTATTATATTATTATATTGTTTATATGTTTTAACATGTGAGCCGCCCCGAGCTGCTGCAGCAGGATGGAATGGTCAAAAAATCCAATGAAAGAAATAAAGAAAGTAAATTAAATATTCAGTATAGACAAAATACTGTTATGGGGAGACATGATATCTAAAGGATGCCACATAAATAATAGTGAACATTTGTTCTCCACTGACACAAAGGCAGACAAGAGGGAATGGGCTTAAATTGCAGAAACATAGTTGTCAGTTAAATATTAGGAAACCTTCCTAAATGGGAGAATCATTGGGCAATGGAATAAAATGCCCAGGGAAGTTATGGAATCTCTTTCCTTGGATGTTTTCAAAACCCAGCTGAACAAGCATGTGTCTGTGATGCTCTAGGCAGAGGACTGTCCTGCCTTGGAAAAGGAGATTGGATTAGATGACCCTTGACATTTTTTCCGACCCTCAAATTCTATGATTCTAAGATAATGCCTGCTTTTACTTATCAGGATAATGGGAAATGAACTATGGCAATTCTATTGTCATAATAGTATTCCAGAACTTTGACAACAGAAATGCCGTTGCTATTCAGACTAGATTGGCCTGTACCGTTCCACTAGGGACACTGAATACACTTCTATTGTTGTTGATTCTAGTTTATGTTCTCGGATTCCTTTCTTTCTAAAGTAATAAACACACAGCAGAGTCATAACAGCCCTGTTTTATTCTGCACCTCTCAGAGGAAAGAATTGTTACTCAACATGGGATCAAAAGAATGAAGGGGAGATCACTTGCTGTGACAAGTTAAAGTTGTTCTGAACAGAGTCATTAGAAATTAATTCGTTCCCACTAAACATCCTTTAGGACACCATGTGCTTGTCTGTTCTTATGTGTATTAGACTAACCTCCACTTGCAAAATCAAGCATTCAAGCAAGGAACTTGAGGCTTTCATTTTACATGAGACATCCAGAAGACATTAGTTTAAGTACATATCATACTTAAAGAAACAAAGTGGTGGGAAATGTTCCTCTTAGAATCCACTGGTAAATTTCACGATTATTTAGACCACATGCTGTTAGCACTAGCCTTCAAAAGGCAGACTGCTACTTTTCATTTAGGCAGTAGAGTTACAAGAGCAGGGCAAACTTCTGAGATATTTTTCCTTTGTTCACAAGTTGTTTGCAAATGACTTAATTTCAGTTGTGCAGAATTATTCTACTAAAAAGGAATCTGAAAATAATCCTGAGCCTGTAGATGTATCACAAGCAGCTCCATGTAAACATTCAAAACTTAATACTGAAAAATATTAGTTTTGATTGGACACAGATGTCATGTACATTCTTTGTTCCTTGATTGGATGAGTGCATCACTTGGAACAAAGGTTCCAAAAAGTTCAGGAGCACAAGTGGGGTCATATTTATCTGCAGGCAGAGTCATGATCCTAGTTGATATTGGATATATTTTGCAGGACTTTGTTGCTCTCTCAGGACAAGGGATTATATTTAAGGTCACATTCCAACGAACAGAAGTAACTATGTCAATTTAGTTAAATCAAAGACACTACTCCAGTTTGCTAATTTCAAGTGAACGGTGCAAACTGAAGTAAGTACTTTGATTTAATTAAATAAAATCAAATTAAATCAAATCAAAGGGGTTACTTTACTATGCTAATGTTGTTATTAAATGCCATTTCAGTAGCATTCAGACAAATGCTGTAAACTAATGTAGTACTGTGTCAATTTCCATCCTAGTGCAGGCATACTGATTACTGAACCAGGATTACCACCCTTACACTGAGAAGTGTTCACACAGTTACTTCAAATAACTTACTGAATGTATTTATTTATTTATTTGTATTTATTGGCCACCCCCTCATGCCTACGGCATCCTGGGGTGGCTGAAGGGATGTATATCTCCATAATTCTCTTTCCACTCCTGAATCACTTCGGTTTACCGCTCTGTTCAAATGAACACTTCAGGAGTAAAACAGATGTACGGGCCAACTACATTGAATTAACTGGTCATCAAAATGGGGTCACACAGACAACAAGTTCAGAAACCACTGGCTTAGAATAAGGACTGAAACGAGTTCTTGAAACCCTCGAGAATTTCAGCGAGAATGGGGTTTTTGCCAAGATTCTCCAGATCGAGAATCTTGCAACTAGGGCTGATGCGGCAGCAGCTGTTACCGCGCCGCGATTCCGTTCTGCCATTTCGGAATTGCCCGCACCACACCGCGACTTTTCTGCGGATATTCCGCTAATTCTGCCGGAATTCTGCAAATCGCGGAAATTGCGGAAAACCGCTATTCCGTGGCGCTGGCAGAATTGCGAAAATAGTGAAAATGTCATGTTTCCACGATTCCACTAAGTAGCAGAATTAAATAAGCGGAACCGCAGAATGAAACTAGCAGAATGAAAGCCTCTGCCATGTCGTTCCACTAATTGCGGAAACACTGTTTCTGCCGGAAATAGCTACCGCTGCGATATTCCGCTACAGCCCTACTTGCGACAACCGGCATTCTCACCAACATTCTCACCAAGATTGGGTGAAAACAGACATGATGCTAACTCGACTTTAACACCACTTTAACATTCCTTATGCATGTTGCAGGCTGCATAGGGCACCAATACAGTCTTGCAACATGCATAAGAAATGTTAAAGCGATGTTAAAGTGGAGTTAGCATCATGTCTGTTTTCACCCATTCTCAAATGACCCCCAAAATGGGCTTCACATATGCAAAATGGCCACCGGGGGGCTGCACATGCACAGGATGGCCACAGCAGCAGCCATTTTGCACATGTGCATTGCATTTGGGGGAGTTTCAAGAATCTCACAAGATTTTTGAGAAACCTCAAACAACATTCTGTGCATGTGCAGTATGGCTGTTGGGGGCCATGAATGCTCCAAATGGCTACAGCACGGGGTGCAAGAATCTTGCCCATTCTCATGAAAATGTGATTGCATTCTCCGATCAGTCCTACTTAGCATCAGGATTCTGATGCAAATACTCCTGTTTACAAATTCAAAATTTGCTTTCTGTGGGTATGCTACAATACTTCAAATTCAATATAAGCATATAAAGGAAGATACTTCCTATTTTTCATTATATAAATGCTTGCTAATAATAATAATAATAATAATAATTAATAATTAATAAGCATTGTATCAGGGTGACCGCCTCAGGGTGTAAGTACTTTCAGGATTAGTCGAAAAGAATCAGCTCACAGCAGAATCTTTTCTCTAAAGTGTCCTTTTATTTACAGTGGTTTAGCCCACCACCACCAGTTCCATATCACAGTCCACATTAGAATCCACACAGTCCCTCCTGTCACCAAGTTCCCAAAACCAGCCATCAGCTCTGGTCTGCTCTTTCTCTGAAGCAGCACTTCCACCAAGATCCTACTTCTCTCAAGGTCTCTCTTCCCTGTCTCTTCTCAAAGAATCTCCTCAACTAAGTCCCACTCAGGCTTTCTAGGACTTGGCCTGGCCTAGCCCCACCCAAGCCAAGGTGCAACACATCCAAGCGTGATTCACCTTCATTTCGGTGCATGAGCCTTGAATAGCACCAGCTTCTCCCTTGATGGTGCTACCACTTAAAGGGGCCACCATACCTATTAGGCTGTGCCCTGCCACAAACATTTTTTCTCAGTGAGGATAACAAATAAGAAATGTATTCATCAGTATCTATTCCTCAAGACGTTGAATGTATCCTTAACAAATTTTATTAGTATTTTCTCAGGTCTAGGAGAGCCTGTAAAAAAAATAAGCTACTAATCAACCTAACTATCTCTGTATTCTTGCTTTCTCACCAGCAATTTCTGGTATTTGATAAATAATTATGACAATTCTATTTAGTGGACCAGCTTCTGTAGGAGAGGGTGTGTGGGCTGCAGGGTTTCAGAGAGATCTTCTTCGGAAACAGTCTGCCTTAACATAATTTATTTTTAGAGATTTCTTTTAAAAATAAAGTATCAGCCTAATTTTATCTATATTCCAGTATTTTCTCATTCTGATGTGATTCTGGGTAGTGGTCAGTTTCTTTTCATTTCATTTCACATATGCTACATAGTTAATTTTGTTAAGTGGAAAAGGTTTCCTGATTGTAGAAAGTGGCAAATGCAGCATTATTTGAAAGCCTTTCCTGGATAAACCAGAAATGTATGCACTATGCCTTCCCCGCCCCCGCTCCCCCCTCCAGCATCTTCATTCCTCTTTGGCAATGAACAACTCTGGAACTCCCTTCCCTTAGAGGTTTTCTAAAGTCCAAGCACTTTACAGAAGCAATGTCAGATTTAGTTATTTGATCAGATGGGACTAGGATTTGGGGATGGTTTTATTGGAATTTTACCTTCTTGGAAGGTAAGGGATAAAAATTCAGTAAATGAAATAAATAAATAATCAAAGAAACAAATAAATAAATGTATAAATATCTACAAGTTGAAAGACAACTACTCAACTACCGTAATGGCTTTTAAAAGACACCGTAACAAATGACACATTATCATTCACTAAATAATTTGGAGTATTTTAAGGCTGCAGTCTTCAAAGTGCATGCTCCAAAATACACCCAGTTAAATCAATGGACTGCTCCAGAGTAAGTGGTTTAAGAATTGCAGCCAAAATGGTGTGATCCTCTGTTTGCTTATTGCTGGTGCTAACAGTTAGCCCTGGTATGAGTCTCACTGAAGAAAATAGGGCTCACACTAGTGCTGCAGGCTAGTACTGGCACTAAATCAGGATCACATTGTCCATGTATATGTTTTTGATAGCACTAGAACTCATGAATACTAAAAGTTATATAATCTTCAGGGTAGAAGATGATATAAACACCAAAATGCACTGT
Source organism: Sphenodon punctatus (assembly GCA_003113815.1). Classification (NCBI taxonomy): domain Eukaryota; kingdom Metazoa; phylum Chordata; class Lepidosauria; order Sphenodontia; family Sphenodontidae; genus Sphenodon; species Sphenodon punctatus. Next base: position 250,734 of record QEPC01010227.1, read on the forward strand.
CTATGTAGTTATTTACTAGGGATGGGAATTTCAGATTTGGTTAGAATAGAATTAATCCCAAAATGGGCAAGTCAGTTCTCCTGAAATTTTGGTTCTTGATTTGGTTTCGGGCAATTTGTTGTTGTTGGGGTTTTTTCAGGTTTTTTTTTTCTTCAGTTTTTTTTCTTCTATGCAAAAAAAATCTGAAAAAACATCAGCGCAAAAAAACAAAATCCAAAACCAAATCAAGAACTAAAATTCTCAGAGAACCAAATTAGAAAAAAATGAATCCAAAATTTGCCCCAGAGTCCCATACCTATTATTGACATTAAGTCGCATTTTGTCATATATTACAAATAGTCATCCCAGTCACTCATTTCATAGACATTTATACCTGATGGTCAGAATCAAAAGCAGTATTTTAACTTTTATCCCATAAGTGTGCGAATCAGTTCCAAAACCTTGAGCCATTTATCATTCAGCATGTGCAGACATTTGCCAGGCTCAGATGTAAGAGTTGGCAGTGTGGTATGGCTGAATAAGTGCTAGTTAAGGTAATCTGATAATCATCAGCTTGTGTGAGTAAGCTGTCCTAATTATATGGTGTAAGTTTAGTGTAAATACCAAGTCAGACTGTAATAATTGGTGCCGTTTACTTCAATAAAGGTTACTGTCATTACAGATGACAGATTCTGATGTTATTTCCCTTTCAAATTAATGGCTTGAGAATATTCTGGAAAGGCTCTCCTCCTGTGGGAATAAGGAAGATCTCTTTTTCTGTCCATTACAGAACAGTGCCTTCTGCTTCTTCCATCCATTCTTTTTCAACTTTCATATAGTCACGCCTCAATGGTGTCATCATCACCCATTAAAGACAAGAGGAGTTGAGCCACTGAGGTGAGGACCATGACTCAAGTATGAGTCGAGTCTATTGAAACAACAGTATAACCTGCTGTTGTACCAAAATCAATCTTTTTCATATAAAATTATAAATCAACCCACCTTCACTCAAAACTGGGGACCAGCTGAGTCAAAACAATAGTGAAATTATCAAAGTATCCTAGGCAGAGTTTGAAGTTGACCATAACAACTGAGACCAGGAAGGTTTCTATCATCACAGTTTGTCATAATTTTCAATGTATAAATACAAGAGAATTGGCAGTTCCCACTCTTCTTTTTATTTCATTTGAAAAATTAGGAGAAAAAGAAAATGCAGGAGGCTAAAGTCAGACTGTAGCATCTAATGATTTGGGGCCAGTTATAATTTGGGACAAAAAAATAGATAGGACAAGCAACAATGCTGAGCTTGATCAGACTCAGAATGCAAGTTCTAATTCTGTCAAAATGAGGTCAAGTTAGTTAATTTTTAGAGACAAAATAAATATTCAAAAAAAAATCAAATATTCAATGAATTTGGGAATGTACATTTGAATGAAAACCTGTCCTTGCCTTAAACCGGCAGCCTTGGGGCCTTGAGTGCTGGGGCTGGCACCTCTATGCTACCACGATGCTCTGGCCAGTGCTTTGGGCAGTGTGGATCACTTTATACACCCGTCAGGCCACATCCATCCTCAGTCCTGTTCTATGCCTCCAGCTTCCTGGTTGACTGACCTTATATACAGGTCAGCAGCCACAGGAAGCTGGGTGGTTGATCAGTCACTTTCTGTTCCTGTAAATTTGTGTTTGTTCCTGTTGGGTTCCTCCTGTTGACTGCACAGACTATAGACTGACTCTGCACTTCCCGTTCCTGTGGGCCCGCTGACCCTTCTGACCTCCTGTTTGGAATTTTGTCTTTCTGCTTCTTCCTGGGTACAGGGGTTCTGCCAGCTTCAATGGGGGTTTGCCATCTGCTAAATCGATGCTTGGTGTCTTCCGAGATGGGGGTTTGGCATCCGCTAGATGCGCCTCCTACCAACACCTGAGGAAGTCCTCTAGCAATGGCCTATGGAGGGCACCATGCCCTCCCATCCATCTTAACCTGACTCCTGTCCGTCCATCTGCCCGCCTGACCAGTCCTGCCTGTCTGCCTCATCTGCTTGTCTGCCTGCCCGTCCCCACCTCATGATCCATGTGTCGATCCTCGTGTGAGTTCCTGAACCCCATCCTGCATGATTCACTACACCCCACATCCATGCCCATGACAGTATGATCTGCTCCCCCAGCGCACATGCCTTTGTCTTCTTTGTCTGTTTGCCTTGATGTTCCTGGTTTTATCAATCCACGAAAAGACAAGATTCCATCTGGAGCGGTTGGATCTTGGTACCAGGAAGCTGCCCTGATCTTAGGACTGTGGCTTTGAACCAGTGGCCCTGGGGCCCTGATTGCAGGGGATAGCACCTCTGCATCATCAAGCCACTCTGACCAGGGCCCAGGGCTAGTAATGATGGCTTTACACTACCCTAGTCAAGTCACACCCCTCCTCATCCCTGATCCACACCGCCAGCTTCCTGATTGGCTGCTGACTTGTATATAAGGCCAGTCAGCAATGACAAGAAGCTGGGCAGATCAACAGTCACTTTCTGTTCTTGTGTCCTTGTTCCTGATCCTTCTGTTGTCTGCACAGACTATGGACCAGATCTGCAATCCCCATTCCTGTTGTGTCCTGTGGGCCTACTGGTCCTTCTGAGTTGCTGTTTGGAACCCTGCCTCTCTGCTCCTCGCTGGTGAGCCTTTCTGTATGGATCAGCTATGATGGGGGTTTGTCATCCACTACGATGGGGGTTTGGCATCTGCTAGATGCACCCTCTAGCAACACCTGAGGAAGCCCCCTAGCGATGGTCTGGGGAGCCCCACAGCACCTTCCTGGAAGAGCCATCTGGCCCAGCGCCAACACTGTGCCATCCCAGTGCTGTCCCATCCATCTTTGACCCAAGTCCTGTCTGTCCATCTACCTGCCTTGTCAACCTACCCAGTCCTGTCTGTCTGCCTGTTTCATCCATCTGCCCAGTACATCTGTCTACCTCATCGATTGTCTGCCTGCCCGTCCCCACCTCATGGTCCGTGTGTCAATTACTGTGTGAGTTCCTGTTGTCTCAGGCCAATTCCGCATGACTTACCCGGGACCTAATATGACTCAACACACCACTCACCTGCATCCAAGACAAAACCTATAGCATCTTGGATCCCTTTTCTCTAAAAGAATATCATCTTATTTCTTGAATCTTTATGTCATGTTTCATGTCATGAACTGACCCCAAAGCCAATTCACACTAGAATGTAACAGCAAAGACGTTTATTTATTTATTTATTTACATTTTTATCTCTCTCCCTATCCAAAGATTCAGAGCAGGTAATGTATAAACCTGGAACAAATACAATAAAAAGTATGCAAATCCCTGCAAAGAAATTCAAACCCACACAAACTCTGTGGCCAATCAAAAAGGTCTTACAATGCCTCCAGAAAATGCCCAGGCCCAGATTTTGTGAAACCACCAGGAGAAGGGAGTTTGAGAGTGTAGAGAAGTCACTAAGAACCTATATCATCTTGTTGTAAGGTCTTGGTGCACTGATGGAACTTGTAAGAATGAGCTCCTGACTGACTTCAAGGATTACAATCAGGGACAACCTTACCATAGTTTAGTTAGGGGAAGACACCCTGGGCCCTGTGGTTCTGGGAGATCCCGCAGTAACTCCCATCCCAGGATGGCTCTAAACTGGCTACTTTTGGGGCCCTGGACAGAGTGGTGCAAAACTGAGCCAGGAACTTAGAGTCCCCCCGCCACTCATGATCCCACTCACCTAACAGGAAGTCATCAGAGGGGACTTCCTGGTGGGGACAGAAGTGGCAGCAGTGGTAGCAGCGTATAACCTGCAGTGGAGGAGAGCAGCACAGACCCAGCAGATGAAGAGGCGAGGAGTGGCACGAGACCCAGTGGGCAAAGAGAGAAGTGAGGAGCAGTACAGGACCAGCAGTGTCAGAGGCGGAAAGCAGTGGAAGTACAGGTTCAGTAAGTGCAAAGAAAGGTGAAAAGCAGAGCACAGAAGTCTTTGGGACAGGGAGAAAGATAACATTTAATTAATTAAATAAATAAATAAATAAATAAAATAATGTCTTCGTTATTACATTCTAGTGTGAATCAGCTATGGGCTCTATTCTGGCCAGCAGGCGGCATAGAAGGTAAGTCAAATCAATCCCAGAACCCAACAGCCTAAAAGACAAGTGGTCAGGAGGGGGTCTCGGCTCCTGGGTGAGGTGACACACCAAGACTCTGGGTCAGGTGGGGGGCGGGGGAGCTCCGGGCACGTGAGTTGGACATTTTAAGGGACACAGAGGAGGGGTTTGTCTGTGCCCTGGGCCCTGCAATTACTAAAGACTGGCTTCAATTGCAATAGAACATAGGGGAGGAGGCAGTCTTTCAGATATGTGGGGTCATGCTGTTTACGTCTTTATAAGCCCAAAATCAGCACCTTGAATTTTGTCTGGAAAGTCAATACACACTCTGCAGCATACGTGTAATGTGCTCTCGATGTCCAATCCATGTTAGAAGGTAGGCAACTGAGTTCTGTACCTGCTGCCACTTCTGAACAGTCATCAAGGGCGGCAGCCCATGCGGAGTGCTTTACAATAATTTCCAGACATTCTCTATTTTAAGGGATCTGTACTATTTCACATCTCTACTTTGTCATTTATTTATTTTTAAATTTTGTTTGAACAACCCTATTATATATAATAGAGGGTAGCTGGTTACATGGTTGGTTAAGTGACACTTAACCGTATTCCTGAAGGCTGAGAGTCCAAATTTTGTTTGGGCTTGTATTGGTCATTTTTAGTCCACCCAGCTGCAAATGGGTTACTGACCTATTAGTCTGAGGAAGTCAAAGGCAGTTGTGTCAGGGGGGACAGGGTATCAGGGGAGCAAGGATGGGGGAGATCTCACACACACACACACCTGTCTCTTATACACATCTAGATGTGTATAAGAGACAGCACACACACACACACACACACACCAAGGGAAGGGAAGAAGAGGAAGGAACCCAGTAGGGGGGAAGCTTATGGGAAGGACTGTCAGGGGGGGACAGGGTATCAAGGGAGCAAGGATGGGGGAGAACTCACGAGGGAAGGGAAGAGGAAGGAACCCGGTAGGGGGGCAGCGTACGGGAAAGAGGACCTCTCAGTATGTCTTGGAGTCCCAAGAGACTACTTTCTTCTTGTGGCCAGGGAACCCAGCTTCAGAGAGGGTCTAGTTCATCATTGAGGTCAAGGAGAAGAAGTAAGACCCCACACCAAGAAGAGAAGGGAAAACAAGGGGATCAGAAACACAAGGTTCTCAATGCTAGGGGGAAGGCAGCAGGGAGATTTAATTCTGAGAACCCCCAGGGAATACCAGGACCTAAGGGCCTTAATCCATGGGGGTTTCTGAAACAGGGCCAAGGAACAGGGCAGTGGGGAACTAGGCCAAGACTCACAATACACGGAACACAGTATTCCCCAAGAAGGGTACAAGACACAAAGACTATAAGAGGGACCACAAGGTGGGGACACCTGAAACACGGTAAACTCTAAGAGGGGATCAACACCCTGGCTATAGGGGAAACAGGGAGGTAGGGGGACAAACTGGAACACACAGTACACAGAACACAGTCCACTCTAAGAGGGGATCAACACACAGCTATAGGGGAAACAGGGAGGTAGGGAGACAAGCCAGAACACACAACACACTGAGCACAGTACACTCTAGAAGGGTCTATGGGGCGACAGGGAGACAAACCAGACCACACAGTACACAGACAAAGGGGGGATACTTGCTACAGATTCAGTGTACAAGGCACAACTGCACCACACACACAGCAAAGTGTGGAGGCCTGTGACCTAGGCCAGAGACTTTGGTCAAGGAGGAAGGAAACAGATCCTTCTGGGTGGGAGGGGGGAGCGAGCTGAGCAGAGTTGGGAGGTTTTCTAGTGCGCATAATTGCTTTTGTTTTGACTGCAAGTTCCCATTTTATTTTCATTAGAGCTCTTATCATTAGCCTTGAGCTTTGGTTCAGAATCGCATATCTTCTGGGCACAGAAGGAGGGGGGGAAAAGATTCAATATAACTGTCTAGGCAGCAGTTTTTTTCTCTCTCTTGGTGCAGCTGATTATTGTTGCTTGTTTGTAACTTGATGTGCCTATAAATATATGTTAGGATTCTGCTTGGGGCAGAGAGCTCTGACTTGAGAGGGGAAACCCTGTCTGTTGAGCTACTCTTCTGGCAATTGCTAGTTAACAATAAAAGTATATCTGACAGGCTCGAATATATACACAGAGTATTGTATATTGTATATATACACAGAGTAAGAGACGTTGCTCCACCAGCTTCCTGAATCCACACCAGAGTTTAAATACCATCTGTGGCTAATCAGGAAGCTGGGAGGCTGGGCTGGGGAAACAAGCCCCGGCTAGGGGAGGGCGTGGACATGCAAGGGGCAAGGAGACAGGGGAAAACATATAGAGGAGAAATGCGGGAGGTTAGCAGATCCACCAGGTGGTGCAGGCCTCCAAAGTGCCCTTCCCGCATCCCAAAGGCATTGGTTCACGTCTGGGACCTCACAAATTGATGATGGCCACAACAGTTCCTCATGCACCATAGGCCAAAGAAACTGGTGTACCTTAGCTGTATCAGACTGCATAGCTCAGGGTGGACTTTGACTTAAATATTACATATAGTAGGGGTGGGACATGAGGGCAAATACCGGGTACCGGTTCCCGGATTTTTTTAAAAACGGCTTACCGGATTAATACCGGTTTACCGGTACCGGATTATTTCCATTTATTTCAATGGGGAACTGTCCCCATTGAAATCAATGAAAAAAATTAAAAAACAAAAACTTCCCTCCTCCCAGACTGTGTGGGTGGAAGGGGGAGCACCCCCTACCCACCCTGCCCAGCCTGGATTTAAACAACAAAAAAATTTCCCCTAAGTCCCGAGTGCGGGCTCCGGGCTGCCGCCAGTGACCCAGAGCCCACACCAGCACTGCAGCAGCAGGTAAGTGTACTGTACTGATCCCTGGGGTGGGGGTGGTTTAACGCCCCCCCACCCCAGGGATCACCCTACCTCCCCAATGCCATTGCCTACCTTGAGCTCCGGGCAGCAGCGGTGGTGCTCCAGCGGCTTCAGCGCTGGCTGTGGCTGCCGCCAACTTCAGCATGCTACTAGGCCTTCCAGGGAACCCAGAAGTTCCCCAGAAGGCCTAGTAGTGTGCTGAAGCTGGTCGCCACAGCCAGCGCTGAAGCTTCCGGACCACCACCGCTGCCGCCCGGAGCTCAAGGTAGGCAATGGCATTAACTGGGTGGGGAGGTAGGGTGATCCCTGGGGTGGGGCGGTGTTAAACCACCCCCCACCCCAGGGATCAGCACAGTACTGGTACACTTATCTGCTGCTGCAGTACTGGTGCGGGCTCTGGGCCTGGAGGCTGCACTAGGGGACTTAGGGGAAATTTTTGTTGTTGTTTAAATCCAGGCAGGGCAGGGTGGGTGGGGGGTGTCCCCCTTCCACCTGTGAAGCCTGGACTCGGGGAGGGAAAGTGTTTGTGTTTTTATGTGTTGTTTTTTTTTACATTGCGGCCATTCATTTGAATGGCCGCAATGTAAAAAATCCGGTATGAGGGGAATCCGGTAATTTACTGGGATTACCGGGTTTAATCCGATACTGCCGGTACACCCAATACCGGGCAGTATCGGATACCGGTAGATCCGGTAGTCCCACCCCTAACATATAGTAGGCATGCTAGTCTGTCCATAATATTATTTCTTTGTGTAAAACTAGTGTTTATATCAACTCCAGTATTTCCCACACAGTCCTTGGTAGAGTATTATATTGGAATATATGGCACTCAAACACACCACACCCAAGGCTGACAAAATTATTAATGATCACTGCCATTGAAGATAAATAAGTTCCTTTCTCCATTCGCAGGTAGATTCTTTCCTCAACATTATAGAAAATGTTGGTGCCTTTCGTGACACTAATCCAATTTCATTTTTCAGATAATATTTCCCTTTCACATCTTGGCCTTCAGTTAGGAACAAGAAAGTAAAAGATGTAACTTTACCTCAGCAGGAAGCTGAGATTGGCAATCTCATTTTATTGAAGGTAAACTTTTATACTAAATATAAAATCCTTTATAATTGTGTCCAAAACTCAGTTGCTTTTAGTTTGCCTCATTGTACTTGTTGATTAATTAATTCACACATTTCCCACAGTTTTCAATAGGGGTGTGTACCAGGTCCCCATGCCGTTTTCATTTTTTGTTTTCTTTATTAAAAATGTAATTTTCATTATGGTTATTAATGACAATGTCATTTTTGTTTTCATTATCATTGTTGTTATTGGTATAGTTTCAAACTAAGATTTTATTTTTGGTATCAGTACTATTATTGGTATTGATACCCATGTGCAAATGAAGATCTCGCTATACTAGTAGCAATACCAAAAGTGGAAGTTATTTGATAGACTTTGCTGTGTCTGGTGTGGTGTGTGGTTGACTCTGTCTGTGTGTGTGTGTCCTAGGGTTTGACTGTCTTGTGTGTGTTGTGTGAGCTGAAAGCATGGCAGGCAGGAAGTCACAGATGAAGAAGGTGAAGGCAGTTGAGGAGGTCAAGGAGGCTGGACCAACCAGAGAGGTGGTGGAGGTGGGCTCCTCTTTCAAAGAAGAGGAAGGCAGCAAAGGTGCCACTGCCAGTGCCAGATTTGTAAAATGTATTTATTTATTGTTCCGTAGAAGTTTGTTGAGGGATGGTAGAAGAATAGTGGCAGGCTTGCAGATGGGTGGGTTGGCAGCAGTCAAGCACAAGCAGCAGCAGCAGCAGCAGCAGCACCCCAACACATCTCAGGGTTTCAACTTGAAGACAGCACCCCCCCAGGGGAGGATGTGGGTGGGAGACAGGCAAAGAGGCAGGGAGGCAGAAGCACCACATCCATCATTCACCCAGCTGGATGTGGCATTTTGACATAGAACTTCAATGAGGGATGGCAAACAATAATACCCCTTCCATCCTCTGGAGCAAGTTGGTAGGCATGTGGGTCGGTGGGTGGGTTGGCACTTGGAAGCAGTCATCAGGCATGAGCGGCAGCAGCACCCCAAGACATTGCAGGGTCTCAACCTGAAAACAGCACCCCCCAGGGGAAGGATGTGGGTGGGAGACAGGCAAAGAGGCAGCATCACCGCACCCACCCAGTTGGAGTGGGAGAACGGACTAGAGGTCAGCGAGGAAGGACTGGAGGCATCACATGATTGAATAATCTGCTCTTTCCTGGCTGGGAAAACTCAGTGTGTGGTGCTGGGGGATTGTTCATCTTCTCCCCGGACCTCATGTGCGGAGTCCCGCAAGGCTATATTTTATCCCCTCTCCTGTTCAATGTGTATATGCAGCTATTGGGTGAGGTCATTCGAGGGTTTGGTGTGCGGTGCCATCAAGGACACACCTTGGACCTTGTGTTTTGTACCGGTCTTGAGGTAGATGTTCCGTTATTGGGGGAGATATCAGCTGTGTCCTTGTCATGGACAGACCATTACCTCCTGCAGACCTCGCTCCTAGTGCACGTCTGCCCCTGGAAGGGTGTTGAGCCAATTTGGATGGTTCACCCCCGGAGGATGATGGAAACGGAATGGTTCCGGAATGCTCTAGGGAAAATACCCTCTGACCTTGACAATCATTTGATCCATGACCTCGATCTGTGGAACACCTTGCTGATGGAGGCCATTGATCAGACGGCTCCTAGGTGTCTGCTGCCCAGGTGCCAGCTCCACAGACCTCCTTGGTTTTCTGATGAGCTGCAGTTGCTGAAGCAGGATGGGCAGGGGTTGGAGCGACTGTGGCATCATTTGCGTGCTGAAACTGATAGATTGCAGCATAGAGCCAGTTTACCGTGGCTATGCCATGGCTATGCGGGCAGCAAATAGAGAGTTCTTTGCTGCCCTCATAGCATCTGCAAAATCCCATCCAGCGGAGCTGTTCTGGGTAGTGCGGGGGCTGATCAGTCAGGCCTCCCTCAGTCTTGGAGTGGAGTCATCTACTGCCTGCTGTGACATATTTGTGGATTATTTTATGGACAAAATTGCTTGTATTCACCATGCTTTCGATGCAGCATTTATTACACTAGGGGAACAAGAGGTTATGGAAGCCCCATCATGTCCTGTTTTCTGGGATCAGTTTCAGTCAGTGATGCCCGCCAATGCAGTGGATGTTCTTGGGGCAGTCAGGGCCACTTCTTGTGATTTAGACCCTTGCCTGTCCTAGCTGGTTAAGATCTGCCAGGAGACAATGGGGCCATTGCTGGTTGGGGTGGTCAATACCTCCCTATGGGAGGGCAGAGTACAGGGGTGTCTCAAGGAGGCAGTGCTGCGGTCTCTGGTCAAGAAACCATTGCTTGATGCTGGCTCCCCTTCTAGCTATCAGCCTGTCTCTAACTTTCCCTTTTTAGGGAAGGTTATTGAATGGGTAGCGGCTCGGCAGGTGCAGGGGCATCTTGATTTCATCAGTTTTCTTGATCCCTCTCAGTCCGGCTTTCATCTGGGTTATGGCACCGAGACTGCGCTTGTGGCTTTAGTAGATGACCTGCACCGAGATATGAATTGGGGCCATTCGACCCTGCTGATCCTGTTAGATCTATCGGCTGCGTTTGATACCATTGATCATGAGATATTGGTGACACACCTGAAGGACTGTGCAGGAGTGGTCGGGACTGTTCTTGAATGGTTCCGCTCGTTCCTGACCAGAAGAACCCAGTGGGTGGTTCTCTGGGACTGCTTTTCATCATACCGAAACCTCTCATATGGAGTTCCGCAGGGTTCTGTTGTGTCCCCTCTCCTGTTCAACGTGTATATACAGCCGCTCAGCAAGGTGATTAGGGAGTTCAGTGTACGGTGTCATCAACATGCTGATGACACCCAACTGTACCTCTCTTTTTCAACAGACCCAGGCCAGGCAGTTTCGGTGCTTACTCGGTGCCTGGCTGCTGTGAGGGATTGGATAAGGGCTAATCAACTGTGGCTGAATCCTGACAAGATGGAGGTGATGTTAGCGGGTAAGGCGATGGAATTGGTGGCCCTCATCATTGATGGGTTCTGTCCTCCATTGACCCCCAGGTACAGAGTCTAGGGGTGCTCCTTGATGCACAGCTCTGCCTGCATCTCCAGGTGGAAGCTGTGGTGAGGAGTGCTTTCCGCCAGTTGCATCTGGTGCGACGGCTTTGGCCGTTTATTTCGGACTCTGACCTGGCCACAGTCATCCATGCTTTCATCACCCCTTGACTAGACTACTGAAACGCACTCTACGTGGGGCTACCCATGGTGATGGCTCAGAAATTTCAGCTGGTGCAGAATGCAGTGGTCCATCTCCTAGTGGGACTGGGCCACCAAGAGCATATTACACCAGTGCTCCACTCTCTGCACTGGCTGGTGGTGGTTTTCGGGGCCCGATTCAAGGTGTTGGTTTTAACCTATAAAGCCCTAAATGGTCTGGGCCCTGCCTGTCTGTGAGACCGCCTCACTCCCCATGTCCTGGACTGGCCCCTGAGGTCATACAGGGATTCCCTGCTCAAGGTCCTCCGAGTTTCACGGTGGCCACACAGGAGAGGGCATTCTTGGTAGCCGCGCCATGCCTATGCAGCTCCCTTCCGGTGGGGGTCCGGATGGCCCCGGACCTCCCCTCTTTTCAGAAAAGTTGCAAGACCTGGCTGTTCCACCAGGTGTTTGGTGAGGGAGAGGGGTGATTGGTGGGGTAGGGGGTGGAGGGCGGTTGTTTTATCTGTTTTCTCCTTTTTATGTGTTTTAACTTTTAAAATTGTTTTTATTGTTGTAAGCCGTCCCAAGCTACCTGTGGAAAGAGGGACAGGGTAATAAGGTTTTGAAATAAATAAATAAATAAATAATTATGCTGATGACACCCAACTTTACCTGCCTTTTTCAGCTGACTCAGGCCCAGCAGTCTCAGTGCTAACCGTCTGGCAGCTGTGGGGTACTGGAGGAGGGTGAATCGTCTGAAGATGAATCCTGATAAGACAGAAGTTATGCTGGTGGGTAGGGCTGAGGGAGTGGTGGCACCCATCATTGACAGGGTCTGCCCTCTGTTGGCTCCTCAGGTCCATAGTCTGGGGGTGCTCCTTGACTCACGGATCTGCCTGGGTGTCCAGGTGGAGGCCGTGGTGAGAGGATCATTTTGCCATTTACATCTTTGCGACAGCTTTGACCATATGTCTCTGACACTGACCTGGCCACCATCATCCATGCCTTTATCACCTCAAGACTGGACTACTGCAATGTGCTCTACATAGGGCTACCTTTGGTGACAGTTTGGAGACTGCAGATGATGCAAAATGCGGTGGCCCATCTCCTGGCAGGAATGGGTCACCAGGAGCACATTACACCAGTGCTTCATTCTCTGAACTGACTGCCTATAGTGTACCGGGCTTGATCCAAAGTGTTGGCTTTGACTTATAAAGCCCAAAACAGCCTGGGCCCCGCATACCTGTGAGACCGCCTCACTCCCCAAGTCCTGGGTCGGCCCCTGAAGTCATCCAGAGATGCCTCCCTCAGAGTCCCCCATGTTTCCTGGGTGGTCATGATGATGGGGGTGTTCTTGGTAGCTGCACCGTGGCTGTGGAACTCCCTCATGATGGAGGTCTATCTGGCTTCAGACCTTGCCTCTTTCCAAAGACAGTGTAAGACCTGGCTGTTCCACCAGGTGTTTTCTGAGAGGGATGGGTGAGAGGGGTTGGGGGGTTGGGACTCTGCCTATGTTCTGTGGTTTAAAATTACATATTTTTATAGTGTATTTTTTATTGTGTGTGCTTTTATTATATTTTTATTGTGTTGTAAGCCTCATGCCCCGGACCGTGGTGTGGCCCCTGCGATCATCCGGGGATGCCAGACTTGAAGTCCCCCAGGTTTCCCAGGTGGCAACAATGAGGAGGGCATTCTTGATGGCCGCTCCTAGGCTGTGGAATTCCCTGCCTACCTCCGGACCTCCCTTCTTTCTGAAGACAATGTAAGACCTGGCTGTTCCTCCAGGACTTTGGGGAGGGAGATGGGGAGGGGGGTTGGG
>QEPC01010227.1:271115-283213 GCA_003113815.1 Sphenodon punctatus
TAGTACATATATTACATGTATGTTGATGAGAAAATATTAAATATTGCTCTAAGTGTGAATTAATTTCTATGTTTTTTGGCGTTTATGTTTTGTTGCAATGTATGGAGTGGAAGGTGGTTTGAATTGTAATTGTACTGAATTTTGTGTGTGTGTGTATTTGAAGAAAACTCTTGTACATTTAAGTGTCTTTTTAAACTGTTACGTTTTTTGCTTAGGTTAATTGTCAATGAAAGCTAGGGAGGATTTTTTGTGTGCAAGCACCACAGTTTTGTAAACACAACCTGACAAGCAGAGCTCTCACAGAACGGAGAGAAAAAGGAAGACTGCTCTCCCATTATAAAGGGTTGCAGTGCCCTTCCACGGAGCCCCCCTGATTGGTTGTGGGAGGCAGGAGGCATTGAGCAATCACAGAGTGCCATGAGACTGCTGGGGCCTGCTTGCGCTGCTCATTGGCCAATGATACAGCCATCAGATACTGCTAAGCTGCTCACCCCTCCCAACACAGGCACAGTTCAAGAGTTCAACCCTGTTTAGACTCCAAGATGTCTGTTCCCTCCTCCCATCTCCACATTTTCCCTCCAAAACCCAACTGCCACAGCACTAATAATAACAAAAACGATAATGATATTGTCATGTTTGTTATTGTTGTCATTATTATTAGTTGTCATTTTTCTTATTGCAATAATAAAAATGACAATTTTCATTATCATTATTGGAATAACGAAAATGACATGCACAGCTCTAAATTGCTTAAGTCTCAAAATAGATGTCTTCCCTTTTCTGAAATACAAAAACAAGTCAAAAGTATCCAAAACTTCTCTCCAATCTTGTAAACTAGGGGGTAACAAATGAAATTAATAGCCAGAGGGCTTAACACATCTTACAATTAACTTGCAGCATTCCTTGTCGTGGGGTTGTTGTAAATACCAATGGTACAACCGGGTCTCAACTTCTGTTAGTGAGAGTATGCAAATGCTCATGCCACACAGGACCTTCCTTAGGCACAAGAACTGGAGGAAGAACTGCAGATTGGACAAAGCAGACAAAAACTATTCTCTAGGTCACTAGAGAGGAGGCTATTGGGGAAGGGGAGGGTTGTCAGGGATGAAAGTCATTACTAATTCAAAGCATATAAATTCAATGAAATGGGGAAATAGGCTATTACTTATTTGTTTCTATAATGGGTTCTGAAGCCCAAATCTTTATTTAGTTTATTGGTTTTGATATCCAATGGAGTTGTGAATTTTAGTTCCCAGGCCTGTCTTTCAAAGTATTTGAAGAGATCCTTTCAGGACTAGAGATAAAATAGTTATCCAGACAGATAACTGGCTCCTTTAAATCGTCTACCTGGTCTCCATCCAGATATCTGAACAGCCATGGGGGGAAGGTGAGGGGTGGCCCAGGCAAAGGGGCCTTAACCTTGCCTGAAAGATTCCTAGGAGTGGCAGTAGAAGCAGCTGTTCCAGCCAGCGTGGGCTTTTGGAACCCAGACCAGTCTTCCTAGGAGCGTGCTTGGGCTTCTGAGTGGGCCAAACGTGTCCTAAACTTGAACCAAAAGTAACTGTTACAGTCACTTCCAGTGTGCTTTATGGGCATGTAAGACTCTTCAGAAGCCTGAGCATGTGCAAGGGAGGTTGACCTGGACCCAAACAGGTCACTGGGCCCACAACAGGCCTTGTTGCTGACCCAACAGTTCATTGACTTGGGCCCCAAGAAATCACCCCAACAACTGCCAAGACCAGAGAGTTTTCAGACAAGATAAGGCCCCTCAACCCACAAGCTAGACAGAGATGCCAATGAATCAGGTTCTTAAAAGGAATACTATCCTCATATCAGCCATTTGAAATGGACTCTTACTGGCTTTCTTTCCAGAGCTATTATAATGGGACATGACTAGACGACCTTAAGTTGTGGTATCATTAGACTCAGCAGTAGAGGTGTGCACCAGGGCCCCATGTTGTTTCTGTTTTTTCATTTTTGTTATTTAAATCTGTTGTTTTTGTTTTCATAAATATCAAATTGTTGTTTTTGTTTTTGCTTTCATTTTCATTTTTCATTGGTTTCAATGGCTGTAACCTTTTTGTTTTTCACTATATTTGGATGAAATGTGGATTGATTATACCTCCAATGGAATGCATTATGTGTACCAAATTACAAAAAGATTGAATAAAGAAATCCAATTTTAAAAGCAGTTGAATTAATTTATTTTTCAGAAATCTTCATATACATTATTAGGTGTAACTTATTTTTCTCACATATAATGTAGATGAAAATTGGCATATTTATATTCCTTCTCATATTTACTATCTCTACCAACTTTCAGAAAGATTGGATAAAGGGTCCTGGTGTTATAAGCAATTAACTTATAAATGTATGTCTGGCTGTAACAAATTTGTAGTCCAACCAGTGTACATGGAATTTGACAGGAATCTATACCACACTTTCACAATAATATTTGCTGATTATCAGAATGATGTGATAAAGAGTACCAATTTTATATGCCTGCACAGCATATGCAGAGAAGGAGCCTATGCCAGGGATTCTCTTACGTGTCACTCTGGTATAAGATCGGTTTTTGATGCCAATTGGCCAGCAGAAATGTCAACCAAATATCCTTATTCTGTGCTGTGACCATTCCAACATCTCTCCCCCACTTGTTACTGCGAAGTCAGAAGCATCTGTTTAGGAAAGAGCCAATAGAGATTCTCTTATGTCCTCTTTCAGAGTGCTTCAGGATGTGATTGTGATGATAATTGCCCAGCCTGGATGTGTAAACTATGGATATTTTTACACACACATTAAAGTTCTGGATGTTTCAATCTTCTGGGTTTACAAGCCCACAAGAAATTTCCAAATGCATTTTTCTCACACACACTGCCCTGACGCAGTTCCTGAATGCATTCTTCAAACAAACACTGCCCTGAGGAAGCCTAAAGTAGCTGCAGCTGTAAATGTAACAGGCTGCCATGGAAACCAAGTGACCACAGCTGCCATGGAGAAAAGCAGTTTACCAGGAGAACCTTTTACACACAAATGTTCTGGGAGAAGTTTCACACAGGAGTTCAAAGATCCGGATGTTTAAGATCTGGGTGAGTGATTTAGACACACAGAAATTTCAGTATGTAACAGAAAACACTCAGGAGAAATGTGTGTGTAAAAACACCCCATGTCTCTTGATTGCTGGGATGCTATCCCCAAAGTCCCAGTTATGTCCCTTCTATGCCCACCTGAGGGCCGCCCCCTATGCCCACCTCAAAACCACTACTGATTGGTCCTGTAAAGTTAGAAGCATGCAGTAATTGGCCAGTGAATGTGTCTGTCAGTCTTTTGGGTTGATCCACATCCTCCCTCCTACAGTCTCTCTCCCCCTGCCAGGTGCCTGCCTCTCACTGGTACTGCTATTTATCTGAATAATGGTCTTCAAGGGACAACTTCAATTGCTTATAAAATTGAGTCCCTTTACCAAATTGTCCTGTAGTTTGGCAGAGATGTCAGGGAAGGCATGTGATACATTCATGCCAAATATCTTGTAAACAGGATGGAATATACAGCTGGAAATGTATTTACAAGTGAATGTCTTATACCATCAGAACCCATCATCCAATCATTCCGAGAATTGGCAGGTGTGTTAGGCTTGTGGAGGGACATGATATTAACATGTTTCGTGCAAATTGGATGGAATATAAAGAAGTTGTAGCCATGAATGTGTATGGAACTTTTCTTAAAATAACATTCCATCGTTTCTAAAATCTTTTCCCTTTATCAAATTGCTTCAAAACCTGGTACACATAATGCCCTCCATTGGTGGTATAGGCACCCCAAATATCATCACAATTGAATAAGAAACAAAAAAGGTTATAGCCAGAAATACATTTTTCAGTGCTTTCCCTTTATTTCAAAAACAAAATGCAGTTTTCATTTCTATTTTGGTTATTACTTTTTGACATTTTCATTATTGCAATAACAATAACGAAAATAACAATTTTCATTATCATTAGTGTAATAACGAAAATGACATGCACTCAGCAGGCCATGAATAGCATAAAATGAAAATAACTGAGAAACAAGTCAGTAAGATTAGAACCATTCTTGGCTTATGATGCCTTTTAAGACTAGAATAGGAGAGTTGCCTACAACCTTTTTGTAGCTGTGAGCCACTTTCAAAGTTCAAAATTTATGGTGAGCCACCATGTGGGTAACCTTGGGCTAAAATTTGTACAGGATGATAACAGACAGAAATTCTGCCTCAGAACCCTAGAATTGTGGGAGTAGAAAATTTGTGGGGGATGCCAAATAGGTTTTGTTCTAAGGTTGTAACTAAGCATAAAATAAAAAACAAACATTTTTGTGGTTTTAATTTTTATGTTCTTTAAAAAAAAATAATCTTATCCCCATTTCATGTTAAGAAACCTTTGCCTAAATAGTTAAACACATCACTTTTCCCCATAGAAGCAACTTAGAATTTAAGCCCGTGCATTCTCTTCTGTCAGGAGCCTCAGGATGGCCAGGTGCATTTTAACCTATTCTTTGCTGGCTCCTTGCTATCCATCTGTCACTCACATACTCAGCTCTTCCCTCCCTTCTCAGTATTTCCATTTCTTTACTGAGCTGTCACAGGCAAGGCATCATGAAAGGCAGTCCCAAGCAGCATGTTCTCCTAAGTGACAGGTAGAGATGAATGGATTAGGCTACAGGGAGGACATTTTATGTCTGCCCCCGGATAGATGTGGAACCAGTTCGAATGGTTCTCCCCTAGAGACTGATGGAACCGGAGCGGTTCCAGAATGCTCTGGGGGAGATACCCCCCAATCATCAGTGACCTTGTTATTTTTTAGAACATCCTGCTGACTGAGGCCATCAATCAGACAACTCCTAGGTGTCCGTTTCCTAAGTGTCAGCACTGCAGGCCTCCTTGGTTCTCTGAGGAACTGCAGTTGCTGAAGCCAGAAGGGCAGTGGTTGAAGCGACGATGGTGCCACTCTCGTGCTGAAACCGACAGATTGTGCCATAGAGCCAGTTTACGAGCCTATTCCATGGCTGTGTAGGCAGAAAAGGAGGAGTTCTTTGCTGACCCCATAGCATCCGTGAAGTCTCATCCAGTGGAGCTTTTACGGGTGGTGAGGTGGCTGGTTTGTCCAGCCTCCCTCCACCTGGAAGTGGAATTTTCCAGTGCCCACTGTGACATGTTTGTTGATTACTTCATGGATAAAAATTGTTCGGATTCACCACAACTTCACACTTATTACACTAGGAGAACCAGAGGTTATGGAAGCCCTGTCATGTCCGATTTTATAGGATCAGTTTCAGTGGGTTTGGCCTACCAATGCGGGGGATTTCCTTGGGGCGGTTAGAGCCAACTCTTGTGAACTGGACCTGTGCCCGTCTTGGCTGGTTAAGGTCAGCCAGGAGACATTAGGGCCATTGCTGGCTGGGGTGGTTAATGAGTCCCTTCAGGAGGGCAGAGTGCCGAGCTGTATTAAAGAGGCAGTGGTGCGGCCTCTGCTGCACAAAAAAAACATTGCTTGATATTGACTCTCTTGCCAGTTATCGGCCTGTCTCTTACCTTCCCTTTTTAGGGAAGGTTATTGAACAGGTTGTGGCTCAGCAGCTACAGGGACATCTGGACTATGTTGGTTTTCTAGATCCCTCACCATCCAGTTTTCATCTGGGTTATGGTACTGAGACTGCGCTTGTGGCTTTGGTCAACAACCTCTGCCATGAATTGGATCAGGGTTGCTCAACCCTGCTGATTCATTTAGCTCTGTCAGCTGCTTTTGATACCGTTGATCATGAGATGTTGGTGACTCTCTTGTGGGACTGAGCCGGAGTGGGTGGGATTGTTCTTGAATGGTTCTGCTCTTTCCCTGCTGGAAGGACTCAGCGAGTGGTGCTCGGGGATTATTTTTCATTGCCCTGGGACCTCTTGTTTGGAGTCCTGCAAGGTTCCATTTTGTCCCCTCTCCTGTTCAACGTGTATATGCAGCCGCTTGGCGAAGTTATAAGGAGGTTTGGTGTTTGGTGTCATCAATATGCTGACGACACCCAACTTTACCTCTCCTTCTCATTCAACCAAGACCTGGCAGTTTTGGTGCTTACTCAGTGTTTGGTAGCTGTTGGGGACTGGATGAGGGCTAACCGACTGAGGCTGAATCTTGAGAAGACTGAGATGATGTTAGTGGGAAAGGCAGGGAGTTGTCACGCCCCATCGTTGATGAGGTTCTCCCCCCACTGGTTCCCCAGATTTGCAGTCTGGTGTGCTCCTCGATTGAAGGTTGAAAAAACTACAAACAGACAGAGGCTTAAAATTCACAGCCTTTACTGCTTAGGCAGTTAAAATACCACTCCCATGGAAAAACTGGGTATCCATGCTTGCCTCAATTAAATTACTTTGAAATTAATTTGAGATTAAATTACTTTGAGATTAAATTTACTTTGAAATACAACCTTAGCTCTATCTTATTTTTGGATGTCAGGATGGAAATTGTACAGAATTCTATCTATACTACATTGTATAAGAAAAAAACAGATGTAAATTCCATCCTGCGGTATGATAGTTATCATCCTGTGCATGTAAGGAGGAATATACCTGTGGGCCAATATATGAGGTTAAGAAGAAATAATTCTTCTATTTTTGCCTTCAAAAAACAGTCTTGGACTTTGACTAAAAATCTACTGCAGCGTGATTACTCTAGGGATTTATTACAGAAGGCATATAATCGTGCACTCCACACTGACCGGATGTTTCTTTTGATCCCCAAAAATAGAACATTGGAACAGGACCGGATGGTTATTACTATGGATTATAGTCCGGGGGCTCAGTATATTAGAAAACATATCTTGGAAAATTGGCATCTTCTTAAAGATATTCCCCGTTGTAGTCAGTGTCCCCTATTCGCCTATAGGAGGACAAAAAATTTGGGGGACTACTTGGTTCATAGCGCCTTTGGTAAAGGGAAGCTTAATGAGAATAGGGGCAGAGTGGGGGACAATCATAAAAGCCTAAATTGTAGTGTTTGTCATTTGGTGAGGTTGCAGCTCATCTGCATACGCTCCCAGCATCCTCGGCTGTCATCGCTTGAGGACACCGCGACTCTCCTGGGGTTTGGCCTTTCTGCCACCCCAAGCTCCACCGACCAGCGGACCGAGAACTGGTGAGGTTGCAGCTTGTCTGCATATGCTCCCAACATCCTTGTCTGTCATTGCTTGAGGACACCGCAACTCTCCTGGGGTTTGGCCTTTCTGCCACCCCAAGCTCCACCGACCAGCGGGCCGAAAGGCGCCTTACAGCTACTTTTCTCCATTTCTTTTCTACTGTATTTTCCCCTCCTATCTTACTCACTAACATGCCTGCCCTATTTTCTTGCCTTTTCTTTCCCTCCTCCCCTTCTCCTCTTCCTGTCCATCTTTTTCTCCCTCTACTTTTCTCCTCCCAGCTTCTTCCTCCCCCCAACCGATCACCACTCTCTAACCTCCCCCATACATCCTTTTCTCCCTTGGCTACCTTCTCTCATTGCTCCCCTTCCACTCCTGTCTCTAGCCTTCCTCGATGCTCCCCTTCTCCCAATCTTATCCCTATTCCTCCTGTCTCTAGCCTACCACGACGCTCCCCTTCTCCCAATCTTATCCCTATTCCTTGCCTCCCCCCTCATCAACTACCATTTTTCTGCTCCCTCTGGAACTGTCGCTCATCTATCAGTAAAGCTCCCTATATCCATGATCTTTTCCTCTCTCGCTCCCTCCAGCTCCTTGCCCTTACTGAAACTTGGATCACTCCCTCGGACTCTGTCACGCCTGCTACCCTCTCCTGTGGGGGTCTCTCCTTCTCTCACCAACCCCGCCCTGAAGGACGGGGTGGTGGGGTGGGCCTCCTTCTTGCTAAATCCTGTCAGTTCCAACCAATTTCTCCTCCCCCCTCTCTCTCCTTCCATACCTTTGAGGCTCACTCCGTGCGCCTCTACTCCCCCCTCCATCTACGTGTTGCTGTCATCTACCGTCCCCCTGGTCCTCTCTCTTCCTTTCTTTCTGACTTTGAGTCCTGGCTCACTTTCTTCCTCTCTGTTGATATCCCCACTCTCATCCTTGGTGACTTCAACATTCATGTTGATGACCCATCTCAGCCCTCAGTCTCTCGCTTCCTCTCCCTAGCCTCCTCCTTCAACCTCCACCTTTGGACCAACTCCCCCACCCATACTAATGGCCATTCTCTTGATCTTGTCCTCTCTAGAAACTGCTCTGTCGCTGATCTCTCCTTCGATCCTCATCCTATATCAGACCACTTCCTTGCCTCTTTCAACATTTCCCACTGTCCCCCCTCCTCTTCCCCTTCTCTACGCCCCTTCCGTGACCTTCAAGCTATTGATCCCCTGGACTTTGCCTCCTCTCTCTCTCCCCTTCTTCCTACAGTCTTCTCTTCCTCCTCCCCTGACTCCGCTGTCTCTGCTCTCAACGCCTCTCTCTCCTCCACACTTGACTCCCATGCCCCTCTCTCTTCCCGCCCTGCCTTCTCCCACAACCCCCGTCCTTGGCTCACCCCTAGTATCCGCCACCTCCGTTCTTGCACTCGTGCTGCTGAACGACTCTGGCGCAAATCCCATTCTCACGCTGACTTCCTTCACTTCAAATTCTGTCTCTCCACCCTTACTTCTGCTATCTCCCTTGCTAGACAACACTACTATGCCTCCCGCATTGAGTCCTGTTCTCGGGACCCTCGCCGCCTGTTCTCTACCTTTGACTCCCTCCTCAAGCCTCCCTGTCCTCCCCCTCCTTCTTCCCTTTCTGCTCAGGATCTTGCCTCCTTCTTCACCTCCAAGATAGACAAGATCCGCCTCGACATCGCTTCCCACTCCTCTCTTCCCACTCCCACCCCTCTCCCTCCTCCCCCTCCTTCTCTCATGTCCTCCTTCTCCCCTGCCTCCCTTAAGGAAATCTCCTCTCTGCTCTCCTCCTCCAACCCTTCCACTTGCCCCCTTGATCCCATTCCTTCCCGCCTCCTCACCTCCATTACTCCCACTGTCGCCCCTTCCTTCCTGCACATCATCAACCTCTCCCTCTCTACTGGCTCTTTCCCTTCTGCCTTCAAACATGCCACAGTCTCTCCTATTCTCAAAAAGTCCACTCTTGACCCCTCTGACCCTTCTAGCTATCGTCCTGTCTCACTCCTTCCTTTTGCTTCCAAGCTGCTTGAACGTGTTGTCTACTCCCGCTGCCTTGACTTCCTATCCTCCAACTCCTCCCTTGACCCCCTCCAATCTGGCTTCCGCCCCCTTCATTCTACTGAAACTGCTCTCGCTAAGATCACCAACGATCTTCTGGTGGCTAAATCTAAACGTCTCTATTCCATTCTTGTCCTCCTTGATCTCTCTGCTGCCTTCGATACTGTTGACCACTCACTCTTGCTGGATTCCCTTCACTCCCTTGGCTTTTGTGGCTCTGTCCATAACTGGTTCTCCTCCTACCTCTCTGACCGCTCCTTTAATGTGTCTCTCTCCAACTCCGCCTCCTCCTCCTTCCCCCTCTCAGTTGGTGTTCCTCAAGGCTCTGTTCTTGGCCCTCTCCTCTTCTCGATCTATACCTCATCCTTAGGCAAACTCATTGCCTCCCATGGCTTCCAATACCACCTCTATGCTGATGACACTCAACTCTATCTCTCTACTCCCTCTCTCTCTCCCTCTGTTCAAGCTCGTCTCATCAACTGTCTCTCTGACATCTCTACCTGGATGTCTCAACGTCAACTCAAACTCAACATGGCTAAAACTGAACTCCTTATCTTCCCCCCTCATCCTTCCTCTCCTTCCTCACTGTCAATAACTATTGATGGAGTCACCATCCTGCCTGTCCCCCAAGCCCGTAGCCTAGGCTTCATCTTTGACTCACCCCTTTCTTTTAAACCCTACATTGACTCTGTTGCTAAATCCTGTCGCTTCTCCCTCCATAACATTGCTAAGATTCGCCCTTTTCTCTCTGTCTCGTCTGCCAAAACTCTTGTTCATGCTCTGGTCATCTCTCGCCTCGATTACTGTAACCTCCTTCTCACTGGCCTTCCCCGGTCTCACCTTTCTCCCCTCATCTCTGTCCAAAACTCTGCTGCCAGGGTCATCTACCTCGCCAGTCGCTTCGACCATGTGCAGCCCCTCCTCTCTTCGCTTCACTGGCTTCCCCTTCCTGAACGAATCCTGCACAAGCTCCTAGTCTTCACCTATAAAGCTCTTCACAACCTTGCTCCCCCCTACCTCTCTGCACTTATCGCCCTCCATACTCCAGCCCGTGCACTTCGCTCCTCCTCTGTCCCTTCTCTCACCCTTCCACGCCTTCCCTGCTCCCCTAAGCGCCTTCGTCCCTTCTCACTTGCTGCCCCCCATGCCTGGAACTCCCTCCCTGTCCACATCCGCCTTGCCCCCTCCCTTCATACCTTCAAATCTCTCCTTAAAACTCACCTCTTTCGCTCTGCTCTGTCTGACTCTTTATCCTGCTGAGCCACTATTCCTATACCTACGATCGGTTTACCCTTATCCTTGCAACATGGACCTGCCTGCTGTCATTCTCATCGTAACCAAGCCAAGTACGTGCACTTGAGACCTCGCATCTTCATGAATGTTAGACCCCTTGTCTCTCCCTCTGTTCCCCTTCCTATGTCTCTTCCCCAGCTCCTGTCTCCCAGATTGTAAGCCCTAGGGGCAGGGACCGTGTCTATTTTATTACTTTGTAAAGTGCCAGGTACACTTCTGGTGCTATATAAATGTTTGTTAATAATAATAATAATAATATTAATAATAATAATAATAATAATTTGAATATGGAAAATAGAGCTTTTTCTTCACCTTTTCTGAAGTATGACTATGTAATTCGGCATAGCTTCATGTGCCGCAGTTCCAAAGTGATCTACATTGTCAGGTGTACTTGTGGCCTCAATTATGTTGACAAAACCATTAGACCTGTAAAAAACAGGATGATAGAACACAGATCAAATATTAGATGTAAAAAAACCTTGGAGCCTTTAGTACATCATTACATGGAACTCCAACACCCTGTGGATGACCTGTCTTCTTGCTGCGTGGATACACATAAATCAGAAAGGGAACTATTTAGATTAGAAGCTAAATGGATTCTCAGACTAAAATCTCTGACACCCACAGGTTTAAATGAGGGGATTGATTGGGGTAGGATTATCTGTTAGTTAAATTTGATACAGATTATGAGATCCATTATTTTTATGATTGGGCCTTAAAAATCTTTTTGCCTGGTGTATTATCCTTTTTGGAGGCAGTGCTTTTGGAGACAATGGATGGGATTGCCTTTGCATATATAGGGATCCTCCTTTGGCTAACTGAAGTGATAGTTTTGCTATGTATTTTACCTTGTATGCTTTAAAGGGAGGATGCCTTGTAGTTTATTGTTTATACAGGGTAGCGGCGGGACTACCGGAATTTCCGGTATCCGATAATGCCGGTACTGGGCGTACCAGCATTATTGGATTCAACCTGGTAATCCGGTCTGGTTACCGGATTCCGGGTACCGGATTTTTTTTTACATTGCGGCCATTTAAATGAATGGCTGCAATGTAAAAAAAACCCACGAAAAACTTCCCTGAGTCCAGGCTGTGCGGGTGGAAGGGGGGACACCCCCCACCCACCCTGCCCAGCCTGGATTTTAAAAAAAAAATTCCCCTCCGTTGCAATGCCGGCAAGTTCAACCCAGAGCACCCCCCCCAGAACCAGTGGCCGCGGTGTCCCAGCACAGCAGCCGGTAAGTATTAGACCTGATCCCTGGGGGGGGGTTTAACAGCCCCCCCAGGGATCACCCTACTACAAGTTCCCAGGATCCAATCCAGTACCTTCAGTTCAGCTCCGGGTGGCGGCGGCGGCGGTCCGGAGGCCTCAGCGCCGGCTGTGGCTGCCGGCTTCAGACTCTGTAGGCCTTCCAGGGAAACCCGGAAGTTCCCCAGAAGGCCTACAGCGTCTGAAGCTGGCAGCCACAGCCGGCACTGAGGCCGCCAGACCGCCACCTCCGCCGCCGCCACCCGGAGCTGAACTGAAGGTACTGGATCCTGGGAACTTGTAGTAGGGTGATCCCTGGGGGGGTGGGGGGGCGTTAACCCCCCC
>QEPC01010227.1:283510-311621 GCA_003113815.1 Sphenodon punctatus
ATACAGGGTCCAGGGTGGGGATCTTTCTTTGCAGGTTTTCAAGCAGCTTCATTCTCAGCGGAGGAGAATCTATCTGATTTGGAAGTATCCATGTATTTGAAGTGGTAATCTCCCTATTGATCTAACAAGGACCTTGGACTTATTTGAATTGGGAGTCTACATCATGGAAGTTACACCACTGCTTCATGATCTTCTTCAACTGCATTGGGACTTTCCTCTCCCAGGAGAGCTTGGATCTATTTCAAGTGTTTTTCAAATCCCTCTAATTGTATGTTTCAGACAGAGGCAATATTGTGTAACTACAACATATGGTTTCAATTATTGTGATGGTTATAAAACCTACTCTGCTATAGGGGCAGCTATCTAGCTGCTGAGGTTCTTTCTGGAGCCTTTCATTTGTAGTGGCTCATCAGAGCTGAAAGGTGAGTGTTTTGGGGTAAATTATAATTTTGGGTGGTCTCTTATTTTGATGACTAAATGATTCAATTTATTTCATTATCTCAACAGATGAACCTCATGCCCTGATGTCACCTTGAGTGCTGTTGAAAAAGACCCCTATAGAGGGTCAGAAACACATTGTGTTCAGCACGACTTTATTCTTCTTAGTTCATGGGTATATCTTAAATTAAGATTTAGCTATTTCAGTATGTAATTATTTTGCCCAGTTGTTGTGGATATTTCCATATATGATTTAGAGATCTGTTAATATTGATGGATGAATCTCTGCAGCTAATGTACTTCCGAGACCATGTAATATCTCACTCCCTCGGGCTATTTTGGGACTAACACTTGTTTGTGCTTGAGGCAAGCGTGGATGCCCAGTTTTCCCTTGGGAGTGGTATTTTAACTGCCTATGCTGTAATGGCTGTGAATTTTAAGCCTCTGTCTGTTTGTAGTTTTTTCAACCTTTGGTGTTTCTCTGTTATTAAGTGGGTTGATTTAGGATAATTCCTTGGACCCCATTGTGTGTTGTGCTCCTCGATTCCCAGCTCCTCCTGAATGTCCACATGGAAGCTGTGGCAAGAAATGAATTTTGCCAATTACATTTGGTGTGTCGGATTTGTCCGTATGTCTCAGACTCCGACCTGGCCACTATTGTCCATGTTTTTATCACCTCAAGACAGGAGTATTTTAACACGCTCTACGTGGGGTGAACCATGGTGACAGTTCGAAGACTGGAGCTGGTGCAGAATGCAGCGGCCCACCTCCTTACAGGGATGGACCACCAGGAGCATATTACACCAGTGCTCTCTCTATGATGTGGCTGCCTATAGTCTTCCAGCCCGATTCAAGGTACTTAACTATGAAGCCCTACATGGCTTGTGCCCTACCTACCTGCAGGACCAGCTCACACTCCAGGCTCTAGATCGATCCCTGCGGTTGACCAAGGGGCATCTTTCTCGAAGTTCCCCAGGTATCCCAGGGGGTGATGATGGAGACCGAGGTTGTGGAACTCAATCCCGGCAGAGGCTCAAGTGGCCCCAGACCTCCCTTACTTTAAACAAAAGTGTAACACCTGGCTGTTCCACCAGGCGTTTGGCAAGGGAAATAGGCAGGGGGAATGAGTTAGGGTGAGTTGGGGGTTGGTGTTTATTAACCTCCATTTTTTTACTGTGCTTTATGGTCTTAGTGTTGTTTTTTATCTTTTTATAAATTGTAAGCCACCCCGAGCTGCCTGGGGGAGGAGGGGTGGGGTATTAAATTTTTAAAATAAGAAAGAAATCGGAGGTGGACACTGTAGCTGCAGTTATACTGGAGTTAATTTTAAAATAAGCATGCAAGAGAGAGAGATTATAATCTGAATAGAAAATTACACAATTCAGTCCTAGCAGCTTAAATCCCTTCAAGGCTGTGATATCTCTTGCACAAACATTCCAGCTTTCCAGTTTGCCGCACTAGGCGATAATTTACCAGCAGCCTTGTCTAAGCTGATCTCTTCTACAGACCTGTTGAAATGAGGAAGCCCGTTGTTAGCAAGTAAGAGAGCTTTAGCCATGGGCTATAGCTTGTAAAACACAGCAGAGGAATCTCAAGTCTTTGTTTCCGAAAGATAGGGTGGCTGAAGAGGCTTGTAATTTAGGCAGTACCTTTCCTGTTTTACATTCACCCAGTTGCAAAATGAGGGATATCTAAACAAGAAAGCTTAAGGAGATGCTGAATGCTATGCAACGTAAAGCAGATAAGAAGCTGAATTGACAGAGAGCAGTAGTTAATCAGAATCCTCTCTCAGTGCATGAAGAATTCATCTGACATTCCCAGAACATTTCCATCAAGGGCAGTTCAGCATTCTTCATTTTCACCCCAAGAATATTCTAACCTCTGGTCAAGGGGAAAATGTCATTGAATGCCTCTCAACTCTATAATGATCTACTGCTCCCAGCTAGGATGGGAATGGATAGCAAACCATTACAATATTGCTTGAATATTTGTCTGCTGCCAGGAGTACTTCAGCAGCCTTGGGAAAGGCTAACTGGATGTAACGTTTTGCAGTGTGCCTTCTTCATTAATACTGATGTATATTTACACTGATGCTGCAATGCTTTTTTTTTCTTCCATTATTCTTGCCCTCCTGGGAGTTGTTCAACATTTTCACCTTCTGTTGACTCAGTCCCATTGCAGATGGAAGAAGCAGAGGGTGCTGGGAG
This sequence comes from Sphenodon punctatus, assembly GCA_003113815.1. Lineage (NCBI taxonomy): Eukaryota > Metazoa > Chordata > Lepidosauria > Sphenodontia > Sphenodontidae > Sphenodon > Sphenodon punctatus. The sequence goes on from QEPC01010227.1 coordinate 286,156, forward strand.
AAAGGCGAGCACATCCCTCACAAATGTAGGAGTGTGGAAAGAAATGTAGGAAGAAAATAGAGCCCTATCCCCACCACCACCACTAAATTTAATGGTTGTGGTGTTCTATAGTTCTGGCCAAGACTTCTATGAACAGGGAGGGAGCACTTCTAGAAGAGGACAGTAATGGGACCAGACTGGGGCACTTCTGGGAGGCAGAGAGAATAGCACCGTGCTGAGTCGCTGAAGCTACCACTTGTGTGCAGCTTCACTCTGGTCCCTACCATTCCTGGGGCCTGTCCCAGGCCCTACCCTCCATAGGGCCACCTTGTCTGGCAGATTGTGTAGCAGCAACACTAACAGGGCCCCACCAGGCTCTGCTTCTAATGACAAAATTCCCTACTGTTATCTCCTGAATGTGTCCCACACTAGACACATACCCCCTGCTCAGCATATCCATAGAGCAGAAACATGTACTCTCCAAAATGGTTTGACCTGTCAAATATCCACTACTTGATCTTCCATTTTTGGATCAAGTAACAGGTACTACTCACTTGGTATCCAAGGAGTACCCATTTTGGATTTGAAATGGTGGGGGGGAATGTGTGTGTGGATGTAAGTAAATGCCCACTAATTTTATAAGTCAGCTGATAGACCCTTGGGCAGACAGAAAATGAAATAGAACCGAGGAGCCCAGGCATAGCTACCCCACATCAGAGCTGTTAAACCACACCAGAAGGTCCCTTTTAAGCTTCTACTGTTAGTTCTTTACACCAAGTCCCCACGCATCAGAAATTACTGCATGAGGGGGATTTGTTGTGCTCCCCCCCCCCGGAGCCGCACCAGTAAGAAGCCTGCTAGAAGGCTCCCTGTGCTGTTTCGCCATGGGTTTGCTAGGCAACCAGCAGTTCGACGCGAAAAGCGCCATCACATGGGGCTGGGAGGTGGCTCCTGGTAGGAGGGGCCATCCTCTCGTGCTGCAAAGTGAATGCAGCATTTGGGACCAGGAGGCTGAGCAGTCAGCAGTGCAGATCCCTCACTGCTGACTGAATGAACCTCCAGAAGGCTGATTGAGGGTGCAGACTCGGGCGGGCAATTGATATAATGGCCGAGTGAGGAAGAGAGCTGGAGCGGCAAAGAGCCGCGTGAAGCAAGCTGTGGCGCCTCCCCCCTTAGGGGGAAGGAAGGCCTCAGTCTGGGAAGTGGCCCAGGGAGGTAAGGCCAGCCCCTGAAGGGGCTCTGTTGGGGGGGATCCCCACATGTGAGGAAATGTTGGCCCGCCTAGCAGCCTGTGAGGCCATGATGGTGGAGAAGGCCAGCCCCGCTGGGGAAGGGTAGACCCTGGCCCCTTGGGGAGCACGGGGGGTTAGTAGACCCAGATGGGGACAACAGGGAACAGGATTTCCCTCCAATGCATGGAGGAAGGGAAGGCATTGAGCCACAGAGGTTGGAGGCCCCCACCTAAAGCCCACAAGTGGGAAACACTACTCGGGGAGGCTGGGTGATTAACCCCCCAGCCAGATACCACATGGGGGAAGGGGGTACCCCTGGAGGTCGACCCCTAATGAGATGACCCCCCTCTGCTGGCACTGGGGTAGCCCACAAAGCCCAGATGGATGAGGCCAGGGAACAGGTGGGGCACCAGGGCCTACTGTGCAATGAGTCTGACCAGCATGGAGTGATGGCCCCAATGGGCCCATTGCTACAGACTTTGTATGGTGAGAGGGGTATTCCCACCCAGATAAATGAGGGCAGGATGGGGGGATTTCCCCTCGATGGAACGGAAAGAAATAGAGGACAACAAGGGGGATAGCCCAGAGGAAGATCAAATACCATGGACGCCCCATACGGGTTGGCGGGCCAGTGGAGAGTGCCAGGTCTGGGGGGGTTGTGTTTCCCTAAAGCACTGAAGGACCCCCAGAGCATAGGCAATACGTGGAGCAGGGTCAGGTAGACCAAGGCAGAAACGAACAGATGTGGCAGTGGATTTTGGCGCTCGAGAGTGAGCTGCTTGAACAAAGGCAGGAACGGGCAGGAGAGCATGTGGCATCGCACCCCACCACTGGAGCTGTTTATAATCAGGCTGGACAAGGTACAGCAGGTAATTATGGGCATGGAGGAAGTCACAGGGACCAAATAATTGGGGCTGGATGCCAACTGGAAGTAGTGATGAGGGAGGTGACAGAGCCTGGGTGTCAGGTCACAACCGGCCAGCAAGGAGGCAGGGAGGACCCCCAAGGGAGCAGGGCTGGGGGTGCAATGGTCCCCCAAGTTGGGGTACCCCAAAGGGTAGAACAAGGGCATTCCCAATTAGCATGGATCATAGGTAATGGTGAAGCCAGTCACCCTATCCCACACAGGGCTGGGGGTGGCTATGCAAAAACCCGGTGCAATAGCGAGTGCACCTGTGGGGGCACCGGAGCATGTGACCCTATTGGGGCAAGGAGTAGCCCTCCCTGCCACTGCTATGGTTACACCAGCACAGGTTGGAGAGCGCCCTCCCCCACCCCCGGATGGCGCTAGTTTGGATTTAGCTGCCCCATTTGGTGAGCACCTGCACCGAACTACTAAGGAAAAGATATGGAAAAGTGAGTATGTTGATTTATTTGCCTTACTGTTTAGTGACTCAATAGTCAAGCACACAACACTAGAGGAGGAAAATAAAGATAAAAGATGCCCTAAAGCAAATAGGAATTGGGCCAATTGGACATCGGCGTATGCTGTCTTTATGGGAGTCATGATGCAGGTCTACCCAGGGCGGGGGTTAGAATTGCATAAGTACGCCAACATCATCTGAAGGGCTTATGGGACTGGACCACCTGGGGCTTGGTTGCGCTATGATGAGGCCTTCCAGCATCACGCTGTGACCAACCCTGGGTTGCGTTGGGATGTTCATGCCCATGATTTGTGGCTCAAGAGCATGATTGACGCGACTAGTGCACCTCGCACTGACAGTGGGCACACTCTAGTGCAGGGCGGAGTAGCACCGGCTAATGACCCATTTCGGTGGGACACTAGAAGGGAAGGACAAGGGACCCCTGGCCCTTGTTGGGAGTACAATAAAGCTAGGAGGTGCAACAGGCAGTCATGTCACTTTCGGCACGTGTGCGCTGGCTGTTCAGGAAGTCACCCACACTCTTACTGCTTCCAGTCACGTCAAAAGAGTGGAAAAGGGAGATATGGTCAAGGTGATGGAGGTAACGGGGTAATCAGAACTCATCACCTGGCGCTGGATAAAAAAAGGGGACCGATACTGGTAAAAATTGAATGTTTGGAGCAGGCTTTATTAAATTATCCAGATCGAGCAGACTTACACTATGTGGTGCAAGGCTTTAAAGAAGGGTTTGTAATCCCAGCAGGCCCATTTCAGCCTTGTCGAGTCCCATGAAATTTGAAATCTGTAATTGGGCTCGAGGAAGTTGTGAGGGCAAAAATAGACAAAGAGCTGGCCCGTTTGACCAACCCCCAATGGACAATTTGATATTATCACCATTGGGGGTTGTGCAGAAGAGGACAGCAGGTGAATTTAGATTGATACACCATCTGTCCCATTCAAAAGGTAACTCCATCAATGACATCATCCCGAAAGAACTGACAACCATTAAATACATGTCTTTTGATGTTGCCGTAGCAAAGGCAACAGCACTGGGCTGGGGTGCGCTGCTGGCTAAGTGTGATGTTAAATCTGCATTCCTCTTGCTACCGGTGCACATAACAGTTTCCACCTTCTGGTTTCATTTTTGAAGGTCATTATTATTATGACCAGGCCATGCCGATGGGATGCTCGATATCATGTTCCTCCTTTGAGCGTTTTAGTTCCTTAGTTAATTGGGCTTTTAAGCAAAGGATGCGGTCGGGCGATGTTACAAAATATCTTGATGATTTTTTGGTACTGCGCCACTGACCTCCTCTTGTTTCAAAATTTATCCAAGGAATGGGGTATTCTGCTTGCCCCTGAAAAGACCGAGGGGCCAGGAACCAGACTAACCTACCTGAGGATCGAGATAGATACGGAACTTATGATATCCAGATTACCGGAGGACAAGTTGGTGTCCCTCAGACAGAAGTTGAGAGAAACTCTGGGGTTATGAAAGATAACTGTGAGGGCCTTACAGTCATTGGTGGGGAGTCTCAATTTTTCTTGCCAGGTGGTTACACCAGGAAGAGCCTTCTTGTCCCGGCTATATGGTAAGTTGAGAGATGGGTTATCTCCTCACCATCATATACGGGTTACACAAGAAATGCGGCAGGACTTAGGCATGTGGTTGGAATTCCTGTAAGGGTTTAATGGTGTCAGTTTTTGGAGGGAGCGATTATTACTAAGATCCGACCTTCAAGTTCAATCAGACTTTGCTGGGGGAGTGGGATTCGAAGTTTATTTTGGAGGTCGTTGGTGCACAGCTTGCTGTCCTGATGAGTGGCATCGAGCTGGAGTCACCAGGGATTTAACCTTCCTGGAATTATTCCCAATAATAATAGCAGTTTTGCTATGGTCCCAGCACTTTACCAACAGTGTAGTGAAATTTTGGTGTGACAATTTGGCAGTGGTGCATGTAGTGAATTCCTTGTCCTCTCGGTCCCCAAGAGTGATAACTTTGGTCAGAGTATTGGTGGCAGCATGTTTAAAAAGAGATACTTTATTCCCGGCACAGCATGTTCCTGGGGCTGACAACGGCATAGCCGATGTCCTTTCTCGGATCCAGATGGACCATTTTTGAGAACTGGCAATGGAGACCAGGGAAACACCAGACCCTTTGCCACCTGGGGTGTGGAGCCTTGGTTGTTAGAACTGCAGAACATCGTGCAGCAATCCCTTGCTCCAAGAACGCAGGCTGCCTACAGCAGGACGTTATGTGAGTTTCAGAACTTCAGAGCAGGTCAAGGGTGGGGGCTAGGATTTCCCATAAATGAAGCAGAGGTGCTTCAATTCATGATGAGATTGAGTCACAGTGGTTTGGCAGCAGGCACAATAGCAGGAAAGATAGCAACCCTGTCATTCGCCAATAAGTTAATGGGTTTTCCTTCCTCAGACAAGGGATTTTATATAAAATACATGCTGGAGAGCTGGGCAAGGGCGCCAACTTGCCCAAGGGCAGTTAGGGCTCCCATTACTTCCTGTATATTACAGCAGATGGTCGGGGTACTTCCAGTGGTTTGTAGGGACAGCTTTGAAAAACAACTTTCCACTGCAGCGTATGTACTAACCTTTTTCAGAGCATTCAGGGTCAGTGAGATGGTCACCCTATCAGCCAGAGATAACACCGACCGTGCAGTAGGGTTTGAGGATCTCGAGTTGACCAGCATCTCTTTAAGAATACGACTCCATGTGTCAAAGACAGATCAAAGAAGAAAGGGACAAATGGTGCAGTTATACAGATGGGGGTGGATAGCATTTGCCCTGTGGTGCAGTTGGGAAAATACTTAGTTATACGGCCGAACCTGCCAGGAAGGCTGTTTCTTCATAAGGACGGCACCCTATTAACTAGTCATCAATTTTCAGCCATGCTGCGCAGGGCATTGGGGCACATAGGGCTCTCACCTGGGGAGTATTTATTTATTTATTTATTTATAGCATTTATACCCCACCCCTCCTGAAAACAGCTTGGGGCGGCTTCCAACAACAATAAAAACAGTATATAAATGAGTATAAAACAATTTAAAGCAATCCAAAAAGTTAAATGTTTTTTAAAACATGGCCCCGTGATACAACTTAAGCATTAAAAATAATAAAATAGGATAGGGGAGAAAAACAAAACCCTAACCCACCTACCCCCATCCCAAAGGCCTGGGCGAAGAGCCAGGTTTTACAACACTGCCGGAATGACAACAGTCTTGGGGCCAGGTGAACTTCCTCCGGAAGGGAGTTCCAAAGGCGCGGCCCGGCCACTGAGAATGCCCTCTCCATTGTGGCCCCCGCTTTAGGTGGGGGACCTCCAAGAAGGCACCCCTGGCTGACTGCAGGAGTCGCTCTGGGGCACGGAGGGCGAGGCGATCCCTGAGGTACGAGGGGCCCAGACCATGAAGGGCCTTATAGATCAACACCAAAACCTTGAACCTAGCTCAGCACGCTATTGGCAACCAGTGCAGAGTCCGGAGCACAGGTGTAATATGTTCCCGACAACCCGTCCCTGTGAGGAGACAAGTCGCCGCATTCTGCACTAGCTGCAGCCTCCAAACCAGGCACAAGGGAAGCCCCACGTAGAGCGCGTTGCTGTCAGGGATCAGTACCTTCAGCTCCGACGACGGCGAGGCCAGGGTCAACACCAGGCACGGAGGCGGAGGCGGGCGAAAACACCCATTGCAGGGAAGGCAACCCCAGCCACATCCGCCCCAAGAGTATCCCCGCCTAAGGCAGGGAACGGCAGCAGCTTGGACTTTCAGGGCCCCGCTCAGGGCAGGGGGGTGGGGCTAGGACAGACCGTGCGTCGCTCCACACGTCTCCAGGCACAGGGAGGGGTGGAGCAACGCCCTTAAGACCAGACAACAGTGAAGGCAATGTTGCTGGAGATCAGAGCACTGTGAGACCGGCCGTGAGCTTAGCATTACTGAATACACGGATTGTGAGAATTGTGTGAAGCGAGTGTGTGTGTGAGTCTGAGAGCGAGTGAAGGTGTCGGGTGGGGTGGTGGTAGTGGGCGTGGGGTCTGGGCTAGGCAAGTAGAGGTAGGATTAGTCACTGTGGGCAGGTGTGTGTGGTGAAGGGATACGTGTGGGCACACCCTTTCTTGTGAGTAGAACCCGTCCTCTTGTGTACTGTGTCTGTGTCCCTAAACCCCGTCGTTCCCTGGCCTGGGACCTTTCCCGGTGCCCCTCACCTCTCACCACCCGTCTTGTCTCCCTTACACAGGTTAGAGTGTGGAACAAGTGTGGTGCATAGGGAACTAGGCTGCCATAATAGGGCAGGTTGTGCACCGTGGCTGCTCCCCCCCGATGATGATCTTGCCTCTTCTCCAATTGGAGAACTAGGGCTCTATAAGAACCTGAGGGGTTGTTTTTCCTGCGTGGTGCACTCCTCCCTCACGGTAAGCTTGGGGTACTTGCGTTCCCATGGGTTGGGGTTTCTGAGTCTTTCCCCCCTCTCCCTTCTCGCGAATACCCCTTTCCCTAACAGTATCTCCAGCAACATGGACTCAACAAACCCCCTAGAGGAATTAACGCGGGTAGTGCAGTCTCTAGCCATGGAAATTAGAGACATGAAGGAAAAACAGGAACAAGGAGCTGTGGGGGGGGGTGTGGGTGTGGAGGTGGAGGAAGATGTAGTCAGCATGGCTCCCCTGGAGGAGGAACTAGCGGACCCTATGAGCGGGGGCGGCAAGAACAGAAGCATCCCCCCATAACCAAGTTTAGTGGGGACAAAAAACAATTCCAAGCCTTTTTGACTCTATGTAAATTGGCATTCCAATTACAACCCGAAACATACCAGGCTGATGCGACCAAGGTAGCCTTTATCATGGGGCACTTGGAAGGGCTTGCCCTTGATTGGGCCACGCCCTTGTTGATCAAGGATAGTCTGTTATTAAAGGACTTTAAAAAATTTATTTGCGAATGTGAATTTTTATTTGATTACCCACATAGGGTTAAGGATGCGGAAAGTGCTATCTTGACGCTGAAGCAAGGGAAGGGTCCAGTGTTGGAATATATTACGCATTTCCAACATAGCTGTAGAGTTAGAGTGGCCGGATAATGTAAAGGTCCTTTTCCGCAAGGGGCTTTGTGAAGAATTAAAGGACCAGCTCTCCTTTACTGCCATGCCCCCCACCTGGGCAGATTTAGTAAACCTGACGTGCCAGATTGAGGAACGTCTAATGGAACGCTGCCGAGAGCGGCGACAGGAAGGAACGCGAACATGGCTACCTCGTCCTCTTGTTCCTCCCACGAGTCATCCCAAGGGGCGACGAGCAGAGGAGCCGGAACCAATGCAACTAGGGGTTGCCCGAGGTCCCTTAACATCTCACGAACGTGAGAAAAGGCGCCTAGAACGTCTGTGCTTTTACTGTGGAAGGGCCGGCCATTATGCAAGGGACTGTCCTCAACTTCCCCCAGAATGGAGAACGTTGGGAAACGAACAATGCCGGGGAGGGCAGGGGCCACCCCGGTAATTCACCAACAACCCCCTAACGAGATCCTGGTGGATGCCCTTACGATAGAAAAAAGACGTGAACACTTTTGTGTGCCATACTGTTTGGAAGTGTCCCCTTCACGCTCGGTGGTCACCCAAGCGCTCATCGACTCTGGGGCCTCGGGAAATTTCATAGATACAATCTTCGCACAACAACGAGGGGTTCCTTTACAACCTAAGGGTCGTTCAGAAGCCGTGTTTTCCATCAATGGATCCCCCTTGAGTTTGGGACCTATAATATCCTGTACCGGTACGCTTACAGGAACCATTGGGAACCACCAAGAACGGATATGCTTTGATGTGGTACGGAGCCAGGCATTTCCCCTCATTTTAGGCTTACCATGGCTACGAACCCACGACCCCTCCATTCAGTGGAAGCATCAGGTAATTCGTTTTTGTTTTCCTTGCTGCCATGCTCACATCTTGCAACCTCCGCCTTCCCCTTCTCTTTTTGCAGGTACTGTGAATGTTGACTTAGGGGAAACGATATACAAAACCCTCCCGCAAGATTATACGGACTTCCTTGATGTATTTAAACCTCAAGAGGCACTGGAGTTGCCGCCGCATCGTAGTTATGACTGTCCTATTGACTTGATTCCCGGAGCAACACCACCGTATGCTAGGATCTATGCCCTGTCAGGACCCAAACTTAAAACCTTGAAGGATTATATCGATGAACAGTTGGGAAAAGGATTTATTCGTCCTTCTTCCTCCCTGGCCGGAGCCCCCCTATTTTTCGTACCTAAGAAGGATGGGGGGCTACGGCCGTGTATAGATTATAGAGGATTCAATGCTCTTACCATCAAGAATAGGTACCCCCTGCCCCTCATCTCGGAATTATTGGATCGTCTCCAAGGGGCTACGATTTTCACCAAGCTAGACCTCAGAGGAGCGTATAACCTCCTTCGAATGCGGGCAGGCGATGAATGGAAGACAGCCTTCAGAACATGGTATGGATTGTTCGAATATTTAGTCATGCCCTATGGGCTAGCCAATGCACCAGCCACCTTCCAATATCTAATTAACGACATTTTACGAGACATCTTGGATGTCTATGTTGTAGCGTATCTTGACGATATCCTGATATTTTCACGTAGTTTACACGAGCATGTACAACACTTTCGCACCGTTCTTATGCGCTTACGACAGAATCTGTTGTACTGCAAAATAGAAAAATGCTCCTTCCACCAACAGGTCATCCCCTTTTGGGAATTTATAATTTCACCCCAAGGAATAAATATGGGCCCGGCCAAGGCCATCGCTATCGAGGACTGGCCTGCCCCACAAGCAGTAAAACCCCTTCAACAATTTTTAGGAAGCGCCAATTACTACCGACACTATATTCCTCACTACGCTGATCTTACTGCTCCCCTGACACGTCTACTCAAGAAGGGGGCACCTTATGTGTGGGGAAAAGAGCAACAAACCGTATTCACCAAACTAAAACATGCCTTTACCCACTCTCCCCTTTTGCAACATCCTAATCCGGCGCTTCCCTTTATTGTAGAAACTGATGCTTCCAATGTAGCCCTAGGAGCAGTGTTGTCGCAGCTACAACCTGGGGGGAAAACGTCCTTACCATGTGCATTTTACTCCCGTCAATTGAGTCCTGTGGAAAGGAATTATACAATCCTTGATCGAGAACTTTTAGCGATACGGGCCGCATTTGGTAACTGGCGACACCACCTGGAAGGGGCGACCCACACCATACAGGTAATAACGGACCATAAAAACTTACTGTACTTGCAGGGGGCACGGATAGAAAACGCCCGACATGTGCGATGGGCTCTCTTTTTTGCCCGTTTTGCCTTCCACATATCATACCGGCCTGGAAAACAAAATACGTTCGCAGACGCATTGTCCCGTCGCTATGAGATACGAGCCACCCCCGACCAACAAGGAGAACTCCTTTTAAGGCCCCAGATGATTGCCGCCAGCGGAATGACCTTTGCCCACTTCCAAAGACTAGTCCATCAGGATGCACGGACTCAGGGCACTGATATATCCTCCTCGCCAGGGGCCAGACCGGGTCCTGCCAGCCTTCTTAGGGTCCCGGAGACAGCCCGGCCAGAAATCTTAAGAGCCCATCACGATGCCCCCCTTTCCGGACATCCCGGGCAGCGACGTACCTTATCCTTGTTAAAACGGCATTTCTGGTGGCCAGGAATACACAAGGACACCAAGACCTACGTCCGAGCCTGCAAAACGTGTAACCGAACCAAGACCCCTCGGGCAGCCCCCCTTGGCCTGTTACAGTTAAGTCCCTTGCCTCAGGGACCATGGCAATGAATTAACTTGGACTTTATTGTAGAACTCCCCCCATCTCTGGGGTACACATCTATTTTGGTCGTAGTGGACCAATTTTCAAAAATGGCCCACTTTATCCCTTGTAAGGGTTTGCCTACAGCACAAAAAACAGTACAACTATTAATACAACACGTTTTCAAGTTGCACGGATTACCCCGCACCATTGTCTCCGATAGAGGCTCACAATTTATCGCACGATTTTGGCGCGCTGTGTTCGCTGCCGTTGGTGTGCGTCTGGCCCCATCTACCGCATACCATCCTCAGGCCAACGGGCAGGCTGAACGTACTAATCAAGCACTTGAGCAATATCTTCATTGCTATTCAGATTACTTAGAAGATAACTGGGTAAACCAATTACCCCTCGCCAAATTTGCATTTAACAATGCACCAAATGCTTCTCTTGGGTCGTCCCCCTTTTTTTTATCACTTATGGGTTCTATCCTCGACTCCTCTTCCCCGAACTTCCTTCCGTGGAAGTCCCTGCCGCCGGTGAGATGCTACGCCAATTACGACAGAATCATACCTGGGCTCGATCTATGCTCCTCAAGGCCAGACAACAATATAAACGCTATGCAGACCGACGGCGACATCCAGCCCCCTGTTATTCTGTAGGAGACCTTGTCTGGGTTGACAGGCACCACTACCCATCACGGCGCCCATCTCCAAAACCCGACGATAGATATATAGGTCCCTTTCCCGTTCTCCGTCAAGTAAACCCTGTTGCGTATCAAGTTGCCCTTCCTACTCACATCCGTTGTCACCCCGTATTCCATGTTTCCCTCCTTAAACCTCAATTCCCTCCTCTCTTTCCAGACCTCGTACCCCCCGGACCTGTACCTTCGAGTACCGAAGCACCTGAATACGAAGTAAGGGCTATTTTGGACTCGAAACTCTCCAGAGGTAGGGTCTATTATCTTGTAGACTGGAAGGGATATGATGTGTCCGATCGCTCATGGGAACCGGCAGCATCCATCCATGCCCCTCGCCTCCTTCGCCGCTTTCACGCTTGCTTCCCCCTAAAACCAGGAGCACCCCCACAGAGCAGGAGAAGGAAGCCCTGGGGGGGGATGCTGTCAGGGCTCGGTACCTTCAGCTCCGATGACGGCGAGGCCAGGGTCAACACCAGGCAGGGAGGCGGAGGCGGGCGAAAACACCCATTGCAGGGAAGGCAACCCCGGCCACATCCGCCCCAAGAGTATCCCCGCCTAAGGCAGGGAACGGCAGCAGCTCGGACTCTCAGGGCCCCGCTCGGGGCAGGGGGGCGGGGCTAGGACAGACAGTGCGTCGCTCCGCACGTCTCCAGGCGCAGGGAGGGGTGGAGCAACCCTCTTAAAACCAGACAGCAGTGAAGGCAATGTTGCTGGAGATCAGAGCACTGTGAGACCGGCCGTGAGCTTAGCATTACTGAATACGCGGATTGTGAGAATTGTGTGAAGCGAGTGTGTGTGTGAGTCTGAGAGCGAGTGAAGGTGTCGGGTGGGGTGGTGGTAGTGGGCGTGGGGTCTGGGCTAGGCAAGTAGAGGTAGGATTAGTCACTGTGGGTAGGTGTGTGTGGTGAAGGGATACGTGCAGGCACACCCTTTCTTGTGAGTAGAACCCGTCCTCTTGTGTACTGTGTCTGTGTCCCTAAACCCCGTCGTTCCCTGGCCTGGGACCTTTCCCGGTGCCCCTCACCTCTCACCACCCGTCTTGTCTCCCTTACACAGGTTAGAGTGTGGAACAAGTGTGGTGCATAGCGAACTAGGCTGCCATAATAGGGCAGGTTGTGCACCGTGGCTGCTCCCCCCCGATGATGATCTTGCCTCTTCTCCAATTGGAGAACTAGGGCTCTATAAGAACCTGAGGGGTTGTTTTTCCTGCGTGGCGCACTCCTCCCTCATGGTAAGCTTGGGGTACTTGCGTTCCCATGGGTTGGGGTTTCTGAGTCTTTCCCCCCTCTCCCTTCTCGCGAATACCCCTTTCCCTAACAGTTGCAGTAGTCCAGCCTCGAGGTGACGAAGGCATGGATGGGGGAGGCCAGGTCTGGGCCGGAGATGAACGGACGCAGCCTACGCACCAGATACAACTGGCGGAAGTCAGCCTTAGAGACTGCCTCCACCTGCCGCTCCAGGCAGAGGTCTGTGTCCAATATCACCCCCAGACTCCGGACCTGCTGAGCTATAGGAGGGTGAACTCCCCCAATCAGGGGAGCCACTACCTCCCTTGCTCTCCCCACCAACATCACCTCCATCTTATCGGGGTTGAGCTTCAATCTGCTCTGCCGCATACATTCCGCCACGGCCTCCAAACACTGGGATAGCACTGAGACAGACGGGTCTGGGTCAGTTGAAAAGGAGAGGTACAGCTGAGTATCATCAGCATCTTGGTGACACTGCACCCTAAACTCTCTCACGACCTCCCCCAAGGGATGCATGTATACATTAAATAATAATGGAGACAGAATAGAACCCTGCGGAATGCCGCATGATAAGGTGCGGGGACACGATGTCTCATCCCCCAGCACCACCCACTGGCTTCTCCCCGAGAGGAATGAATGGAACCATTCAAGAACAGTCCCTTCCAGACCTCCCAGGTCACGGAGCCGTGTCAACAGCAGTCCGTGGTCCACGGTATCAAAAGAGGCTGAGAGATCTAGCAGGATGAGAAATGTTGAACATCTTGCATCCATCTCCCGGTGGAGGTCGTCTACCAAGGCCACCAACGCCATCTCAGTGCCATAGCTGGGGTGTAACCCAGATTGAAAAGGGTCCAGGAAACCGATGCTATCTAGATGCCCCTGGAGCTGGATTGCCACCGCTCGCTCAATAACCTTCCCTAAAAAGGGAAGGTTAGAGACAGGTCGGTAACTGGCGAGCGCATCCACATCCAGAGATGGTTTCTTCAGCAGGGGGCGCACCACATCCCCCTTGAGGCAAGGCGACAACCTCCCCTGCTGCAAGGACGCATTCACTACCCTTGCCAGCACTGTCCCCAACATCTCCCTGGAGGCTTTCACCATCCAGGACGGACATGGGTCAAGTTCACAACAAGTGGCCCTCACAGACCCCAAGACATCTTCCGCATCGGCAGGCATCACTTCGGTGCAGCTACAACAGCGGCAGCAACTGGGTTAGATGAACAAAGGGTTAAGGCAGTGGGAAGGTGGCGTTCTCGAGCATACAGAAACTATCTCCAACCCACATTCTATTTAAAATGCTTTATTTTACTAGTGTGCAGTACTCCTTTGGAAACCGGAAGTGTGGTGTGGATCGTTGGGCACAGCCTTCTGTGTTGGGCGAGTCGTGCGGCTGCACAGACTTCCAATGGTCCTCAGTTGGGTCTGTCAGGCAAGATGCAGTTCATTTGGATGGGAAAAAGTGGGATGTGATGGCACCAGTTTATTGCCTACATTGCAACGAATTGTTGATGAGCTGGCACCAAACATAATAGTGGTTCATTTGGGTGAAAATGACATACCAGCTCGTAAAGGAGTTAATTTGATTATAAATATTAAGAATGACCTGTTGATAGTTAGACAATGGTTTCCCCACATTCACTTAGTTTGGACCTGTTTAATTCCCAGGTTAAAATGGGGAAGAGCACAGAACCCTAGTAGGGTGGAAAAGGCTTGGAAGAATATAAATAGGGAGATAGTGAAATGGATAATGGGGTTGAATGGCACACCAGCGATAGTTTTTCGAGACCGGAAATGTATCGAGGAGATGGGGTGCATTTATCTCCTATTGGTAATGAGCATTATTTGTCAGTTTTGGTTGGACATTTGCAGTCCCTGGTTTGAGAAGGATCGGTGGGTGTCAGGGCAGTCGGTTTACAACTCCCCCTTTGTGGCAAGGGTCTAGTATGTGATAGTAAGATAATTAGGTAAAGTTATAGGAAAGTTAGTCATCTCCTTAAGAGATGGGGAAGTGATACCCAGGCAATGCCGGGCACAGCATGCACTGGTATCATGTTCCTGGGAGGGGTGTCTTAGCAGGGTGAAGAAGGACAGGCACAGTCCAACACCTTGTGGTCATGGAAACTCCTTACTCTGGCCCAGAACGGGCATGCCCCCTTCGGCCATGGCTAGTGACCTGTCGAAGGGGTGAAGTTTTGTTGGTTAAAAGGCAATGTCATTGGAAGGCACATCGAGGGCTTTGCTTAAGTTAACAGTTTATGATTAGCTAGCATACTGGACCCAGATTGCCTGATACAATTACCCACCATCCTGAGATTTGATTAATAAAGAGTGCAGCCTGTTTTTATAACCCATGCAATGTGTCTGCGTCTCATTGGTGGGGGGGTGCATTGGCAAATACAAAATACCCACCTACATGACTGAAGTAGATTGGGGGTCCAGCATTTGCTTAGGTAACTCTGCTGGTAGAGTAACTTTACATGCTTTTGTAAGTGCAATTCCCGTGTGTCTGATTAACAACAAAAACAATGTCTGTAATTATTTACTGATCAGCAAAATACTCTACGGCCAGTGTATTTTGATGAGACTACAGCTCCACTTTTTTTGCATTGCTAGTGCAAGTTATGAGGCCTTTAATACTGAAACATAACTGATGTCATCATTATTAGGGGTGTGTATCCGGGACTCATGTCATTTTTTGTTTTTGTTTTTTGTTATTAAAATCTGTTTTCATTATCGTTGCTAACAAAATTTCATTTTTCGTTATCAGTGTCATTATCAGTATTGATTTTGAGCAATAATTTTGGTTTTGGTATTGTTTGGTATCATTTCTGTTGTGGGATGCCACCAGTGGCAGAAGTGCAAGCAGACACCTGCCCCAGACTTCTCATAAGTTGAATTCCTTCCTCCCTTTCTCATTATAATGCAGTAGTAATAAGTGCACAATGACAATATGAAAAATTACTAATATGTATGTCTAGGGGTGGGAATTTCGGTTCCCCCGGTATCCGAAACTCCCGGTATTTTGCTGTACCAGCAGTTTCGGATTAACCTGGTAATCTGGGGTACCGGTGCCGGTTCCCCATGCTGGATTTTTTTACATTGCAGCCATTGAAATGAATGGCCACAATGTAAAAAAAAAACAACCAAAAAACCTCACTCACTTTCCCTCACTCATCCAGGCTGCGCAGGTGGAAGGGGGGACACCCACCCACCCACCCTGCCCAGCCTGGATTTTTTTAAAAAAATTAACCCGAAGTCCGGCGGTGACCCAGAGCCCGCACCAGCAGCAGTCAGGGTGATCCTTGGGGTGGGGGTGGTTTAACACCCCCCACCCCAGGTATTGCCCTACCCCCCCATGCAGATCACCTTACTTGTCCTCTGGGCAGTGGCGGTGGGGCGGTGGCAGCAACAGGGCGCAGGTCCGGGCGGCTTCAGCACTAGTGACTGGCTTCCCTTTAGCCCTTCACTAGGCCTTCTGGGGAACTTCTGGGATCGCCTACTACCTACTGGTACGGGCTCTGGGTCACCACTGCTGGTGCAGCAGCAGCCCAGAACCCACACTAGCAGCCGGATTTCAGGATAATTTTTTGCTGGGCNCTAGTGACTGGCTTCCCTTTAGCCCTTCACTAGGCCTTCTGGGGAACTTCTGGGTTTCCCCAGAAGGCCTAGTGATGTGCTGAAGGGAAGCCAGCCACTAGTGCTGAAGCCACCTGGACCTGCGCCGTGCTGCTGCTGCCACCGCCCAGAGGACAAGTAAGGCAATCTCGGGGGGGGTAGGGAGATCCCTGGGGTGGGGGGGTGTTAAAAACCCCACCCCCACACCAGGGATCGCCTACTACCTACTGGTACGGGCTCTGGGTCACCACTGCTGGTGCAGCAGCAGCCCAGAACCCACACTAGCAGCCGGATTTCAGGATAATTTTTTGCTGGGCAGGGTGGGTGGGAGGTGTCCCCCCTTCCACCCACGCAGCCTGGGAGGGGGGAGGTATAGGGTTTTTTTTCATTGATTTCAATGGTGACAGTTCCCCATTGAAATCAATGAAAAAACCCCGGTACCAGTATACCGGTTTTAATCCAGTAAACCATTTTTTTGTAAACTGGTAACCGGTAAAACCGGTAACTGGTTTTTTGCCCCAAGTCTCATCCCTAATGTCTAACCTAAACCTACACCTAATAACCTATACTATATGCAATATATTCCTATCTAAGTATCTATATCAATAAACTCCTATCTGCTATGTGTTCTAAGAATCTATCTTATTCCTATCCGATAATGCTAATATATATAATGAAAAAGCCTAGTATATCAACTAATATCTATATAATATCTTATCTATCTAGATATACACAACTAATATATCTTTATGTAATATGGACAGGGGGAGACAGACAGGGGAAGGGGAAAGGAAAAACTATAAGGTATATCTATCTAATCTCTATATTATTTATATCTGTAATCTATCTACTCTATATACCTAAACCTATATCTGTCTCTATCTATGTACAGGGGGAGACAGGCAGGGGAAGGAAAAAGGTAAAATAAAAGTTATAAGGAAAGGTAAGGTATAACACTGAGTGGTGGGGAAGATTTTTAGTGGAAGCACCAGAGTTCTGTAAACACAACTTGACATAACAAGAGCAAACACAAAACAAGAATCAAACAGCATGGCCCTGCAACATAAATGTCCTCCCCGGAGCCCCCATGATTGGTTTCGGGAGGCAATCACAGGGTACCATTCAATTGCCTGGGACCTGCTTGTCCTGCTCATTGGCCAGCGATTACATCCATCAGGTTCTCCGCCCCGCTTCCCCATCACAGGCCAAGTTCAAGAGTTCAACACTGCTTCTATCTCGGGGAGAAGCCAATGGGTGGTGCTGGGAGCTGAAACATCTTGCCCCACGTCTTGTCCTGTGGCGTTCCGCAGGGTTCTATCCTGTCTCCTTTATTATTTAATGTATATATGCAGCCCTTTTGGGGTCGTGAGAGGGTTCGGGGTGCATTGTCACCAATATGTTGATGATACTCAGCTGTACCTCTCTTTTCCAGCTGACCCAAACCCTGCTGTTTCGTTGTTATCCCAGTGTTTGGAGGCCATGGTGGAGTGGATGCACCAGAGCAGACTGAAGCTCAACCCCGATAAGACGGAGGTGATGGTAGTGGGAAGGGGGAGGGAGATGTCGGCCCCCCTGATTGGGGGAGTCCGCCCTCCTATAGCTCAGCAGGTTCAGAGTCTGGGCGTGGTGTTGGACTCAGATCTCCACCTGGATTGACAGGTGGAGGTGGTGGCGAAGGCCGCCTTCTGCCAGTTGTATCTAGTGCAGAGGCTGCGTCCATACATCTCCAGGCTGGATCTGGCCTCCCTCATGCATGCCTTCGTTACCTCGAGGCTGGACTACAGCAATGCGCTCTATGTGGGGCTGCCCTTGTTTCTGGTCCGGAGGATGCAGCTAGTGCAGAATACGGTGGCCCAGCTCCTGACGGGGATGGGTCATTGGGAGCACATAACACCAGTGCTCCGGACTCTGCACTGGTTGCCAATAGCGTGCAGAGCCAGGTTCAAGGTATTGGTATTAATCTATAAGACCCTTCATGGTCTGGGCCCCTCATACCTCAGGGACCACCTCATCCTCCGCACCCCAGAGTGGCTCCTTCGGTCTCCCAGGGGTGCCTTCTTAGAAGTCCCCCATGTTAGGTGGGGGGCTACAATGGAGAAGGCATTCTCAGTTGCCGGGCCATGTCTTTGGAATTCCCTCCCGGAGGAAGCTCACCTGGCCCCAAGTCTTTTGACATTCCGGTGGACTTGTAAAACCTGGTTGTTCGCCCAGGCCTTTGGGGAGGGGGTGGGTTAGGGTGTTGGCTCTCCCCTACCTTTAGTTTTATTCTTTTTGTTTCCCAAATCCTGTTTTAAGTTTAACTTTACTGTGTTGTTTTAAAATGGTTTTATGATTGTTTTATGAAAATGTACGTCGCCCCAAGATGCCGTAGGCATGGGGGGTGACTCAGATATTTTTGAAAATAAATAAAATAAATAAAATATCTCTGAGATGTCTGCTCCATCCTCCCTTCTCCACATTTCCCTAAAAAAAAACACATCTGCCAGGCAATAACAACTTTTGTTATCATTACTACAATAACAAAAACAATTTTGTTATCATTATCAATATAGCAAAAATGAAGTACACACTCCCTAATCATTATACTAAACAACAAAACCAAAATGACATTGTAAGACAAGGTTATACACAATGCAGGTAGGGGAAAGGATTAACTTCCTTTAAATATTTGTAAGCAACTGCCTTTGCTTATGCAAGATGGTGCTCATGTCATTAACAGTGATCTATACACATATTTCAAGAAGATAGTTTTCTGTTTTACTGGATCTTGATCCTAAGTGGTTCTTTTCTACAAATGGCGAAACTCTATAGTGACATTTTAACCTTCTGCGCCTGGAAAAAATCCAGGACACCATTTTAAAAAGAGAAGGAAAGACACCAGCTGTACTTTTAAGATGCCTTTACTGCTGCATGAATAGGTGACATCACAGACTGCTCCATTCCTCAGCTAATCTGCAAGCTAAAAATGTACCCTTAGCTAAGGTTCTCTAGAATAATCTATGCATCTGCTGACATGATCCAATGTAAATTGATCTTCAGTTTGCAAGATGCAACATTTCTCCCAGTCCGTAAGCTTATTTGAAGGGATGGCCTGAGATTATATGAATTCATAATGGCAATGATACATCTAAATCCATTAGCATTGTATGATCCTTATACACTTTAGCCAGTAACAAAGTCAGTCTTTGCTGCAGTGAGTAAAAAAAAAAAAAAAAAAACGACTGAAGAGAATTAATATGTGGTTTAACATTTTTATATAGGTTTTAATGTCCATTTAAAAAACAGCCCGGTCATTAAAGCTTTTCACACTAAATTAGTGGTCTTTAAAGTAAAATTCCATTCTGTATAAAAACCATGGGAATAAAGCAATGATCAAGATGCAGTTTAATTGTTAAACAGCAATATATCTTAACCCCTACCCTATTACCATCTATTTATTTATTTGTTGTGATTTCTATTCTGTCCTTCCCTGAAGGCTCAGTATGGGTAACATAAAACAACTACAATACATATATAAAAATTAAAAATATGGGTGAAACGGTAGGCAGTTCAGTATTCATAGATATTAGTCTCAGATTCAGATCGGCAAACAAATATCCAAGCACTATCCACCTCCAAATGGTTTGGTTCTCTTGGTTTGCTAGGCTTCCTTATTTTGTTCGGTTTTGTTATTTGATGTATTGCACATGCAGCAATAGTTCTAGGTATTGCAAACTGGACCAGACAAACTGATGTCAACAGAGCAGAGCAAATATCTGGTTTGGCAGATCTGGTATGATCCTTCCTGCCCCGTACAGAATATCATTGGATATTCATTTCACCTCTAAACCCTGTAAAAATATAAGCTATGTAAAAATATAAAAATCCAGGTAAGACAAATCTCCAGACTCTATTCCCACCAGCCAAAGGCTTGGCTGAATAAATAAGTCTTACATTGCCTCTGGAAGATGAACAGGCTTGGATTATGGCGAATCTACAGGGGAAAGGAGTTTCAGAGCTGTGGAGCAATCAAGAGAATGTCTTTCTGTGTGCCCCTGCAGTATGAACACGGCACATGTTTAGGACATTGCTAGAACATGGAACATTGCTAGGACATTATGCTAGTTGGCAGACTGCTCCCTGGTTTTGCCAATTGCCTATGTATTTTCCATCACTCTGACTGATTCACAAGTTAAAATATCGCACAGATTTCAAAGCCTCTCTGTGAAAGGCCACTAATACCTTATTTAATGCACTGAATGAATGTTTTTAGAGACGATACTAATTGTCAGTTTTAATTTTACAGTTGCAAAAGTTATATAGTATACTTTTGTCACAAAACAGAAATGGTTCAGCTATGTATAACACACTACAATCCTAAATCCTCTCTAACACAACGAATTACTATAGAAATTCTGACAGTGAAGCAAGAATTGCGTTAACTATTTTTTGTTGGAGATAATATCATAAATTTTAACATGACTCAGAGACCAGCAGAAAGGTACCTTTGGTAACTCGAAAGTTGCTAAACCTTTGATTGTGTCATTACCCCAAAATATTCATTTTCAGATAAAAAGCAGCCACAGAACATTTCAGCTATGACACAACAGCCATCATCCAGTCAAAGGCATGCACAAGTATCAGCATGTGTAAACTCTCCCATATGAGTCAGTAATACTATTGGAGCCAGGAAAAAGTCATGCACCCTTGCTTAGAAATGCATGTGGCAAGTGCTGCCTGGGCAGTGACAGCTCCCCCACTGGCTATGCTGCTGAGTCTGAAGATTTTGTCCTACACCGCTCCCGCCTCCAACAGGCCCTCAGGCCAGTGGTGTTGGCAGACCTTGGGTGGAATCTGTGGGGCAATGACACCATAGCATCCTCCTCTGCATGGGGCAGGAAGGAAGAAACAATGCCTCTTCCCCCACCCACTCAGGCATTTCTGCAGCCAGTGGGGGAGGGAGGTTCCCAGGAAGCATCCTCAGGATCCAGATCTTCCTGAGCAGAGTTGGGAGGTGTAGGATTTCCCCTTCTCTTCCCAAATCCCAGCTTTGGATCCACACCTTCTTTCAGGCCCTGCCTCAATGTGGTGGTGGAGCATGGTTTCACATTGCTCCCTATCCAAGGGCTGCAGCAGCTTCACCATCCTCATGTGCAGCTACTTCTAGGATGAATAGCTTTAGCTGTACGTAAGGACAGTGGAACTATTCCACTTCCTGGATCGGGTGCATGAGCAAAATACACCTCCCCATCCCAAGACAGGCCCAGGAGGAGGGCGATGGGCCAGGGATAGGCCTAGGACAAAGAAGGAGGGCAGGATGGGAGTATGGGGTGTAACTTTGGGCTAAACTTTATGGAGGATGCTAACCCACATAGGTCCTTCTTCCATATACCCAGTATTGTAGGAGGGGCCATACCCAACATCCCCCAACATAATTACTCTCATGGCTGAGGATGGGATGGGAGGGGTGTTCCTGCACTTCAACATTTAGGATGGCGGTCAGGAAAACCATGAGCCAAATATTGCCTGTGGCTTGTTTTTTTTATTTTGCCCCTTTCCTTCCAATGCCAAGATCATGGATCCAATCCCCTACCTTCAAGCACTGAAGGAGTGAGCTCAGAGGAAGAGACCAGAGATGGGGGTAGGCATTTGAAGACAGGGAATGCATCCATAGCATAGATTCATCTAGACCCTCCCCATCCTGAGAATACCCCTGAAGCGCCCCTGCCTCCAGCTCCTAACCAGCCTGCAGAGCTTGTACTAGTTTTTACAGCAGTCCGTAAGAGGGGAAAAGTGCCATGCTCCTGATTTAGGAATACATCACTGCTTGCCTTCAGTTACAGTAATTTATTCAAAATGACTGTTTTGCAGTGCAGACATGAGAAATGCCATTCTGCTTTCAGTTTGGATAAGCCTGTGATGTAGACAGAAAATGTCATCACCTTTTTCAGTCCATGCTTGCTGAAAGATACTAATCCAAACATCACCCACAGCAAAAGGAAGTGTCAACAAACAAGGAGAAAAAGTACTTTATGCTTAGTCTTTCCTATTCCCCCTTGCCCCCGAACTCAACTTTTTATTACAATTATTATTTTTGCAAATATCACAAGCCATACAAGTTAGTCTATGGAACATGATCCACTTACATCCATGCCCACACTGGTTACCATGGAAACCATCCTACAGTTAGTCATATAAATAAACTACAGACGGCAGAGAAGAACTTAATACAAATAGAAATCTATGTGTGTGACACTTTTGCCACGCCTAACGTAATCACTATTAACACCCCTTCAAATAAATATTGCGGTATAAATTACACCCTCTACATAAGTCTACATAACACACAGAAGTGGGAAAGGGGGTAGGGGTCGAGAGGTGGAATAGGACTTTTCTTTGGCTTTAATCAAATTGGCTGATAATGACAAAAAGCTTCAAAACTCACTAGTAAGTTCATTCTGGTTATTACTTAGGGCTGTTTTTAGACGAGTGCCATCCCTTGTCTCTCCCTATGTCCCCTCTCCTTGTCTCCCCCCTCCGTGCCTATTAGATTGTAAGCCATAAGCAATGCCAGGTACACAGCTGGCGCTATACAAATGCTTATAATAATAATAATTAATTAATAATTAATTAATGCACTCATGCCTAAAAATCACACGCCTGTAAAAAAGAGCACAGGCAAAGTTTTGATGTGCAGGGAGGCACCTTATAGCACTCGTGCATTTTTTTAATAGGCGCCAATTAAAGAACTCAGTGATCGAGGTTGATAATCGAGGTCTTTAATTGGCACCTTTTAAAAAAATGTGTGTGCGGTATAAGGCACGTCCCCGCACGTCTAAACCCCACCCACACTCTTTCACAGGCATGTGATTTTTAGGCATCAGTGCGTGGTGTTCATCTAAAAAAGACCTAGAACAGTGCTTCTCAAACTGGGGGTCCCAAACCCAATGGGATCATTACATCAGCAGATGGAGTCACCGCTCGGTGTCAGAAATAGCTGGTTGAAATGCCAATAGGGGAAAAGGAGGGATTTTCCTGCATTGCTGGTGCTAGGCTTCTAGATCCAGCCACAGCAGCAGCTCAGGAGCATTCCTGCTGGCTGCTTTCCCCAGCTGACATTTGTATCTTAGACTGGGGAGGGAGTGGAGTCACTGGGGCTTCCTTCCAGTTCTGACCACACACCTGAATCCATAGTGTGATTAAAGGAGTTGCAATAGGTCTAAAATGGGGAATTGTGGGAAGCACAACTTCCTAGACCAGGACAGGATTGGTTCAGTGGAGCTGGAAGGCATTGGGGGTGAGGAAATACATAGGGCAGACAGGGTAGGGAAGAGGGCAGTGCAGGGTCATTGTAGTGGATGGAGGTCCACAAAACAGGGAAAGAAAAGGCTGTCAATCAGGGAAAGTTAGGAAGAGAAGCAATGTGTTGTCAGAGAGAGAAGGAGAGAGAGAGAGAAATTTTATGCTAGGTTGGGTTTTTTTTGTAATTTATTTCTCATGACTCTCATTATGTTTTTCAGATATTGTTGCCTGGGGTCATGGGAATATTTCTTTCCAAAATGGGGTCATGTGACAAAATGCTTGGGAGCCACTGATTTAGAACTTAGTTGTTACTTCACTGAATTAGAAGGCGTGGTCTATAGCCAATTAAGCCTAAATCATGTAACAGACTCTGTGAGTTTATGCAGTGCTACTCAACTTTACCTATTTTGAGAGTTAAATATCATTAAATTTCCCCAGGCAGCAAGGAAGTCATACAAAGTATATCAAATATCAACAGAGAACACAATCCCAGCCACAGATGGCATGGCCCTAATTAGGGTTCTAACCTAAAGTTTGTAAACCTCTGTGAGCTAAAGGAGATAATACTAAGGGAGTGCAAGTCCGGTTTTTGTTTTTATGAAAACTAAAAGAAAAAAATTACAAAACCAAAAAAAATAATCATTTTCATTATTGCCTGGCCCTGTTTTGGAGGGAAAAACTGGTAGACAGGGGAGGCGGGAACAGACACCACATAGCCAGGAGACATGATTGATATCTCCGCTGGTGAAAGGGCATTGCAAGCACATTCCAGACAGTGGCATAGCACTCTTTGATTACTCAATGCTTCCAGCCTCCCAAGCCAATCATGGGGGCTCTGAGAGAGCACTGGGAAAACTTTATGTTGCCAAATCCATCCTGTTTGCACTTGTTCTGGGTTAGTCTATTGCTTATTAGGTGGCATCTGCAGAATATTGGTGCTCTCTAGCAAAAACTCTTCCTCAGCCCTCACTGTATCCTCTTCCCTTCCTCAATCCAATCATTCCACAACATTTGTCCTCCCAGTACTCTTGTGTTCCAGATCCAGTCCCAGTACTTTAATCCTTCCCTTCCACAATTTTTATCCCCCTTTATTCCTTTAACCCTCCCCTGTCCCTGTTAGTGTCTGTCTTGTCTAGTGTACATTAGGTAGGTAAATCTTTTATTGTTAGCCATTGGCTTTAACAACATACAACATATAATGGACCACATTTAGTAATAGACCATACACACCAATATTAAAATAAAATATAAAATATAAACAATCAATCAGTGCCCTTGTGTCACTTTGTCAAAACATACCCACTGCCACAAATGAACCATACAAGCTCCTGGCAGAGAGCATAAGACACAATATGTCCCAACAGTGGGAACAGATAAATGCCCAGATCGGCCACAGGGCCATCAGGCGCACGTAAGTTCACATTTTTGCTTATAGAAAATTATACAGGCACAATACTGCTTTAGAACAGGGAGTATCACCGCCATCCAAAAGATACTGAAGCACCTGATCTTCATGAGAATCCATCGGAAATAACTTAGTAGATGCCCCTAAATATTTGTGTCTTAGATAGGCAAACAATGGGCATTCAAGGATTATATGCTTGTTTGATTCAGGTACAGCCATATCGCAATGGAGGCATATTCTTTCCTCTCTTGGGATCCTCCGATATCTGCCCTCCAAAATTGGAGTGGGGAAGGTTCCACAGCGCATCAGTCAATGCCCTTCTGTACGCCCACTTTGTCCACTTAGTTATATATTGGGGTGGGCAAACATTTGGACTAGGAAAAGTATAATCTGGAGCGATCTTCTGTAGGGCCAAGGCAGCATACTCCCGCTGCAACTCCTGGTCATCTAACCTTCTCTTAATTAATGTTACCGCTCGTTGGTATCCCAGAGGGATTAGAAACTCCCTAGAAAAATCTAACTTGGCTATTTCCAGGTTCACGAGCCCATACCACTGATCATTTGTACTTGCATTACACATATTATATCAATTAATTAATTAATTAATTTATTATTATTATTATTATTATTATTATAAATATAAACATTTATATAGCACCAGTCATGGGACCTGGTGCTGTACAGAACATAGAAATAGACGCGGTCCCTGCCTGTGGCTTACAATCTAAAAGACAAGGAGGGGGAGACAGGGAGAGGGGACAGTAGGAGAGACAGGGGAGAAGACAGACAAACATTCAAGTGAATGTGAAGACTCAGGTGCGTGTGCTTGGCTTGGTTACAGTCAGGTTGGTTGCAGCAGTCTG
>QEPC01010227.1:317647-334856 GCA_003113815.1 Sphenodon punctatus
GCTGCGGGGACGCCGCGGCCGCTGGTGCTGGGGGGTGGGCTCTTTTTTTTAACAAAAATCCAGGCTGGGCAGGGTGGGTGGGGGGTGTCCCCCCTTCCACCCGCGCAGCCTGGACTCGGGGAGGGTTTTTGTTTTTTACTTTTTTGGTGGGTTTTTTACATTGCAGCCATTCATTTAAATGGCTACAATGTAAAAAAATCCGGTACTCAGAATCCGGTAACGGGACCGGATTTATCGGATTCCGAATTTACCGGTATTCCCACCCCTAGTAATTAAATTTCCCTTACAGCCTTAAGGACTACTCATCTGCTAATAGAGCATCATGGAATATGCCTTTCATTGGAGTGAATGGGTGGGATGTCGAGTGAATGCAGGCATCACTTCAAAAACAATTCTGCAGCTAATCTGAAGCAGAGTTATAAATCCTGAGGCAGGAGTTATGTGAACCCTGCAGTGACCTGAAAGCTACCACATAGTGGAGGATTTCTTTAAAAATAAAAATAAATTATTGCAGTTATTTTTTTTTCCATTTACTTCGCAGTTAAGTGGAGGAAGGAATTCAAGTCTACAAAGCCTTGGATTTGAAGGTGGAAATCCTGTGACAAACAGGAGGAGGGAGCTAAAAACAACCAAGAGATAAGACAGTTGCTAACAGGGATGGGACTCTGGGCAAAATTTTGGTTTCAGTCAATTTTGATTTCGGTTCTCATGTATTTCAGTTCTTTTTTAGTTTCGGTAGTATCGGATCTTTTGCATTGATTATTATACCAAATTTTTAACATTATGGTTTTTCAATGGGGGACAAACGGCAATGTTAAAAATCCGGTACAAAAATCATGCAAAAAATCCGATAGTATTGAAACCAAAAAAGAACCAAAATTTCAGATTAATTGAAATGGCCATTTTTGGGTACTTTCAGTGTTATCCGAAACTGAAATTCCCATCCTGAGACTTTCTAATAGTGCCCATGGCAGTAGATGCACCAGACAAACTCAATAGTGGTGGCTTCTATTTTTGTACATGTCACATCTCAGACTTAGACTATCCCAGGCACAGCCATGACCCAGCCATAGGCAACTGACAATTCCCACCTCTTAAAGACCAATTTAAGATTAATTAAGGGCTCCCACTGCACCAGTTACCTAACCCACTTGTGATTTCAAAGGCATTTTAAAAAATATCTCCAGACCCGACCTGGCCACTTTGATCTGTGCCTTCATCACCTTGAGGCTGGACTACTGTAACACGCTCTACGTGGGGCTTCCCTTAACGCTAGCCCAGAGATTGCAGCTGCTGCAGAATGTGGCGGCCTGTCTCCTAACAGGGATGGGACGACGAGAGCACATAACACCGGTGCTCCGTGCACTGCACTGACTGCCTTTAATGTTCCAAGCCAGGTTCAAGGTGTTGACATTGATCTATAAGGCCGTGTACGGTCTTGGACCTGGATACCTCAGGGACTGCCTCAACCTCCGTGACTCAGGACGGACTCTCCGGTCCACTGGGGGCGCCTTCTTGGAGGTCCCCCCATGTAAAGCGGGGGGCTACAATAGAGAGGGCATTCTCGGTGACTGGGCTCGTGCTATGGGACTCCTTCCCAGAGGTAGCATGACTGGCCCCGAGTCTTCTGGTCTTCCATCGGGCCTGCAAGACATGGCTGTTCTCCCAGGCCTTGGGAGGCGGGGAGGGGAGGGTGGGCTAAGTTTTTGTATGGGGGTATTTTAAAATTGTTTTAAATATCTGCGTGGATTTTTATATTGTGATTGTTTATTTTATGTTGGAAGCCGCCCTGAGATGCCGTAGGCATGGGGGTGGCATATAAATGGAATTAAATAATTAAAATAAATAAATAAATAAATAAATAAAATAAAGTCATACACTCTGTGAAGACAGGACTTCAGCCTGGTGGAATGCTCTGTACAGATGCAGGGGTGGGGAACCTGATCAGGAGCATGCTCTGGTACCCCAAGTCTTCCCCCATTCCTGCACTGAGCTTATAGGCTGATAGGAAATGGATGGTGCATGGCATGCAATGTAAAATTGGGGGAGCCTCTGGGGCTTCATGGAAGGGCACTGTGGACCTAAAGTGGACTGTGGGGTAGAGGTTCCCCACCCCTGGTCTAGAGAGAAAAGGAGGTTGATGTGTTGGTCCCAAATGTAAGAGAAAGAAACAACAG
Organism: Sphenodon punctatus; assembly: GCA_003113815.1. Lineage (NCBI taxonomy): Eukaryota > Metazoa > Chordata > Lepidosauria > Sphenodontia > Sphenodontidae > Sphenodon > Sphenodon punctatus. Next base: position 319,825 of record QEPC01010227.1, read on the forward strand.
AATTCAGACGACACCTTTTATTGGACCAACTACTATTGATGAGTGTGCACAAGCTTCTGGGCTGTGCAGGGCCGAGAGGTATGTAACAAATCAAATGTACGGGGCGGGTACTCCTGAGCAAATGCAGGACAGGTATATACACAAGGCAGCAATGACTTGGGAGGGAGCAGTTATGAAAAAAAAACCACATACATTTCAGACAGATAAAAAACAGTGGAGTTAAAAACACTGATAATTTATTTATTTATATAAACATTTTTACCCTGCTCCCTCCTGCACACAGCAACTCGGGGCGGCATACATCATACACATAATAATAAAATCAGTTTAAATATCACAAAACAATTGAAATACAAGAAAAATATAAAATGGACACAGCATTCAGACAAAAACAATAAAACAATACAAACCCTCCCACCACCTACCCCCCTCCCCGAAGGCCCAGTGGAACAGCCAGGTTTACAGTGGTGTTAAAATCCAAGAATCAAGAGATAACGGTAAATGCAGATTCAGAACTATGTACAGTCAAACATTTAGGGAGGAGGCAGTAGGGAACAACTTTCTAGGGAAAGATTTGGTCCACTTTGATTTCAGTTCCTTTGATATGAAGGCAAGGTTGGTAGTAGAGGAGGAGTGAAGTTCCCAAGTGGAAACATAGTGGGAAATAAAAACAGAAAGATAGGGAGGATCAAGGCCATGACGAAAGCTGAAACAGTTATCTCTGCAGATATTTATAACTGTCAGTTTTCTGGCAACTGAACTTTATCGATAGCAATTGGTTACAAAGTGGTAATAATTTATTAGCTGATGGTTTTAACCAAGACCTGTAAGAGGGGTTGAACTCAGAGAGTAGGAGCTCTAGATTTTGGGGCACTAAGAGCACAAGGTAATAAGGAACTTGTAAAGAGTACTGCAAATAAAAGGCACACAGGGGAACCTTTTTTGTCACTTCCTGGTATTTTCCATCATTATCGTCATTTTTGTCACTTTGTATCCTAGCACTTTTTGTCACTTTTTCCTATCACAGAGATAGGATGGCCAAACACAACCAGAGAAGGTTTGTGTTGGACTTGCAAGCACAAATAGCCAGAAATCACATAGGCATAGGGATGTGTAAACACGGTTCGGAAGTTCGGAATTCGGCCCAAACTCGGTCTGTTCTGACGATGGAACGTGAACCCAAACCCAAACCCAAACTGACCAAACCGAACCTGATTCAGAACTTCAAAACGACTGAACAGTTTGGGTGCAGATCGAGTTTGGGTGGTTCGGGCGGGAGAAACGTGACCATTTCCAGTTGGTGAGCACGTGCCTGACACAGACAGGCACAAGGAGGGGTGTGTGTCAGCTGAGAAGCAGAGTTCCAGGCACCAGGGGTGGAGAGGCTTGGAGTAGCAGCCAGTCTGCCCAATCACCATCCCTTTTCTCCTCAGACCACTGGCTTCGCAGTCTGAGATTGACCACGGACTAGGCTGCATGGAATCAATGGGGCTTGTGGTGAGGCGGGCGCAGCAAGTAACAAAACTCATTGCCCTCCCCCCTTCCCAACACCTCTGAGCTAGTCAGTGTTACTGACAGCAGGCGTTTTCAGAAGGCTCCCTCTCCCAGAAGTTTTGTACCTCCCAGCTCCCCAATCCATTGCCATCCTCCTCCTATTTCACCCATTCAACCCATTTACCTCCATATTATTGTTTATTTAGATTATATTAGATAGATTTAGGTGTTATTTTTTGGTTTCACCCCTCCCTGTGCTCCTTGTGTTCAATCTTCCTTCCTCCTGTCCCCCTCCATCGAATCCTTTCCCTCTCCCACTTATTCCATCCCTGATTCCCTTCCCCTGTTTTAAGTTTTGGATTTATTTAGAGTAGGATTATTATTAGATTGATTTTCATTTCAGTTTTGTACCCCTCCCTGTGTTCTTTGTGTTTCCCCCTATAGATAGATAGTTATTAGATAGATAGTTACTAGATAGATATACATAGTAGTTAGCTTAGTTATAAAGATAGATAGAGATACTGTGTAGTGATTGGTTTATATAGTATGTTTGTAGGACAAGGCCTTTGTAGATATTAGGATATTCCATTTAGTTCCATAGGTTTTAGAATAGTTAATAGCAGTTAGATTTAGTGTAGAGATAGATACAATATCAGATAAAAGATTTGAGTAAAAATTTTTTTTAAAAAAATTAAAAACTTTGTGTGTGTTTGAGTTGGAAGACATGGAGAAGAGGGTATAGTACCTTGTAATTGTTTTATTGGATTTGTACATATTTTATGTTTATGGCTCTTTTTATAGGTGTTTCTGGTCATATGTAATTTATTGATTTTAATCGTTGGAGCCTGATTTTATGGACACTGTATTTTAATCAGTTGTAATGGGCTAGGAGCCTAACAACTTTTAATAAATTACTACTATTACTACATGGAGAAGGGAAGTAGGAGAGGCCGGTCTTCTGCCTGTAAGACAGGCAATGGGGCACGTGGGAGAGGTGGTAGGGGCCGTGCCCGCAGAGTGGCAGCAGGCAGCAGCAGCAGCCAGAGCACATCACCACACCCCAAACTCTGCAGGCCTGCTTTAGGGCAACAGACTTCAGCGGCTCAGCATCACCTCCTGGCAGTGCCCTCCACTGCCACGCAGGGCACTGGAAGACCTGTAGTACATGAGACTGTGGCTGTCTCTGCTGCAGCTGCAGGAGCAGGTGCTGCTGTTTCCAATGTTCCTGCAGGGCCACCAATGTCCCCCATTGTGGAGGCAATCCACAGCAGTCCAGAGTTGGTGAATCCCACCTCGGCTGCTAGAGACAGGGCCCGATCTCTGGGCAATGGCGGTAGGGAGAGGAGTAGCAGCAGCAGTAGCTATACAGGGTGGCATAGGGAGAGTTCCAGAAGCATGGCGGGCACAGACAGTCTAGCCTCAAGGTCCCAGTACTCCCCTTCATGGGACATCACCGTGATCATGGACAGTGAATCAGAGGCAGACACTAGTGCATCAGAGGAGATGTCTGGAGCTGAGGCAATGGCTCAGCGTCCTCCCAGAGCTGTGTCACCAGTGCCACCAAGTTCTGCCCCATCCAGCAGTGCTGGCAACAGTGTGTCACCCAGGGAGGGCCAGAAATCAGGAGGGGGGAAAAAAGCCTTTGTATGGGAACATTTTAAGCTGGTGCAGGCAGATGATCCCAGAGAGGTGTAGTGCACTTTGTGAAGCGTTGGCAGGTGCTCGCCAACCTTGAGACAACTGCAATGGCCAGGCACCTAAAGTGATGCCACAATGCTCTGCTGCTAAGCAGGAAGGCAGGGGAAGTGGATGCCAGAGGGTCCTGATTGCAGCAGCCAGTCGCCCGACTCCTTCAGTGGGCAAGAGTCCTGCGCAACTGCTGCCTCTACCAGCAGGAGCAGGGGGGAAGAACAGCAGCAGGAGCCTCACCAGCAGTGTCAGTCCACCATGGAGGAGCTGGGGTGTGGGCAGTTGCCAAGGCCATCGGCAGCAGGGCAGCGTGGCTTTCAAGAGAAAGCGGCCTGTTGGCTGAAATGATTGCACTGGATGGGCAGCCCTTCTCAATTGTAGAGGACAAGGAATTCCAGTGACTGATTGAATTCCTGGGCCCCTAGTTTAAGCTGCCATCCCACACCACTCTCAGTTGGACTGTGGTGCCCGACCTTTACAGGGCTTTGAAGGAGCAGGTGAGGGAGCCACTGGCAGGGGCTGGGGGGCGGCAATGGTTCACTTCGCCACTGACCTGTGGTCCATCAGGAACACCCAGCATGCATACCTGGAGGTAACAGCGCACTGGTGGCAGGACCCGGAGGCAGCTTTTGGGAGTGGCAGGAGGGGTCCCGAAGCAGGGTATAGGTGGGCCCTGCTTCAGGCACAAGTCATGGACAGCCCCCACACCTCCAGTAACCTAGAGTTAGCCCTGGCCGCCATGGTGAGGGAGTGGGTTACACCAGGCGCGGCCTTCACCAAGGGGTGTGTGATGATGGACAATGCCGCAAATGTACTAAAGGCAGTCCATGACGAGGGTTTCACCAGCATCCCTTGCGCCACACATACCCTTCACCTGGTGGTCAGGGACGCTCTGGGCTTGGGGGATAAGGGGATTGGGGAAGGCACCCTTAGCTCCCTCATCAACCAGGGGAGGAAGCTGGCGGGGTTCTTCAACCGGAGCGTGAAGGGCAGCAAGCTCCTCCAGGAGAAGCAGACCGAGCAAGGCTCCCCAGGGCACCAGCTGGCCCAGGATGTGGTCACACAGTGGAATTCCACATTCCTGATGCTCGAGAAGCTTCTTGAGCAAAAAGGGGTCTTGCATCAGGTTCAACTGGAGATGGACTGCGGGCCACCGGTAGGGTTTAATGGGGTGGAATGGGAGCTCCTGGGTCAAACAGTCTTCATTCTGAGACCGTTCCTGGCCATGACAGAGACTGTGAGCAGCTCCACCACTGCCCTCAGCAAGGTGACCCCTCTGGTCCGGAGTCTCCAGAGGAGGCTGGACGAGATTCTTGGGGGGTGGGATTGTGGCCCTGCGGGCAGGAAGCTGGCCGATGAAGCACTTGACCTGGTGTGGAAGCTGAAGTCATGGCTGGAGGCATGTTTTGATGCACTCCTGCAGCGGAAGGAATATGTCCTGGCAACAATGCTGGACCCCAGGGTCATGGGCAGCATGGCATGCCAGACAGCACTCTATGCCCTCTGGAAGGATGAGCTGGTGGAGAGGGTCTAGCAGGCAGGGTGGGCTATGCAGCAGGACACACCTAGAGATGGTGGGAGTGGGAGCAGCACCCGTCTCAGCCAGGTGGGTCTATCCGTGCCCCCAGCCCTAGTGGTAGCAGCAACACCAACAGCAACAGCACCCCTGTTCCCAGCAGCAGCAGAAGCAGCTTGGCCTACGTGCAGGCTGCTCAGGGGAGCATGAGATCCCCCACAACAATAGAGAAATCAGCATGGCTGAGGGCAGTGGTGGAGGTGTTGCCCAGGCAGAGCTACAAGAGGGAGTACAACAGTGCCTCAGCAGCCATGGAGATCTATCTGGAGGAGCCATGCATTGATCCCAGCAGCGATCCCTTGGCCTACTGGGCCGGCAAGGCCAACGTGTGGCCGGGCCTGTCGAAAGTGGCCAAAGGTATCTTGTCCTGCCCACCAACCAGTGTCTCCAGCAAACTGGTGTTCTCTATGGCGGGGGACATTTGCTGACCGCACTGCCTGAGATTGGGGGCCAAGTTGGTGGAGCAGTTGCTGTTCATTAAGGTGAGCCTTCCACGGCTGGGATTCCCCAAGCTGCCCCTGGACAAGGATTAATGGTGCAGTGGCACACTTCATTAGGCATGTGCGAACAGAAGTGAGTTCTGAAATTCGGTTCAGTTCAAAAATTGAGTTTGGTTCGGAAGTTCGGTTCGGGTTTGGAAGTTCGGTTCGGTCGACCGAACTAGTTGAGTTTGGTCCAAACTCTGAACTCCCAAACCGCGTTTGCACATCCCTACACGCCATCCCATGCCAGGGGCAGTCATGGGACAGGGCTTCGACTCCTCAATCTGGGCTAGGGCTACTGCTACTGTGCTTCTGAGGTGCTGTCCCTCCCTCCTAATGCCTGGTGCCCGCTCTCTCTCTCTCTCTCTCTCTCTCTCTCTCACACACACACACACACACACACACACACTAGATGGCCTCGACTGCCTTATCTGACTGACCTCATGACACAGGGTGGCATTGGGAAACTGTAAGCCTGCCAGTCGGCCTATGGCTACACAATCTCAGCCCACCTATGTGACAATGACTGGCTATCTTTCTCTCACTGCATAGTCTTTGCTAGCCTGTGAGAGTGCCCTTCTGCCAATATCCCAGCCTGCCTGCCCTACTGCCTCTCATGCCATGCTGCCTGTCTGCCCGCCCAGCTTGTCACTAAGCTCAAAGCATGCCTCAGTCCACCTTCCTACCTCCCATGCCAAGTTGCCTGTCTGCCCACCCAGGTTGCCTAGCTCAAAGCCTACCCAAGCCCACCTGCCCTACTGCCTCTCATGCCACGCCGCCTGCCTGCCCGCCCTAGTTGAAACGCTCAAACCCTGCCTCTTTCTGCCTGACTGCCACTCATGCCACACCGCCTGCCTGCCTGCCCTGGCAACCAATGTCTGCTGCTGCTGCCAATGGCCTCCAGGCCTATATTCTGTCTGTGCCAAGGGTTCTGTACCCTGGCAACCCACTGTTTGCTGCTGCCAATGGCCACCAGGTCTATATGCTGTCTGTGCCAAGCGTGCTGTACCCTGGCAACCCACTGTCTGCTGCTGCTAGTTCCAATGGTCCCCAGGCTTATAAACTGTCTGTGCCAAGGTTTCTGTACCCCGGCAAACCACTGTTTGTTGCTGCCATGGTACCCAGGACTATATGCTGTCTGTGCCAAGGGTTCTTTACCCTGGCAACCAATGTCTGCTGCTGCTAGTGCCAATGACCCCCAGGCCCATATGCTGTCTGTGCCAAGGGTTCTGTACCCTGGCAACCCACTGTCTGCTTCTTCCAATGGCCACCAGGCCTATATGCTGTCTGTGCCAAGGGTTCTATACCACCAGAAACCCACTGTTTGCTACTGCCATGACCCCCAGACCTATATGCTGTCTGTGCCATGAGTTCTGTACCCTGGCAACCAATGTCTGCTGCTGCTAGTGCCAATGGCCCCCAGGCCTATATTCTGTCTGTGTCAAGGGTTCTGTACCCTGGCAACCAATGTCTGCTGCTGCTAGTGCCAATGGCCCCCAGGCCTATATTCTGTCTGTGCCAAGGGTTCTGTACCCTGGCAACCAATGTCTGCTTCTGCTAGTGCCAACGGCCCCCAGGCCTGTATGCTGTCTGTGCCAAGGGTTCTTTACCCTGGCAACCAATGTCTGGTGATGCTAGTGCCAATGGCCCGCAGGCCTATATGCTGTCTGTGCCAAGGTTTCTGTACCCCAGGTTGCCTCAAAGCTCAAAGCCTGTCTCAGTCCACCTTCCTGCCTCTCATCCCAAGGTGCCTATCTGCTTTCCCAGGTAGCTGCCAAGAGAGAGAAAGAGAGAGAAATAAGAGAGAGAGAGAGAGAGAGAGAGAGAGAAATAAGAGAGAGAGAGAGAGAGAGTCTCCCCACTGCTAGAAGGAGAGAGAGACACGATTCCACCCATGCTGTCACCTGCACTATATGTCCAGAGAGAGAGGGGGAGAGATGGAGAGAGAGAGAGGGTCCCCACTAGAATGAGAGAGATGGGGTTGAGGGGAGGCCAGCTCAAGCTGCCACCTGCCAGAACCAGGAAGAAGTCCCATCTATGCCCTATGCCCACATCCAGCAGCAACAAACCTACCAAAATGAGATGGAATATAACAAAATGTGGAACATATTATGTGCTTGCCTGTGTGCATTCCTATACCTACCTATCGCACGATTGAATAAGTGTGCCCAACCATGCACTACTTCTAGCGACATCATTCAGCTCTCATAGGCTGTCATTCCACTCTACCTGAATCAGTCATGCCCACCTGTCCCAGGAACCATCAATGAGATTCTGGTACCATCATTCCAGTCACTGGGGGCTGTCATTCCATTCCACTGCATCCAGAAGCCCGGTGCCCGGCCCGCATGCCAGACTGCCACCACCACCACCACCACCAGCCTACTCCTCAGCACCCACCTGTGAATGCCCACTGAAGCTGCTGAAAAAAAACAACCTCTGACCACCAGCACCCGCTGCCTGATGCCCGCTGCCAAGGAGCCTGTCTCTCTTTCTCTCTGGCACACACATACACAGACACAAGCCCTGCCCCTCCTTGGGGGCTGTCTGCAAGTTGAGACCCTGATGCTGGCACATCTTTGGGTAATACCTTAGCTATGCTACATGTGGAGGTTCCAGGTGCCGCTGGTAGGGATCGACTAGCTGTATGAGATTCTGCCACCTGTCAGAACTTCAGCACAGAGGGATAAAAGATTTGGCAGTTTAAACAAAGCTTGTAATGACAAATAACCATAACCTTTATGGACAATTTTTAAAGAACAAGAACAACAACAGTATAAAACCAAAACCAAACATATATACAAAGAAAAGAAACTTTAAACTTTGGGGTCTAGCCTACTTGTCTTTTGGCCTTTCCCCTGGAACTTGGGGGGAAAGGCAAAAGGGGCACAGGACAGGACTGAGGGGTGGGCACCCTGTGCTCTGGCATTTCGTAACCCTTCTGAGGACAAAGTCCATGGCCCCTGCCATGGCTACATGCCACTTGGAGACCAACTGGGCGTACGCCTCCACCTTCTTTCTCTCCACTTCAAGTGCCTGGAACTGTTCCACCAGGCGGTTCTCCATGGTGGCTGCATGCAGCCATAGGCCATTTGCAAACAGCTCGGTAGGCCTCTCGACTTCTGCCTGAAAGGTCCTTGTTGCTGAAGACTCCCAGGGCCTGGGGGACTCCACATCAGAGCTGGAGGAGGGGGGAGGGCTTACATGGCGTTGCTTCTGCCGTGCCTTCCCCCCCCTTCTTCTGGTGATGATGATGCTGCAGCTCCTCGGACATGACGCCAGAGTCCAGCAGCTGCCGTATCACCATCAGCCCATGGAGCTTCTCACTATGGGCTATCAGCCCTGATGTGGTCCCCTCGCACTGCCTCTAGAAATTTTTATGGCAGACCTAAAGAACATAAAAAGATAGGAACATAAGAAGTGCCATACTGCATCAGACCAATGGTCTGTCAAGCCCTGCCTGCATTCTCTCTTCACAAGAGGGTGAGTGGCCAATCTCTCTCTGCAGTGGACTTCCTAACAGGTCATAGGGCAATCCATTCCCTGTTGTTCCAACCCCCGTGCCTTACCTTGCATTCTGCAGAGCCATCCTCATGCCTCATGTACCACCGCCAGACATCGGACCTTGTCCGCCCAGTGTCTGGGGGTGGCACTGGCGACCTCCGCCTTGGTGCCCTGCGCCTTCCCCTGGCATCGGCCTTGGAGGTTTCCAAATCCTCACCCTCTCTGAAACAGGAACACATAAACAACACCTAAGTAATATCATCATGCATTTTTGATGATGCCTCTAGTCCTCCCTCCTTGGGGTGATAGGGATGGCAACAGGAGATGGTGACCCTGTCTGGCACATGCAAATCCTGCCCTCCTTGGGAGTACTATGGATGACAACTGGAAAGACCCTGGCTGGCATGTGCAAATCCTGCCCTTATTTGGGGGTGCGTAGGGATGGCAACTGGAGAGTGGAGACCCTTGCTAGCCTGGCACATGTTTGGGTGGGGGTGCTCGTGCCTGACTGCTGGAAAAGCCCCCCCACACTACAGTACCCTATCGCTCTGTGGCAGACATCTGCTGCCACCAGCTGATGCCCACTGTTTGTGCCTGACTGATGCCCACCAGCCATGTACCCACCTGCATGCCAGTGAGCTCGCTCTAAAGGATAGTATTCTTCTTGTCCTCAAAGTAAAAAAAAAGTTTACGAACCTGGCAGGAGTGGCAACACCTCTTGTGCCCACCGGTTCTTGCTCCTTCTCCACCACTGAAGTGCCAGCAGCAGCGGCAGGAACCTCTTTCTTCTCCACCACCAGCTCTGCCACCTTGGCCTTCCCCCAGGTCCAGCGTTTAATGGTCACCTTCTTCATTTAATTTTTTTTTTTAAACAAGCACTCGACAACAGTCACCCACCAACACCCACCAACCAGCCAAACCAGCAGTCAAACCGAAACTAACACACAGTCCAACACAAACACAGCCAAAACACACCAAACACCCAGCCAGCGACAACACACACATTGTCTTGCCACACAGCTTTGCACGCACTCGAATTTCTGGTTTCTGACGCAATCACGAGATTACGCGATACCTATTTCTGAAAGGCTGAATTGAACCGAACGCCACTGAACCGAACAACTGAACCCGAACTCGGCGACTGAACTGAACGACCGAACTTCCGAACTGTAATCTGTTCGCACATCCCTACATGGGTGTTCAAGGTCCCTAGGTAGTCACACTTGTACAATCAGAAACAGATAATTTGCCTTCATTCAGAAGACATGGAAACTTACCGGCTTTTCTGCTATTTTTGCTACTTGTTGTTACTTTTCATGAGTTGAACAGAGCTGCTATATGGCCAATCCCAAGCACCATGTGCACCCCAAACACACCCCGGAGGCTGTGGAGTACTGGCTAAGTTCTGGGAGACTACTGGAAATTGCTGTAAAACGTTCATAAAAACCTTTGAAAGTGACAAAAAGTGACAATAATGATGGAAAATGCCAGAAACTGAGAAAAATTAGGAAACGTGACAAAAATGGGGGAAAATCACAGGTGCCAATCTTGACAAGTGGAACATTCACAAGTGTTCCAAAAAAGGTCAGTATTTCCCTGCAGAATGGGAAAACTTGCTCTTGTCTCAACCCTATTACCAGCTAGTTCCATTTGCCCATAATTCCTTTCCTGTAGACAAGAAGTGGGGAGCCTTTTTCCTTTCAGGGGCCACTCTGAAAATTGGTACAGGCTTTGAGTTGGGGCATAGAAGTTAGTACTGTGTCTCACTAAATATTATAATTGATCAAAAGATGCCCGAGTATGCAACAGCGTGCTTAAGAGGCTCAATCAACAAGAGACGGGTACAGATATGTGCCAAGGATCTGTCCACTATCCTCGGATGCATGCTCTCATCTCTTCTCCCTTATCCTGAGCTCATTTTTTCAGTAACTGGGTATAAGATGTGAATCTTATACTGGGCTGATGTGGGTGGAATTGTTATTGAATGGTTCCACTCTTTCCTGGCAGGGAGAAATCTATGGGTGGTGCTGGGGGAGTGTTCATCATCTCCCCGGAACTTCATGTGTGGAGCCCCGCAGGGTTCTATTCTGTCCCCTCTTCTGTTCAATGTGTATATGCAGCCTTTCAGCGAGGTTGTGAGAGGGTTCAGTGTATCTTGTCATCAGTACGCTGATGATACACAGCTTTACCTCTCCTTTTCTGCAGATCCAGACCGGGCAATCTCGGTGCTTACCCGGTGTCTGGCAGCTTTGGGGGATTGGATGAGGGCAAGCCATCTGAAACTGAATCCCAACAAGACGGAGGTGATGTTGATGGGTAAGGCTGATGTTGATGGGTATTATTAATTATTAATTATTATTATTATTATTATTATTATTATTATCATCAAGCATTTATATAGCACCAGCAATGTACCTGGCACTTTACAAAGTAATTGAATAGATACGGTTCCTGCCCTAGGGCTTACAATCTGAGAGACTAGGGGGAGGGAGACGAAGGAAGGGGAACAGAAGGAGAGACAAGGAGCGTAACATTCATGAAGATGCAAGGTCCCAGGTGCATGTGCTTGGCTTGGTTACATCGAGAATGATGGCTGGTTGGTTCATGTGGTGAGGACATGAGTACATAGACCTCAGGTAACAGATTGAATTGTTTATATTTTTAAATCTTGTTGTGAACCACCTCGAACTGCTGTTGTGAGCAGGAGGGAGCGGGCTAGAAATGATTTAAAATAAATAACATAAATAATTCCAGGAGCCATATCCTGGAACTGGAACAAGGCCAAAGAAAAATGAGCCATGGGCTGCATTTGTTCTCCGGGTCTGAGTTTCCCCATCCTAATGTATATCTCTCCTTACCCTAGAGGTCAATCAGAGCTCAAGCATCTTCTGGAGACAGTGTAAACTTTTCTTTTTGGCAAAGTGTTTGGCAGGTGGGAATAGGGATTGTGGTGGGTGAATTTAAGGGTGACGGTTGGGTTTTTAAAATTGGATTTTGTGTTAATGGCCCTCTTTAAATGGGCTGTGGTACAGGGGGTAATGGGAGTGCATCCTGGTGCTGGGGCACCAGGAGGCAGCAGGGCATGGACACACACCTGCCTCCACGCACTCGACTAATTACTCCGTGGGTGGGATATGGCTGGAGGTGCATGTTTAGCAGAAGCATGCATGCACCCACACTCACGCGCTGCAGTGGTCACACACACGGCACCCACTCATCTAAAAAGGGCTTATGGCCATTTTCACACAGACACTCTAACACTGATAAAATGGGTGTTACATTTTATTATACATGTTTCAGTGCTGCAGGTGTGCTTTATGGGTGCCCTGCAACATGTATAATAAAATGCAACCCCCATTTTATCAGTGTTAGAGTGTCTGTGTGAAAAGCACCAAAGATGTAAGACTTCATGGGCCTTAGGGGAAGGGCGAGTTAGAAATTTAAATAAATATACCCTGTGCCCCCAGTTTCAATTTTAACTTGGTTTCCCATTGGGCACCTGGCTCAAATTTTCTGGATGACATTTTTCTATTGGTGAAGGACTGCCTAGGAGTGGATGCCAGAGTCAAAATAACTTTGCAAGTCACCGGAAATGATTAAATGTGGGACAATGATTAGATGGTTCAATGACATAGCAGTTGCCTGGTATATCAGTTTTGTGGTTAACCAGTAATGGCCAGGGTTCCTGTTTTACCGTTTAGCACAGAAAACCATGGAAAAAATGAGGAATTCCCAGTTTTTCAGATAAAAACACAGAATTCAATTTTTCCCTGAGAAAAACATGGAATTTCAGGTTTCTCTCTGATGTTCTGGCCGTAAGAACTCACTGGCAGCTATCTTGAATCAGTTTGAAGCTGTGTATGCCAGCAGTGCAGCCGGACGTTCTCCTTGTGCATGCTTTGAAGAGCTCTGTGTGCTGTGAAGAGACAGTGGAGAGATGGAGAGGTGGTCGTAGAGTCTACATTCTTGCAGGACAGGTGGTAAGAGACACACAGGGCTCCAGCGTCTTGGGTAGCTGCTGCTGGCCCTTTGCTTGTACTGTGGGGCTGGTTGTGTCCCAAAAGGGAGGTCTCCTCCTTCGGGCTGCTTCTGTCGCTCAACACTACTTTCGTGCAGGGTAGTAATAGACACACAGGTGGAGAGGGGTTGAAAGAGACACAGTGGGCAGCACGCACATACACACACACATACACATACACACACACAGGCGGTAAGGGGTAAGAGTTACACACTGGGGCAGGGAAGAGAGACAAACACACAGGGGGCAAGGGGTAAGAGTCACACAGAGGGCACAGGGGGAAGAGGGGAGAGACATACAGGGAGTCACTTTGTCTCTGTGGAGTTGCTTGCAGAGAGGTGCTCAATTGAGTCCCTTGAGATTAACAGAGGGTGAGGGGATGAAAGAAGCACAGGATGAAGTGGGTGAGAGAGACAAACATGCAGGGGGCAAGGCGTAAGAGTCACACACAGAGGCAGGTGGGAGAGATGCACACACAAGAAGTCACTTTGGCTCTGTGAAGTTGCTTGCAGAGAGGTGCTTGAGTCCCTTGAGACACAATCCCTGTTGTCATGTTGTTTGTGGATCACTATTATGTCTGTTTCGTTGCAGGCAGAACAGGAGCCATTGGTGTCTCCCGTAGGGGTGGGAATTTCGGTTCCCCAGTATCTGAAACTGCCAGTATTTTGCTGTACCAGCAGTTTCGGATTAACCCGGTAATCTGGGGTACTGGTACTGGTTCCTCGTGCCAGATTTTTTTACATTGCGACCATTGAAATGAATGGCCGCAATGTAAAAAAAAACAAAAAAAACCCCACTTTCCCTCCCCCATCCAGGCTGCGTGGGTGGAAGGGGGGACACCCCCCACCCACCCTGCCCAGCCTGGAGTTTTTAAAATTTAATTTTAACCTGAAGTCTGGCTGCTAGTGCGTGCTCCGGTCCACCACTGCACCGGCAACAGCGACCCAGAGCCCACACCAGCAGGTACTAGGCGATCCCTGGGGTGGGGGGTGGTTTAACACCCCCCCACCCTAGGGATCGCCCTATCCCCCCACCCAGGGATCGCCTTACTTGTCCTCCAGGTGGCAGCAGCACGGTGCGGGTCTGGCTTTCAGCACTAGTGGCTGGCTTCAGCGCTTCACTAGACCTTCCGGGGAACTTCCGGGTTTCCCCAGAAGGCCTAGTGAAGTGCTGAAGACAGCCACTAGCGCTGAAAGCCGGACCCATACCATGCTGCTGCCACTGCCGCCGCCGCCGCCGCCGCCACCACCCAGGGGCAAGTAAGGTGATCCCTGGGTGGGGGGGTAGGGCGATCCCTGGGGTGGGGGTTGTTAAACCACCCCAGGGATTGCCTAGTACCTGCTGGTGCGGGCTCCGGGTCGCTGCTGCCAGCGTGGCAGCAGCCCAGAGCCCGCACTAGCAGCTGGACTTCAGTTTAAAATTAAAATTTTAAAAAATCCAGGTTGGGCAGGGTGGGTGAGGGGTGTCCCCCCTTCCACCCACGCAGCCTGGGAGGGGGAGGGGGAAGGTATGGGGGGGTTCATTGATTTCAATGGGGACAGTTCCCCATTGAAATCAATGGAAAAAACCGGTACCGGTATACCAGTTTTAATCTGGTAAACAGATTTTTTGTAAACCGGTAACCAGTAAAACCGGTAAACGTTTTTTTGCCCCAAGTCCCACCCCTAGTCTCCCACCACCTCTGGCTCCAAAGAGGCTAAGGAATCCAGCTCCCCAGCCTTATCCCAAGTCCCTCATAGAGCAAACACTAAGAAAATTGCTTTTTAATGAATGAATAACAATGAATATGTTTTAATTTTTAAAATGACGATAAAACACAGATTTTAGTGTGTTTATTCAGAGAATTTATGTTTTGTTTGTTTTTTAATCAGAGAATTTCGAATGTTTTGGCAGAGAAAACTAGGAACCCTAGTAATGACAGTAACCCATATTTCAGACAGTTAACTGCAGTGGTGTGCTGTTACTAACTGAGTAATCAATAAACTATCCAGAATTTTGTTTGTTAACCACAGTTGCAGCATTTGTGTTCCATTTCTTCTCTGGCCATGAGGCTATATTAAACAAAAACACAACCCTTTTGCCAAGCATTTGGTGGGTGGGAACAGACTGAGGGGGGAGGGGGAGGTGTTGGATTTACAGGGTTTTTATTAGGGGTGGGAAACCGGTAGAATCCGGTATCCGATAATGCCGGTAACGGGCGTACCGGCATTATCGGATTCGACCCGGTAATCCGGACCCGGTACCGGATTCCGGGGTACCGGATTTTTTT